>NW_020868522.1:497041-524541 GCF_003789085.1 Penaeus vannamei
AACCCACGCCACATCCACATCATACCCACACCTACCTCACAACGCAGTCTCATCCGTCCACGCACCCCCACACCATTAAACTTCTCCCCACGCCGACCCCATGCCGCCGTCCCCCACCGCACCAACCCTCCACCCCCCCTTTCCCTCCCTCACAGATCTCCGAGCCAGCCTCTCTACACCAACCTCATCCATCAAACCCACGCGTCCACATCCACATCATACCACACGCATACCTCACAACACAGTCTCATCCGTTCCCACCGACCCCCACACCATAAACTTTTCCCCACGCCGGACCCATGCCGCCTCCCCCACCGCACCAACCCTCCAACCCTCCCCTCCCCCTCACAGATCTCCGAGCCTCTCTACACCATACCTCATCCATCAAACCCACGCCACATCCACATCATACCCACACCATACCTCACAACGCAGTCTCATCACGGAGAAGCGCTGGGGAAGGAGGAGGTTCATTATAGCGTCCTTTGATTTGGTCGAAGCCAAAGGCTGGGCGAGTTAAAGGATTATTCAACTGTAATTTTCTTCCTAGCAAGGAGGAAAGACCTGGGCGAACAAGGGATGGGAAGAGACAAGAGAGAGAGAGAGAGAAGAGAGAGAGAGATGAGAGGAGGAGAGAGAGAGAGAGAGAGAGAGAGAGAGAGAGAGAGAGAGAGAGAGAGAGAGGATGAGAGAGAGAGGAGTGAGAGAGAGAGAGAAGAGAACAGAAGAGAGAGAGAGTGGAGAAACAGAGAGAGAGAGAGAGAGAAGAGAGGAGAGAGAGAGAGAGAGAGGAGAGAGAGAGAAGAGAGAGAGGAGAGAGAGAGAAGAGAGAGCGTCCAAGGGAGAAGAGAAGAGAGAGAGAGAGAGAAGAGAAGAGAGAGAAGAGAGAGAGAGAGAGTGAGAGAGAATAATAGTAATAGTAATAGAATAGATAGATAATATATACACTGAGTGATACACATAATTATAATGATATGATGATAATGATACTAACGATAATATTAGTAATGATAATAACAATCAAACTAATGATATGTTACTATTATCATTCTTGTTATTATCATCATCACTATTATCACTATTATTATCGATATCATTATCATTTTCAATGTTATCATTGACTTATTATTGATTATTGTCATTACTATTATCTTAATCATTGTCATCACTATCGTATCTATAATTATCATTAGTGATAACAGAAACAGGAAGAAGAATAATGATATCAATGATAATAATGACGAATCGTTTAATGTACCGGCATCTAATATTACTTAACTATTTGCTCATTTGCTACCGTTTTCTGTAACCCCCCCCCCCCCCCACCGCTCTCAGTCCACTCCGCGTGACGTCATAGGCCTTCTCACCCAAAGCTGCGCAGAACTCCGAAGTGGCGAGACCTGTTCTCCTAAAGACCTTGGAAACAGTTAACCAGGGTTATGTTATTTAATGCTCGTTTAACATTATTATCTTTATCTTATCATTATATCTTCATTACTATTTTCTACATTGTTATTAGCATTATTTACTATACTAACAACGATAATGATGATAAGGATAAGATATAAGAAAAGAACATGATAATAACTATGATAAAAAAAACATGGAATAATAACAGTAATAAATGATAGTAACAGTAATAATAATATAATATAATAATGGCAATAATAATTATTATACTACTAATAATAATGCTAATAATAAAAATATCACTAACAACAATGCTAATTCTGAAAACAACACTAATAACTACAACAACCTGCTCAAAACTATAATAACAACAGTTCCATTAATAGTAAATGTATGAATACCCGAAACAGCAGAGCGTTAATGCTGGAGATGAAAGCCCGGGCCGGTAATGAGGCATCTTAAGGAACAATTGTTCTGTCTTCCTAGCATTATGGGGTAAACATGCGCCCGGGAGATCCTTGGCTCGGATACAGTTTAGTTTCGGAGGGAACGTTTCACTCCTCGGGCGGGGGAGGTGGGGGGGTGGGGTGGGGTGGGTGGGTAATGAAGTTTGGGCGTTTAATCAGAGCTAAAGGAGAATTTGTGAGGGTTTTCGAATAAAATGATGTTTTCCCTCTGTTTTGTCTGTATATGTATGTATATATATATATTATATATATATATATATATATATTATATATATATATATATATATATATATATATATATATATATATATATATATTATATATATATATATATATATATATATATATATATATATTATATATATATATATATATATATATATATATATATATATATATTATATATATATATATATATATATTATATATATATATATATGTGTGTGTGTGTGTGTGTGTGTGTGTGTGTGTGTGTGTGGTTGTGTTGTGTGTGTATAATGTATATATAATATATAATATATAATATAATATATATATATATATATTATATATATATATATATATATATATACATACACACACGCACGCACACACCACACGAACACATACACACACAACACACACACACACACACACACACACACACACACACACACACACACACACACACACACACACACAACACACACTCACACAACACAAACACACCACACCACCTACCCACACACACCTACACACACACACTCACAACCACAGCTGATTTATACACACAATATCATATCTATCTACACATATTATAACAACCCACCACACACACACAAGTGTGTGTGTGTGTGTGGTGTGTTGTGTGTGTGGTGTGTACTTCATGGAATGAAAAGATGAAACATTTGATGTGTGCATAAAGGGCACAAAAATGATGGATGAATAACTGAATTGATTATTATCAAAGAGTGACTATTCCCTAATGATTGATAATAGTAGTAATGATTTCTCTTTTATTATTCCCTTCATCAATAGCACTAGTTGGGTCGTGTATCAGTGGATAGAGTGCCCTGTCTTGTGAAATTCTTTGCAATGCGGTTGGGGGTTCGAATCGTGTCAGAGGAAGTTATAGAATCTATCACTAGTGATAATGATACGGGAAAACTCTGCTACTATTATTATCATACAATTACCATTATTATTATACAATGACACAAAACCCAATCAGACAATCATTAATTCATCATCCTTTATGCACACATCTAATGTTCGTCTACCTAGCCCCTCTTGCCGCCTCTTTGTTTACCACATTACATACATACATACATACATTACTACATACATACATAACATTACATACATACATACATTACACCATTACCTTACAATACATACATATATATGTAATATATATGGAGTATATATTATATACATATAGTATATACATATTATATATTATATATATTATATATATATATATATAAAATATATATAAAATATAATCATATTCAGTTATTTATGTTACATACTACACATCACAACCCACACACACACACACAACATCACCACACACACCACACACACACACACATATTCTTATTAATAATTAATTATAATACTTTTTATCATCTCATTATACTCTTTTGGTTCTTTTTTATATATATATATATTTGTATTCTGTCTTATACTTCTATACTTCTATCTGTCTTTTTCATAACTCTCTCTCTCTCTTACTATACTCTTGACTTATTGTTCTTCTACTTGCATTACTTACTCTTACTTCATCTCTTCTCTCTCTTCATTCTCTTATACTATTACTCTTCTCTCTCATCTTACTCTCTTATCTCATCTCTCTTCTCTTACTCTAAACCTATGGAAATCTCTCATATATACTATATCTCTCAAACACAACTACAACACATTACTATGATAACTATAATAATCATAGTGTAAAAGTGATCCTAAATAACCTACACCTGGAAAAAGGGAGGTTATCTTCGTGGGTGTGACAATCATATACACATCTTTAGAAGTTATTTAGGTTATCGAGACTTCAATTGGCCCGTTTTATACCTCATGAATTTTCAAGTTCAGTCGCTATTCTACATCTATACAGCTAGCACCTGAGATGCCCATATATTACATTGAGAAAAAGATAGAAATTATAACATTGCTTTGAATGGCTCCATTGTAAAATACAGCATACTATTGGAACGACGCAATTAACGTTGCAGAGGTGGTTTGTATTTCAGATTGTTCATTTTGGGCGTTATGTTTGTCTAGTTCCAGTACATTTTCGCCAGGGTGACAAAGATATCTTAATGGGAATATTTAATATTGGTCGCCTCTCTGGGCTCTCTATTCACCTCAATCTCTACTTACAATTGTGTGTTCAATTAATAAAAATGTACATGCTAAATTTCCAGACTCTCTGGTTACACGAAGCTTTTTATTACGAAATGATATATGGGTATATAGTTGGGATAAATTTTTTAAAGTGCCAGTTTAGAAATTAATGTCTTGGTAATCTATCGTAGTGGCCAGATATTTTGGCAATGCAAATTGTCCTTGATTAGGTTACGGCGCTCTCCGTCGAAAGACTTCTTGGAATTTATTAAGAGATAAAAAATTGTAATTCAAATTTTCCATGCTGATGTGAATGTTTTTTTGTATGTTGTTGATGCAGCCGACTACGTGGTTTTCATTCGGGTTGCTACCAAGATTGTGACATGTGTGGACTTGACGAGATTTTCAATAAATGTATTAATAGGCAGTCCAAAGCCGAGCAGAAAGAATTCGTTTGGCATTGTATTGTCACTATTTTAATTAGCTTTATCATTGACATGTCCTTGATATTTTTAGTTAGCGTTTATCCTTAACCATAATTGTTTTGTTTACAAAACTTATTAAATATATAATAATCTCCATTAAAGTGATAACAAGACTAGAACACACGTGTCAATGTCCAGTCTCTCCCTTAGACATATTACCCAGAAAGAGCTTGTGTGTTTTCCTTTTTGGAGGTTTTTGGTGTTTATTAATTTACCTTTTTCATTTCACTTTCACTTCAATTGCTAACAATACCGGCGGGTCTTGGGGAGCTGAGACATGCGCCCTTGGAAATTGGGCCCCTTTCGGCAGACAACTTTGGCCTTTCTGCTTCAGGCCCTGTTTCCATCTCGCCCTTGGTAGCCTCGGGTGGCCAGAATTAGTCGGTCCTGCCACCCTCCTGCAGCTCTGGGAATAGTTTTCCAAGCTCTTATCAATCGCGGATCCGGTCCTTACGCTCCAGCCTTTGGTGCAAGAAAGAATCTGTTCTTTCAGTATAGAGGAAAGATGTCGCCGTCAGTGTCTTGTTCCAGCTTCGGTGGGTACTTTTCTTTAATTTTCGAGAACGCAAACCATTTTTTGGCAGAGAGCCGAAATTATAGAATAGTGAGGCTTGTGCACTCTTTGAATTAGCGCAATATCTCGTTAGATCTCCTCCAGTTATATGACCCTCACCATACTGTAACAAAGCGGGGAAAGCGTTATATTACAATATCAAGTGGTGACTAGTCGGAAACAGTTAAATTGGCCTTTAGTTGACCTTCCAGACCTTCCTTCAAGTAGCACTAATAACAGAAAGATCTCGTACTGATAATCAGAGCGGTCGTTCTTCTTTAACAATCCGGATGAGAGGGTAGGCAGCCTACCAATTATGCTCACTCAAAATATATGGTTAACTTTTTGCCTGCGGTAACTTGCAGAATTTAGGGAGAACCAGTTGTCGACTCGAAACAGGTCAATCATCTGATGCATTATAAGCCTTTTGTAACCATCTCACGTCTTTCAAAGGATCTCTCTTTCCAATACCTCCTTTCTATCTAAAGAGTTAGAGCCTTTCAGCCTACCATAGGCGACTACAGAGATCGGAAGCCACTATGTACATCAGAAAATACTCCTCCAGTCCGCCTTAGTCTCCTGTTCTCTATGGTGAAGATGCAAATCCCCGCCTATGAATTCGCGAAGGGTTGACCTTACGCTGCCTACTCGCTTATTTGAATCATTAAGAATATCTCTCAAGGTAATATCGTTATTACCTATGTGGTTGCTGTACCTCTATCTACGTAGTAAAACAAGAAACAACTAGGTACGCACCTGGTCACAGGAAACAGCATGGCCATGGTTGCAGTATCTTATGGCCCTAATTATGCCGCGATATTCGGCCATCGGGACATTAGACGAATTACAAAAGCGCGCATCTTAGGGGCTTCTTATAGAGAGGAATTTCAAAAAGGGAGTGGTATTTGCTGGGCCTAGAAGAGGGGTGTGAACACACTGCTTTTTATGTGGCTGTAAGCGGCATGTGAAGGTCGAGGTTACGATCAAACAACATAGAGGATATGTGGTGGGTGATCATGATCGAAGAAAAAATATTGTTGAATGAGCCAGTTGGCTTGGATCGCTTATGTGAATTTTCGGGCGATTTTTCTATCTTCTTAATTTTTAATTTCTTTTTTTTTTCCTTTCTTTCTATTCTCTCTACCATTATCATCAGGTGCCTTCATCTTACTTCGCGTGTATTCATTCTTTATTTTTCAATCTCCTTTTGTCTTTCTATAATATATGAATACTTATTTCCTCCTTTGCCCTTTCTTTCCTCTTATATTAAACTCTTCTTTCTTTTCTTCTTTTGCGGTGAACAAAAATTATTTTCCTCGTTTTGGGTTGATTTTGGGTTTTCCATAACCTCATTTTATTGGATTTAATAATCCTCTCTTTCTTTTTCTTGGGAACATTTAGTCTCTTTCAGTTTCTCGCCGCCCTCCCCCCTCCCTTTTCAACGTTCGGCTTGATTTTGGGTTTTCTCAGCTGGTGCTTCTTTCTATATTCTTTCATGGTAGACGAAGAACAAAGTCACAAGCGCAAGACAGGTTGTGAGTTGGGTATGCCTTTTTTTTAGTGGCACTTGCAAATAATAAACTAGAAAGAAAGAGACAAAAAGGACAACTTTTGAGGACGCCCAGATTCAAGAAAGTTGCCTAAAGACTCCATCTTTTGTTCTCTACATCCCATGGGGGAGGAAAGAGAAAGATGAAAATTAGGTGGAAAGAGAGAGAAGAGTGTATTAGAAGTATAAATTGTCCATCTACTTATTTTATGTCATTCATCGTGAGTCATTAATATTGTGTGTTTTTTGTTGTTTCTATAGATTTATTTTTCTTGCGGTAAAATATGAACATAGAATGGCATGTATGTGATTGTATAATTAGAAAGTGGTGTTTGTGTGTTGGTTATCACTATTGATATTAAGTTCATTTGTTCATAATAAATTGAACAATACGCATTTTTTACTCGATATGTCGATCACCTTTGGTCGATTTAATAATGAATGACATAATACTGTAAGTGGAAGACTCAATCATTTATCCACTGGAACAAGCTCATTTTTAGTGATACTCGCAACTAACTCGCATGAAAAAATCTTTAAGGCAATAGCAATAACAATGATAATAATAATAATAATAGTTAATTACTGAAGCTAATGTTACCGAAGGCAATAGAAGAAGAGTGAGAATTGATTAAATGATTCACGCTAATGATATAATATCAAAGATTGAATACAATGGATAGGAATTAGATTATAATAATGGATACAAAGAAATAAAAATATTATTATTTATTTGTATAAATAATCAAATAGTGAATGATTATTCGAAAAATAGGGAAAACAATGATGATGTGATGAAAGTAGTACAATTAATACTGATTATATATAATAAATATATAGTATTATATATTAATGATTATGATTTGAATATTAGCTTGCTCGAAATAAGTTATAATATAATGATTATATTTATTAAACATATTGACAATGGGCACGAAGGGAATGAGGACGATTTATGCACTATGCTGACTATACTCACAGTGAAATTAGGATATAATCCTAACTATTTTATGATTATTATGATTTACTATTATTATAAATTCAACGACAACTAAATAATACTAAAATTATGATAGTAGGACAGTAATGATTGTAACCATAAGACTACACCAGAAAAAAGTAATGTTTCATTCGCGTATGATTATGATATTTATTCAATTAGAATTTATCGCTTACTTAGATTTACAACGAATCAATACAGATGCACGAGATCTCACCTTTATTTTGAATTATAGTATATATTATAATTATTTATTTGTTAATATTATATATATAATATTTATACCTATGTATACATATAGTTATTCATATAATAATATTATGGTTTATTTATTTAATATTTATATGAAGATAATATTTATGATTTTGATGTTATAATGGCCATAATAACATTTGAAAATATTGATAAATCAAGAAACCACTGGAAATACAGAGAAGAAAAAAGCGCACAATAGTTAGTACAATACAAGCCAAAATATCACTGAGAAAAACTATTTTATGTAGGAGTTTGATTTAATGTGTGGGCAATCATAAAATAAAAGTGTCAAATATATGACAAGTTTCAGTGATGTTTAAGAAATGAGATTAATAGCTTGAACGGATGACGAAGAGAAAGATGTTTGATGCATGATCGTGTTGTGATTGTTTTGGATATCGATATGATTTGGAATTGTAGAATTTTTTTGCAGTAATCTGGATCGATGGGATGACGAATGAGAATGATGTTGATGGTGATGGGAAATAGAATGATCTGGGCCGCCATCTCGCGATGAAGATAAGGATGGATTAATTACGATGTAGAGTAGCAAGCCATTAGGCATCAAAAACTTCTAATCACATGATGATTATTTGTCAACTAGACTACCTAAAAAGCATGACAATATTTACGCGAGAATATTAAAAAGTTAGAGATTCTCGTCCAAGATATTAAGGAGGTGTAATAGTGGAACAAAAACTTTGCAAACACGGAAAGCCGCGAACACTTAGATAGAAAGTGTCACTCTCAAGGATTTCGTTCCTCATCATTGTTCTTTGTCCTGGAATTAATCAGGTGTACGGGGGGAAAAGTACACCAACATTGCAGTTCTTCCCAATCTAGATCACAGTTGATGCTCATGGATGCGCCTATTATTTGACCAACACTACTGCGAGTGGGCCCTCATATACATGTATTAGTACAACATTTTGGAAAACATGGGCGTTGACATAAGCGTCTCTAATAGAAAGACTAAATTGCCAGCCTGTGAGAAGACTCTTGATAAAGTGCACGGTAAATTGTTCTCACTATAGGGTTAGGGGTTGAGGGGGGGGAGGGCAGAAGCATGGAAAAGCTCCGGCCGATGGAATTGAACTAAATAGAGAGCTTAAGATAAAGAAAATGTAGGGAGAAGATAGGCTTGAGTTACTTTATGGGTCAAATTGGGAGAATCGCATAGGATAGTATTGTAATGGGTTACGCGACTGTGAGATAAATTTCATGTGTGGGAAACACAGATCGCGGTTGATAGCACTAAACCTCAATTACAAATGAGACGCGTGGTGTCGTTCTAACTTAACCTGTATGTATTAATACTCTGATCAGTATATAGCGCTAATGTAATAAGGAAATTCTAAAACACTACTGAAACTATAAAATGGTATTCTGGCATTTTGTGCTCAATAAACTGTTCTATGTTATGCGATATCGTATACAAGGTATGTATGAATATATTTAATAGTATATCTCTCTCCTCTTATATTGTTTGGGTAATATTATGCATATATTTCGGTGATATGTAAGATGAGCCCATGAATCGTGCTCAATGATATAGAAATAAAAAAAACACACAAAACACACACACAATTTTTACAACTAAAAACAAGCTTTGTGTTTTGTTTTGCTCGAGAGTTTCATTCTAGCCGTGTGTGTGGGTGTGTTTAATTATGATCATTTTTGGCGTTGATGGTCCTCTCTTCACCCTTTCTCTCTTCTCTCTCTCTCTCTTCTCTCGACCACTTACACAATACTTTTCTCTCTCTCTCTCTCTCTCTCTCTATATGATAATTAAAATATCACATATATAAAACTTTTTTATATATTAGGCTGACTAGTGTAAGTAGTATTATATATACGTTGCATATATATCTGTATATAGATACATAACATACATACAATAGCAGTTACAATAATACATTCATTACAAATACAATACAGTTTGCATTACCTACCATACATAAGAAATACACACTTAATACCTGAACACCTCAAATGAATAATTAGTAAGACTCAACGAGGATCTTCAAAATACCCATACACAAGTATACAAATCAAACCACAACGTCATATAACTTTACACTTAGCCAAGCTGTGGTGTGCTTGTTCTATTTTTTTATATATATTCAACTCAATAAATACTTACTATAATATTATCAATGGGATATGATATCCTAACAATATTTGCCCCTTATACAATAACTTATTTACGAACACTCATATATATATAAGAAGTTATATTCTCAAATACTACTAGCCAACAACAGAGCGACGACGACACATACAACACACTTATCCTCACACACTCGCACACATCAATACATCTGACACAACAAAACGACAACATACTATAATATATTAAATGAGGCTAACGACAATTAATTATACTCAGGATACTACTAGTATGGTGGATAATACCCTATAATGATATATCTACATATTGTAAATAACACTATATATATATGTATACTACTACATACAATTAATATTATATTATATACCAATATAATATACTGTTCATTTTTCAAATAATAAATATATACGTCTCATTATATATAATTATAATCTTTTTAAAACGTATAAATTTTAATATAAAGATAATTATAACCGTTATATTGTATATTATTATGTATCAGGGTATCACAATTATTAGTTGTTTTCAAGATTTATAGTCGAAATTAGACATGAAACGTACTTATGTCTTATTCGTCATTACCATTACTCTTAGATAAATCTCATTTTTGAAATTTTTTCGTCATTAAAATGTCATTCCGTTATCCATAATTCTACTACATCTTAGATTTTTTGTGCTCTCACATAGGTTTAAGCCATAAAATATCAAAAGTTTCGGTGAGTCTCTGGAGTTGATACGGAGGAGCCCTTTCGAATCCCTATTCGAGAGTGTTCTGTTTGAATGGTATCTCTTTCTCAATCTACTGAGAATGATACTCTCTCCTGAGCACTTGCCTACTTGTCTCCTTCAGATTATCTAGGAATACACAGGAGCGGAGAAAGTAATTGAGGAAGAAGGAAAGAGAAGAAGAGGAAAGAAGAAAGAGAAAAAGGAGAAAGACCGCAGGTGCAAGAATTGGTGAAGAACTTTCGAAGAGACACCCCCCCCAGAAAAAAAAAAGTCTATGTAACATATCTGAACCAAACAACCGCTTTCAGATAAGATTAGAAAAAATAAAAAAGGCGGAGGTTTCAGAGGGAAATCGACTTTCGCAAAAAAGTTTTTTACACAGGAATGTAAACCACAAATGGAAGAGTTGAAGAACGGCATAGATAATGTAGAGAACTGGAGAGGCTATAAAGGACGTACTCAACGCAAGGAGATCTGGAGACATCGGAGGGAGGCTAGAAGGTGGATATTTCGTCGAGACGAGGAGAAGAGAATGGGAGCGCCACCGAGGAGCAGACGCAGAAGAAGAGAAGTCCCACTGAGGACAGAGCAAGATCAGGAAAAGAACAGAGGATATTGGGCATGCCAAGGACAGACAGAACATCTCTGTGAGATCACTCTCACGCCTGGTGCAGTCTGTGCTATTTTGGTATTTTTTCACCATATTAGAAAACATATGAAGGAAGTGATATAACTGATAATAAAATCTAAATTTACTTCGGCTCCTGGTTATTGTGTTGAACTCGTGAAATTATACAACGCAGAAATGTTTGCAATTCAACACAACAAGGATAGCTACGGAACACATATGATAACAGAAGAAATAACTATGGTATACTCAAAGGAAAAAGAGGGATACACTTACATAGTACCCGCAACTGCGTTGGTCCTACTACAATGTACAGCACCGACATATAACGATTCAGAGGACCCACAACAACAGAACACGACAATCGCGATCTAGACAAGTGTAAAGCAACAACAACAACAAAAAACAAACAATTGACACAGGACATAACAATACTCCCACATACTAATCAGCACTCAAAATTAATCACAGTTCAACACCGACTGGGAAATAATACAGGTCACACACACTACCACAATACACGGACACATCACACACACAACAGCACTCACATCAAATCAACTTTCAAACTACTATCGACAGCACAACACACACATTACACATTCACCAACACACATGGGCTCACACACACACACTTAACAGACACACATACTACGGGTTATTTCTAATCACGTTATTTAACACCTTACCACACAAAAACACACATTGACACTCACTCATTAACCTCATCCTCAGTCATCATCTCTTACCCCCTATCATCACTAAACTACAACACATAGACACACACCACACACAAATATCACACCCACACACATTCATTACAAATACACTAGACACACACATACACACCAACATACAAAAACACACACAAACACACTCCACCCACACAGTTTTCGTTTCGTCTCTTATCTCGCTGCATTCCCCCCCCGCCCCCTCCAGCACGCCTGCCCCGCCCTCCCCCGTCCCAATAGCTTGCATATTAAGCTTCTTGGAGCAACTTTCAAAGGAAAAATACCTTGCCTCCTGACGCCGGCCTCCCCGCTTCGGCCCCTTCGTCGGCGCTCTATCTGCCTCACTCACTCACTATCTGCGCAGTCCCGGTGGCAGGTCACGCAGCAGATGGTGATTTAGATAGTGACGAACACGGAGCCGATCACTGATGCTATCGGTCTGTCGTGTCGGACTCGGAGCCCAGGGCGGCGGCGGGGTTCCTTCGCCTCGCTTCTCTTGGCACGTCTGTTTATGTGCTAAATAAAGGGAGTTAAACAGTAAAGAAAAAAAGGCATATATGTACACACACACACACACACACACACACACCACACACACACACACACACACACACACACACACACACACACACACACACACACACACACACACACACACACACACACACACACACACACACACACACACACACACACACACACACACACACACACACACACACACACACACACCACACACACACACACACACACACACACACACACACACGCACACACACAACACACACCACACACACACACCACACACACACACACACACACACCACACACACACCACACATCACACACAATGTATGTATGTATATATACACATATTCATACATATACATGCATATATAAGCATGTAGGTTCGTATGTCTATATATGTGTGCAAATTATATCTACATATGCATAAGATTACATATCTCTCTATCAACAATACACGGCCTACATACTGCGCCTTCTTGGCCACGTCGGTTTATGTGCTAAATTAAGGAGTTTTTAAACAATAAAGAAAAAAAAGCACACACACACACACACAACACAACATACACATACACATACACACACAATACATACACACACACTCCACTTCACACACACCACACACACGCACACACACACACACACACACACACACACAACACACACACACCACACACACACACACACACTCACACACACATACATCACACATACACACACACAGTATGTATGTATTCTATTTATACATCATTTCATACATATACATGCATTAGTATATAAGCATGTAGGTTCGTATGTCAATATATGTGTGCAAGTTATATCTCATTATATGCATAAGATTTACATATCTCTCTATCAAATACAGGCCCTACATACTGCGCATGAAATGTATATTAACCCAAACAGTCTAGAAAAATTGAATTTCTTATGCCTCGTACTTTTTTGTTCATCGCTACACTTTAGGCTTTGACAACAGATATAAAAGCATACATAAAAGCAACATAACTCTGCGGTTACCCCCCTAATATCTTTGGCTGGGATCAAAAGAGAAAATTTTAAGCCAAGCGATGTGGTCTGTCCCTAGTAAGAAAAACTTAGAGCATCATCAACTCTTTATCTGCATATCAAAATGTCTGTGTAACTTTGTAATTAACATTACTATGAAAACATGTTAGTTTAGTGCGCTTAAATGTTTTTTTTTTTTTTTTTTTTTTTTTTTTTTTTTTTTTTTTTTTTTTTTTTTTTACTTGGGCTGCTGAGCTTCGCGTGAAGAAGAAAAATGGGAAGCGACCTCAAGTCACGGTCTCTCTCTCTCGTCTACTGCACTATCGTGGATAAACGTACGCGCTTGAGGAAATGGCATTAACAGTAATGCAAATAACGTCACACACGCTCTCGACTGGGGTGTCATATTTCGTGCTGTGTATATTGAGCGTTCGTAATAACAACACGGTCCGCTGGTCTTCTCTCTGCTCCGCTTTTTGAGAAAACAATTTCGTAGATTCTGCGCCGTATGCTCCTTCTGCGAGGTGGACTCTTCTCAGTGCCGCCCTTTCGGCTTCCATGTATGCACTGGCTGGACCGGAAAGAAGCGGGAGGTGTGGGACCTGGAAGGAAGGAGGGAATGCGAAAGTTTTGGATACGAAGAAGGGGAAGAGGAAGGGGAGGGCCTAGTGGAGCGCAAAGTGTTCTAGACAGGTTACGGTAAAGAGGCATCGGGTTCCTATTTTATCTTTCATTTGGTTAATTTCTCTCTCTCCGCTATATATCGCCTGCTTGTGGTCTGTGTGTCTGTGTGCACTCGTTTACGTTTGTATTTATGTGTGTTTGTCTGTGTGTGTGTCTTTCATTGATGTTTTGCTATTTTTTCTAATGTTTAGACTTCTCTCGAACGTCTTTTTCACATGCATTCCCGTTCCCTCAGAAGAAAGAAGAAAAAATAATCTTGAAAGGAAGGTCCAGGCAACCTATGTTCAATGATTAACAGAGATTTTAATGCATTCTCTTTTTGGAATTTATTCTACTAGTGTTTGCCTCCGGGCTGAGAAGTTGATCGCGAAGCTCTGCGAGATATGGTTAGGCGTCTTACTGTGTGTAGTCAATCATCATATTCCTTTTGACTGTTTCTAATCTCGAGTGTACAACATGTTTTCAATGTGTCTATGCCTTTTATAATTACACTCTCTTTTCTTACTTTGTTCTCCCTTTCCTTACAACCATTTCTTCTATCTATAACATATCTTCCTTGTACTTTTATATGCCTTTTCATGCTATCCTTTTATTAAGTTGTTTCCAGAGAGAATCCGTACGGAAGTGAAATATTTACCTCGCGTAAATAAAACCGAGATTTTATACATATGACAGGAATAAGCGAGAGCTGTTGACATTGTGGTGATCTCCATAATTCCTCCCATCCTCTCCTCTCCGCCTCTGACTCTGGCGACAGATTATAACGTTCCGTACTATTATTTATATTTGATAAACCATAACCAATGAGGAAAAAAGGTTCTGCCGAGATTGCCTAAGTGAGGTGAGATTGATGATACATAATTGGCAGTCGTGTAATAATATAGAAATGAATGAATATTTGATTTGAGGGTTCTGAAGAACCACCTAATGGATTATGTTTTTTCACTGTGCATCTTGTCCTTATCTCTCATTATCCACGTGTCTTTTCTCTTTTCTCTTTCTCATACTCGTCCTTAGATCTCCCCCTTCCATCTCATTTTTCTATGCTTTTCTACCCATTTTGAACCTCTCTCGCAATACCCTGCTTCTCTCTTCCCCCCCCCCATTCCTCATCCCTTCTCTCTAATTTTCAATTTTTCTTTTCTTCTCTCTCCCTCATTTTCTCCCATCCGCCTCCATTCCCTTCTCTTCCTTCTTCCCCCCAGATTCCTGTTAGATGTTACCCTTTAGTGCTTTCTCTATCAATATCTCCCTATCAATTGTACTTCAGTCCCCTTTCTCTCTCTCATTATTTCATTCCTATCCCTCGACTTATCTCCTATTCTTCTTCTCTTTTCTCTGCCCATTCCTCTAGTCCATTTTTCTTTCCTACTCTCTTTCTTATCCCATTTCCTCCATTTGTTCCTCATTCGTCATATCAAGTAATTATCCAAATTTATTTCTACGTACTCACATCTTTACTTTCCCATNACTTTACCGCCCAGCACTGGCCTCCCCCTCCCCTCGTCCCTGCAGGTTCCAGATCAGCACGGCCTGGAGGCCAATAATTATGTGGTCTTCTCATGCATCTGTTCTTACTCTCTTCGGCATACGGGCATATCCATGTTTTCCCCTTTCTCTTTCTTTCTCCCATTCCTTCATTCTCTTTTTTCTCTCCCTCTTTCTCCCATTTCCTAATTCCCTCTTTCTCCCCTTCCTCGATTTCCTTTCTTTCTCCCATTCCCTCATTTCCTCTCTTTCTCCCTTTTTCTCCCATTCCTTCATTCCCTTTCTATCTCTTTCATTCTCCCATTCCCTCATTTTCTTTCTCTCTTCCTCTTTCTCCCATTCCCGTACTCCATTTCTCCCTCTTTTCTCCATCCCGACTCCATTTCTCCCTCTCCCCATTCCCTACTTCATTTCTCCCTCTTTCTCCCATTCCCTCATTCCCTTTCTCCCATCCCTTCATTCACTTTCTCTCCCATTCCCTTTCTCTCTCCCTGTTTCTCCCATTCCTTCATTCCCTTTCTATCTCTCTCATTCTCCTATTCCTCCCATTCCCTCAGTCCCTTTCTCTCTCCCTCTTTTTCCCATTCCCTTTCTCTCTCCCCCTTTCTCCCATTCCCTCAGTCCCTTTCTCTCTCCCTCCTTTTCCCTACTCCCATTCTCTCTTGCTCTTCTTCCCATTCCCTCAGTCCCTTTCTCTCTCCCTCTTTTTCCCATTCCCTTTCTCTCTTCCTCTTTCTCCCATTCCCTCATTCGCTTTGTCCTTCTTTCTCCCATTCCCCCAATCCCTTTCTCTGTCCCGCTTTCTCCCAGTCCCTCATCCCTCATTTCTGACTTCGTCTCCTCTACCATTACCTCCACCTACTCACTATTAACCCACCCATAGCTCAACCCCTTTACCTACTACTAACCCACCCACATACTATCAGCCAACATACCACTAACCCACCTGCCAACACCACTAACCCACCTGCCCAGTGCCTTCTAGTTCTTACACCAGCTCCTGCCCCAATCCCCCTTACAGCCCATCCCTTTAACTACTATTAACCTCAAGGAAAGTATAACCAGGTAACTCCACTTGCATTTAGCTTATTGAAAACAAAATACAAAATTGATTTTTTCCCTGGAGTATGCTGGTGGCTGTTGATGGTAAGGAACTCTTCGTAATTGTATATAAAAGAGGAGTATTTTTGTTTTACTTCTTATGATTATAACAGCGGCAAGTAAATTATGGAAATAATTATGTATCTAGCTATATCTGATATCTTAAGGTGCACTCTTATTGGCTAAACGTGGTGACGTCATTAGCTCCGCCCCCTTTTCTCGGCTCCAACAATTTGTGTATATTTTATGGAAAGTGTTTTTCGGTGCATTTTCTTTGAAAATGGTTCAGTAATAACAATCGAAAGCATATTATCGAAAAAGAAACGGAGAAGAGAAGAAGGAAAACACATATCTAATATTTGCAATGAATAAAGGTGATGAGGCGGGGCTTCGCTGAGAAGTTGCCAACACAGATTTTCATCACGGAATGAAAAAGGAAAAGAGGTAGAAAAAGAGATAGAAAGGGAATGAAAGAATGAGAGAAAGGGAATAAGAGAATGGGAGAAAGAGGAAAGATAGTTATACCTACGTAAAGATCCCTTCACTAACCCACCAACCCACCCACGGACCCACGAACCACCAACCCAGCACCTATTCCCAGCGAACGCTCCTCCACCTATTCCCTCAAGGTTCATACATCCAGCTCTCGCCCCCGCTGATGGAATCCTCTTGCTTACGTACGCCCGAATAGCTGTGGGTCTCGAATCTTCTGAGAGAAACCGTGATAGATTTCTCCGGCTGAGTTGATAACCCGCTTCCTCCCTCCGTGCCTCGAGGTCGCGCGGATTATTGCTCGGGTCACCTGGATGGAGCGTCTCCCCCTCTCTCTCTCAATCTCTGTCTCTGTCTGTCTGTCTCTCTCTCTCCTTCAATCTCTCTGTCTTTGTCTCTTTCTCTCTCTCTCTCTCAATCTCTGTCTCTGTCTGTCTGTCTGTCTCTTTCTCTCTATATCTTTCTCTTCTCTCTCTCTCTCTCTCTCTCTCTCTCTCTCTCTCTCTCTCTCTCTCTCTCTCTCTCTCTCTTCTCTCTCTCTCTCTCTCTCTCTCTCAATCTCTATGTCTATGTCTGTCTGTCTGTCTCTTTCTCTGTCTGTCACTTCTCTCTTCTGTCTCTCTCTCTCTCTCTCTCTCTCTCTTCTCTCTCTCTCTCTCTCTCTCTCTCTCTCTCTCTCTCTCCTTCAATCTCTCTGTCTCTTTCTCCCCCCTTCTCTCTCAATCTATCCGTCACTTCTATCTGTCTCTGTCTATCTCTCTCTCACTCCCTCTTTCTCTCTCTCTCTCAATCTCTCTGTCTGTCTGTCTCTTTCTCTGTCTCTATTTCTGTCCTTCCCTCTTCTTTCTTCTATCTATTTATCTCAATCTGTCTGTCTCTGTCTTTCTCTCTCTCTTTCTCTCCTTTCTGTCTTTCCCTCGTTCTCTCTCTCTCTGTCTCTCATTCTTTCTCATTTTCTCTGTCTCTCTCTCTCTCTCTCTCTCTCTCTCTCTCTCCTCTCTCCTCTCCCTGCTGCCCAGGCTGTGAATGAGATGAATATAAACTTGGAGTCGGGATGTTTTGTATACATCTTTGCTTCTTTGGATCTGAAGCTGTCTTCATGTGTAAAGTATGTATTATATATACGTGTCTGTCTGTCTGTTTCTTTCTTTCTCCCTCTCATATATATGTATGTACATACATACACACATGCATATACGTGTGTATGTATGGACATACATCAGCGTGATCTACCTCCTCCTCCCTCTACCCATCTCCGCCCTCCGCCTCGCCACACGCTACGTCCTCTCTCTCTCTCTCTCTTAATCTTTATCTCCGCGTGTTGCGATTACTCTGTCCCGAAGTTGAAAATCTTCCGTTAAGCTGATCAGATCTCGTCTTACGGATTTTAGCTCATTAGCGGAGAGTCACTGGCGTCCGCGGGAACATTTTTGCGAAGGGGGTGAACATTTTTCTTCCCGTTGTTTTTTTAAGGACTTCGCTCGGGTCGACATTTTCACGGTGCAGCGTATCATTAGGGAAAGTCGGGGGCCGGTTCTTCGTTGTTTATTTTGTTTATTCATTCGTCCTTGGTTGATTTGCGGGTTTGTTTTGTTCGTTATTTGATGTATATGTTTATAAACTATATAAACTATAAATTTTATAAACATATATGTATATGTTTATAAACTACATATGTTTATAAACTCTATAAACTATATATTTTATAAACATATATGTATGTTTATAAACTTTGTGTAAGTTTCTACTCTTTGTTTCATTTAAATGTATATTTTTATGTGTATGGACTCCTTTCGTGATTAGCTTTGTGGGTGTTTATTTTGCATATTATCTTTTTCACTCATTTATTATGTCATGTACATATTACTCGTGCGTTGGTTTATTCACTTACCCGTTTTATTTATAGTTATTTGTTGCTTTAGTCATGTATTTAATATCTAATCAACTTTTCGTTACCATTCCCTCCTTATGTTCTTAAATTTACTCGCCCTTCCCCCTTCCTTCGGCAATGACTAGGACTAGCCTAACTATGCAATCGAACGCATTTAAACGATTCTAAACACCCATTCAAACATGCACATAGACGAGCCCAGGCGACGCAGATACCCATTCGAACACACGCACAAAATCCCAGCCATCCATTCGAACATAAATGGAGGCCGTCCTAGCCATGCTGCTTGAACGTATATAATAGCCTTGGGCATTTAGGCATTCTTAGCAATGCATTTTTCCCATATTTCTATTTTTGTTGATCCTAGCCACAAATTCGAATACGTACATACATACATATATATATATATATATATATATATATATATATATATATATATATATATATATATATATATATATATATATAATATATATATACCATACATGCATATATATATATATATATATATATATATATATATATATATATATATATATACATACATACATGCATATATATATATATATATATATATATATATATAATATATATATATATATATATATATATATATATATATGTATATATATATATATACATTATATATATATACATTTTATATATATATATATATATATATATATATATATATATATATACATACATACATACATACATACATACATACATACATACATACAACATACACACACACACACACACACACACACACACACACACACACACACACACACACACACACACATATATATATATATATATATATAATATATACATATATATATATATATATATATATTATATATATATATATATATATATACATATATGTATGTATGTATGTATGTTGTGTGTGTGTGTGTGTGTGTGTGTGTGTGTGTGTAGATCCTAGTCATATATTTGAACACATTTAGACGATACTAACCATGCATTCGGACACATATAGACAAACCTAACCATATAATTATAGACGATCCCACCCATGTATTCGAACACATGTATCTGACAAGCAAGCCACGGTTTGACACGGCTTGTTTCGTCTTGCCGAGCTCATCAAACACAATCCCAATACCCAGCTTGCCATCAGTGGAAACAAATTACCTTAAACTGACTCATTCCCCTTTGTTGTGGGGAAACAGAAGTAATCTTAGAAGAAAAACAAAATGAAAGTGGTTTATAAGGATAACGAATCTAATGAAGAATTTCCCCCCCCCCCAAATTTGGTTTAACGAATCTAGCGAAGAGGTTTTTCCCCAAATTTGGTTCTGCATTGAGGGAAAGAAATCAAGTAAATAAGAATTTTTGAAAATAATTTTTATATTACGGAGCGTGAGAGGTTATAGATAGCAAGAAAAAAGACCGGTTTAAAAGAATGACAAGACAAAGGCTTAAAAGAATGACAAGACAAGTGCTGAAAAGAATGAAAAAACAAGGGCTTAGAAGAAAGACAAGGCAAGGGCTTAAAGAATGACAAGACAAGGGCTTAATAGGATGACATTTACTCCACGACATTCACAGATAACACCGTTTAGAATGGGACTAACAAAGGCAAATGAAAACAAGTAATAGTATTCATCGCCAAGAGAATAACAAAGCGATCAAGATACTTCAATGGATACTACTGGTCGGCACAGGTATGATCACAGCTTAGTAGTTTATCTATTGACCACAAAATAAGTAATTAGATTGTTAAATATAGATTGGTAATCACCAATCTATATTGACCATGTTGGTGGTTTGCTTACTGCTGTGACGTCACGAATCTAGTAACCTCTGGAGGCCATTTGAAAATGCTCTAAAAATGCTTTGTAAAGAAAAAAATCAAGATATCTGCCCAAGAAGTTCCTTTAAAAGCAATGGCAAACAAAAATAGATTTTTTTTTTTATTCAAGAAATCAAGGAAAAAAATCTCGTTCTCCAAAATACAGCAACCACGCTCTACTTTTTTTTTCTATTCAAGAAATCGAGGAAAAATCTCGTTCTCACAAAATACAGCAACCAGCGCTCTATTTTTTTTTTTCTATTCAAGAGAAATCAAGGAAAAAAAATCTCGTTCTCCAAAATACACCAACCACGCTCTATTTTTTTTTTCTATTCAAGAAATCGAGGAAAAAAAAATCTCGTTCTCCAAAAATACCACCGCACCCACGCCCTATTTTTTTTTTTTTTTCTTTTCAAGAAATCGAGGAAAAAATCTTCGTTCTCCAAAATACACCAACCACGCTCTATTTTTTTTTTTTTCTATTCAAGAAATCGAGGAAAAAATCTCGTTCTCAAAATACCCAACCACGCTCTATTTTTTTTTTTTCGATTCAAGATTCAAGGAAAAAAAAATCTCGTTCTTCCAAAATACACCAACACGCCCTATTTTTTTTTTTTTTTTTTCAAGAAATCGAGGAAAAAAATCTCGTTCTCCAAAATACAGCAACCACGCTCTATTTTTTTTTCTATTCAAGAAAATCGAGGAAAAAAATCTCGTTCTCCAAACAAGCTAACAAACCTAAACCACCACGCTCTATTTTTTTTTCTATTCTCAAGAAATCGAGGAAAAAAATCTCGTTCTCCAAAATACACCAACCATCGCTCTAATTTTTTTTTTTTTTTCTATGTTCAAAGAAATTACGAAATGGATGAAAATCCTCTCGTTGTTCTCCAAATGAGTAACACCAAACTAAAACACGCTCTCTTTTTTTTTTTTTTCAATTTCAAGAAATCGAGGAAAAAAATCTCGTTCTCCAAAAATACACCAACCACGCTCTTATTTTTTTTTTCTATTCACGAAAAATCGACAAAGAGAAATTAAAATCTCGTTCTTACACAACATACAGTCCCCAACCACGCTACCTTAATTTTTTTTTCTATTCATCAAAATAAATCTAATACGGAAAAAATCTACCGTTCACAATCCAAAAAACAATAAAAACAATCCAACCACGCCTCTATTTCATTTTTTACATAACCTTAATAAATCATAGAAGGAAAAAAATCTCGTTCTCCAAAATACACCAACCACGCTCTATTTTTTTTTTTTTCTATTTACAAGAGAAATCGAAGGAAAAAATGCCTCGTCTCTCCAACAATACACCAACTTCACGCTCTTCTTTTTTTTTCAATTCACGAAAATCGAGGAAAAAAAATCTCTTACGCGTCTCCAAAAATCTAAAACAACGCTCTATTTTTTTTCTATTCAAGAAATCAGGAAAAAATCTCATGTTCTCGCAAAATACAGCAACGACGATATATATCCAATCTCGTATGTTTCCAAAATACAGCAACCCACCGCTCTATTTTTTTTTTTCAATTCAAGAAATCGAAGGAAAAATAAATCTCGTTCGTCAAAATACATCCAACCACGCTCTTATTTTTTTTGGTCTATTCAAAGAAATCAAGGAAAAAAATCTCGTTCTCCAAAATACAACCCGACGCTCTATTTTTTTTTCTTATTCCAATACAAGTCAAGGCAATAAAAGAAACTCTCGTCCTTGCTCCAAAAATACACCAACCTACGCTCTATTTTTTTTCTATTCAAGAAATCAAGGAAAAAATTCTCGTCCTCTCAAAATTACACCAACCACGCTCTATTTTTTTCATCTTATTCAAGAAATAAGAAAAAATCTCGTCCTCCAAATACCAACCCAACCACGCTCTATTTTTTTTTTTTTTTTCAATTCAAGAAATCGAGGAAAAAAATCTCGTTCTCCAAAATACAGCAACCACGCTCTATTTTTTTTTTTCTATTCAAGAATCAGGAAAAAAATCTCGTTCTCCAAAATACACCAACCACGCTCTATTTTTTTTTTTCATTCAAGAATCGAGGAAAAAAATCTCGTTCTCCAAAATACAGCAACCACGCTCTATTTTTTTTTTTTTCTATTCAAGAAATCGAGGAAAAAAATCTCGTTCTCCAAAATACACCAACCACGCTCTATTTTTTTTTTCTATTCAAGAAATCAAGGAAAAAAATCTCGTTCTCCAAAATACACCAACCACGCTCTATTTTTTTTTTTTTTTTCTATTCAAGAAATCAAGGAAAAAAAATCTCGTCTCGCGAAATACACCAATATTTTTTTTTATTTCAAGAAATCAAGGAAATTCTGAAAAATACAGGGAAAATCTTTTCTTACTTATTTTTTTTTTTTTCTAATTCAAGAAAATCGAGGAAAAAAATCTCGTTCTCCAAAATACACCAACCACGCTCTATTTTTTTTTTTCTATTCAGGAAATCGAGGAAAAAAATCTCGTTCTCCAAAATACAGCAACCACGCTCTATTTTTTTTTTTTTCTATTCAAGGAAATCGAGGAAAAAAAATCTCGTTCTCCAAAATACAGCAACCCCGCTCTATTTTTTTTTTTTCTATTCAAAGAAATCGAGAAAAAATCTCGTTCTCCAAAAATACAGCAACCACGCTCTATTTTTTTTTTTCTATTCAGGAAATCGAGGAAAAAATCTCGTTCTCCAAAACAGCAACCACGCTCTATTTTTTTTTTCTATTCAAGAAATCGAGGAAAAAAAATCTCGTTCTCCAAAATACAGCAACCACGCTCTATTTTTTTTTTCTATTCAGGAAATCGAGGAAAAAAATCTCGTTCTCCAAAATACAGCAACCACGCTCTATTTTTTTTTTTCTATTCAAGAAATCGAGGAAAAAATCTCGTTCTCCAAAATACACCAACCACGCTCTATTTTTTTTTTCTATTCAGAAATCGAGGAAAAAAATCTCGTTCTCCAAAATACAGCAACACGCTCTATTTTTTTTTCTATTCAGAAATCGAGGAAAAAAATCTCGTCTCCAAAATACACCAACCACGCTCTATTTTTTTTTTCTATTCAAGAAATCAGGAAAAAAAATCTCGTTCTCCAATACAGCAACCACGCCTCTATTTTTTTTTTATTCAAGAAATCGAGGAAAAAATCTCGTTCTCCAAAATACAGCAACCACGCTCTATTTTTTCTATTCAAAATCGAGGAAAAAATCTCGTTCTCCAAAATACACCAACCACGCTTATTTTTTTTTCTATTCAAGAAATCGAGGAAAAAAATCTCGTTCTCCAAAATACACCAACCACGCTCTATTTTTTTTTCTATTCAAGAAATCGAGGAAAAAAATCTCGTTTCCAAATTACAGCAACCACGCTCTATTTTTTTTTCTATTCAAGAAATCGAGGAAAAAAATCTCGTTCTCCAAAATACACCAACCACGCTCTATTTTTTTCTATTCAAGAAATCGGAAAAAAAATCTCGTCCTCCAAAATACACCAACCACGCTCTATTTTTTTTTTTTTTTTTTTCAATTCAAGAAATCGAGGAAAAAAATCTCGTTCTCCAAAAATACAGCAACCACGCTCTATTTTTTTTTTTCTATTCAAGAAATCAAGGAAAAAATCTCGTTTCTCCAAAATACAGAACCGCTCTATTTTTTTTTTCTATTCAGAATCGAGGAAAAAATCTCGTTCTCCAAAATACACCAACCACGCTCTATTTTTTTTTTTCTATTCAAGAAATCGAGGGGAAAAAATCTCGTTCTCTAAAATACAGCAACCACGCTCTATTTTTTTTTTCTATTCAAGAAATCGAGGAAAAAAATCTCGTTCTCCAAAATACAGCAACCACGCTCTATTTTTTTTTTTTTCTATTCAAGAAATCGAGGAAAAAAATCTCGTTCTCCAAATACAGCAACCACGCTCTATTTTTTTTTCTATTCAAGAAATCGAGGAAAAAAATCTCGTTCTCCAAAATACAGCAACCACGCTCTATTTTTTTTTTTCTATTCAAGAAATCGAGGAAAAAATCTCGTTCTCCAAAATACAGCAACCACGCTCTATTTTTTTTTTCTATTCAAGAAATCGAGGAAAAAAATCTCGTTCTCCAAAATACAGCAACCACGCTCTATTTTTTTTTTCTATTCAAGAATCAAGGAAAAAAATCTCGTTCTCCAAAATACAGCAACCACGCTCTATTTTTTTTTTCTATTCAAGAAATCAAGGACAAAAATCGAAAAAAAATCTCGTTCTCCAAAATACAGCAACCACGCTCTCGTATCACACGTATGCCTCCCGCGCCTGCCCGTGCTTCCTCGATATCGCCAAGGAAGTAAGTCTACAATGCTTGATTAAGAACACGCCGAAGAAGCGAACGGAGCGGCATTCTCGTCGACCTCTCTCAGTCTAGGAGGGAAAAAAATCTCGTTCTCCAAAATACAGCAACCACGCTCTATTTTTTTTTTCTATTCAAGAAATCGAGGAAAAAATCTCGTTCTCCAAAATACACGCTCTATTTTTTTTTTTCTATTCAAGAAATCGAGGAAAAAATCTCGTTCTCCAAAATACACCAACCACGCTCTCGTATCACACGTATGCCTCCCGTGCCTGCCTGCCCGTGCTTCCGCGATATCGCCAAGGAAGTAAGTCTACAATGCTTGATGAAGAACACGCCGAAGAAGCGAACGGAGCGGCATTCTCGTCGACCTCTCTCAGTCTAGGAGGGGAAAAAATAGAGCACAAGTTTGATTAGTTTCCTGATAAAGATCCTTGCAGAAAATCCTAAGACAATGGGGACTTTTCTATCTTTTCGGTGATGACTCTTACGGGGAAAATATCCTTCAAGACTTAAGGAGACGAGAGAAACGAAGGAATCTGAAAACAAGTTGGTAAGAACTTTAATGAATAAGATAGAAAGATTGGATGTCTTGCGGTTTTATTTTATTTATTCCTCATTATTGGCATTTATATTGGATTTACGTTCATACATGTACACATACACGTAACCTTCACAACATGTATATGAAAGTATGTACGTCGGAATATCATATATATCTGCACAATTGTTTATTCATATATATTTTTTTAATTACTTTGATTATTTATAGTACAAAAGCGGTCTTTACAAAACATTGAACATTTTTCTTTTTTACAAAGAACACACAGTGTGTATAGACAAATAAATGAATACATATATATACATACACACACACACACACACCACTATATATATATATATATATATATAATATATATATATATATATATATATATATATATATATATATATACATATATATATATATATATATATATATATATATATATATATATATATATATATTATATATATATACATATGTGTGTGTGTGTGTGTGTGTGTGTGTGTGTGTGTGTGTGTGTGTGTGTGTGTGTGTGTGTGCACGTGTACTATTATTTATCCCAATGAATATGCTTGTGTTAGCTCGTGATGAATTCTGAATAAAATCTGCATTCGAATAAGAAAAAACATTTTACTCTTATTTCATATTTTATTATCATAAAAAGGTCAACAGAAAAATACATATATTTATGCATGTAATTATAGTTCAGAAATGAAATATAGAGAGAGCTCCCATTAAAATATTTATTAGCTTTCTGGCTTAACAAAGTCATGTTCTAAATCTCCATCCTTCATTCCCGTCACCAAATTCAATATAAAGTTTTAATCTTTTGCAGTTTGCAGTTGACATGCACGATCAAATGAACAGAATAATTTCATACATTAATTTCTATTGCCATGATATTTTATGTGCAGCATAAATGTTATTTTTTCCAGTGCAAAGACACTCATTTGTATTTATATTTTAAAATAAATTTCCTGAACATCCACGGGATATCATTCGCTCATTCTTAGTTAATACAAGGTGTCATGATAGAATATTTTAGTATCAGTGTATTCCCCTGTACCCTGTAATTCCTGTACCGGAAGTCATAATCTTATCTTTTTATTTTATTTATCTTATTTATTTATTTATTTATATTTTGTACACGATGAGAAAAAAAATGGATGACTCCTAACGACGTAAGGAATTAGACACAATGTCAAGTAAAAAAATAAATAAACAAAAAATAAATTTAAAAAATAAAATAAATAAGTAAATAAATAAATAAATAAATAAATAAATATAAGTAAAACATATCAATAAATAAAAAAGGGAGAGGAGTATAAACAACAGAAAGTGAAG
>NW_020868522.1:539541-544541 GCF_003789085.1 Penaeus vannamei
GAAGGAGAGAAGGGAGAGAAAAGGAGGGGGTAGGGGAAGATATGACGGAGGGGGAAGTAAAGAGGAAGAGAGGAGGAGAGGGGAGAAGAAGAGAGGAGGGGCCAGAGGGGAGAAAGAAAGAGAGGAGGGGCCAGAGGGGAGAAAGAAGAGAGGAGAGGAGGGGGGAAGGGAGGGGGAAGGGTTAAAGCAGGAGGGAGACTGGTGAGAAGTGAGATCCCATTATTGCATCTGTCTAATGCGGGACTTATGGCGGGTCATTGGCCTTCCGTGTCTTATATTCCCCGCCTCTTTATTAAGATTCCATTACTTTTTTTGCCTTCCGGCGTTATAAGTTCGACATGGGGAGAGGCTTGCGATCGGTCAGGCTCGACTCGAGGAGTGGAGGGCCAAGTTGCTGCGGTGGAGGGTGAGGGGAAAAGTAGACCTCGGATTGTTTTAAGAAATGGAGGAGGGATGGAGATGGGTTTGTATCGGGTGGATGTCTCGTGTGCGTGTGTGTGTTTATAATGCGTGTGTGTGTGTGTGTGTGTTATAAGCGCATTCATTTTATTTTGGGAGATATGTGATATATGAATATGATATTGACGTTTCGGTGGATGATTAAAGAGGGTCTGGCGAGTGATGCATTCTCCTTCTCCTTCTCCTTCCCGACTTTATCCTTTCCTTCTTCCATCTCTTCTTCCTTTTTCCCTTCCACTAGCACTACCCTTTCACCCCCTACCCCTTCCCCCCCAACCACTATCTTTTCTTTCCCTACTATTCCCTATCCCTTTCCCCCCCCTCCCTTACCACTACCTTTCCCTCCCCTCCCCTCCTCTCATTACCTCACCCCCTCCCCCACCTTTTCCAGGCAACCCCTTCTGCACTTCTCACCCCCCACCACTTCCCCCTAACCATAACCCCTCCACAACCAACCCTTCCCCCACATTCCCACACCAGCACTCTCCCCCACATCTTCACTCCATCCTCCTCTCCTCCTCCTCCTCCCCTCCCCCTCACTTCTCTTTTTTTTCCCACCTCCCCCCCCCCTAACCTCTCCTCCTCCTTATTCCCATCTCCTTTCAACTTCCTCCCCCTCCTCCACCTCCCCCCCCTCCCCCCTCCCCCTCTTTCCTCGCGCCTGCAAACTTTGATTATGGTGCCATGAATTGAATTTCATTCTTGAATTTTAAAGCATTGCTGTAGTCCGACACTGTCTTACTTTTTCTTCCTTTTCGTCTCGCCGCTTGGCTGTATGTTTTCTAATACCTGACGGCTAGAGAAAACCGTATTTACACACAAATCCAAACACACACACCAAACACCACACGCACACACACACACACACAACACACACACACACACACACACACACACACACACACACACACACACACACACACACACACACACACACACACACACACAGAAGGTGGTAATGATAAAAGAAAGAAAATTAAAAAATATATACATAAATATATACAGTACACATTGTTTAGTTACCATTTCATTCACTTTTCACCTGTTGTTTAAATTTCTATATTAAGAGACTGTGCACATATATTCTGTTAATGTACAACATATATAACCATAAAAAATCCGGTATTTTCGAAAAACTGTCACTCATGTCAGGTGTTGACGCTTTTTAATGTCAGCCTGTATATACATACATATATATATATCCCTCTTCTCTCTGTCTCTCTCTCTCTCTATGTTTTCCTCTCTCTTTCTCTCTCTATTTATTTACCTATTTACTAATATCTATCTATCTGTTTGTCTATATATCTATCTATCTATCTATCTATCTATCACATATCTACATATTATCTATATATATAGATATATTTAGATAAATATATATTCATACACACACACACACACACACACACACACACACACACACACACACTATATATATATATATATATATATATATATATATATATATATATATATATAATATATATATGTGTTGTGTGTGTGTGTGACACTTTACTCGAGAATTAGTTATATTCCGAGCATTTGATTATGGAATTTATTGTATATCTATCACTCCTTTACTAGAGGAATTAAGATTTTCATGTGCGATTCATTATCATCATTATTCATTATCATTCTAACCTGAAGTACGTTATTGTATGAACAATTACGTTTATTTCATGAAATCATTATGAAGCGTATACATCACCTTTTCTATATAATTAATGTTTATATCTCATTTAAAGTCTGTAATATTACTCTTCCTAGTTTTAATCTCGTGTATTGAGGAGGGAAACTGATAGAAAAATTGATGGACACATAAATGCACGGAATAACTTATTTTATCATTCACTTAGCACCCAATACACAGTTAAACAAAAGATGCCCTGCACACTCACCTCACTCACTCACCTTCCGCATTACAGGTTAATCCAAACACGAATCATGGCACAACACTTCAACACTTCAACATCACAAGTCATTTCACTGTCCTAACTCACGTAGCTTCGCACTTCACGTTTACTGCTTTAGTCTTGTCTATTCAGCGCTTAAATGTAGTTTATAGCATTTATTATTTAAGACGAATTAGCACTTCAATTTAGTTTATAAAGCACTTCTGAAATGGATTTCTTACTAAATGTGTGTGTGTGTGTGTGTGTGTGTGAGAGAGAGAGAGAGAGAGAGAGAGAGAGAGAGAGAGAGAGAGAGAGAGAGAGAGAGAGAGAGAGAGAGAGAGAGAGAGAGAGAGAGAGAGGAGAGAGAGAGAGATGTGTGCGTGTGTGTGTGTCCAGAACACAACTGTGTAAGCTATCATTCGCAAACGCACAGTGCAGGCATTTACACACACACACACACACACACACACACACACACACACACACACACACACACACACACACACACACACACACACACACACAGCACACACACAGCACAGGCAACACACAGATTCCATTGATTAGATTAATAGCTTTAACATCTGATATTATTTACAGTATCTTAACACACCACTGTTTAGCTGCGTGCATAAGAGGTGCTAAATATATGTAATCACACTTTGCACCTCTTATGTAGCTCGTAATTCTTAGGAGAAACTAACAGCTGTGCGTATATGTGACGGAAAATTGCGTAATAAAATTGTGCTTGCTGTTCACTTTTGTGTTTGATAACATTTAGGAGAAAAATTACGTGTTTGAACCCTATTCATGTTTTTTTTTTAATGAAATTGTAGTAATTATTTGTTTTTAAGTTATGTATGTCTTTGATATTGATGGACATTTTTTATTTAGTATGAATGAGGAAGATGAACATGGATGAGACGAATAAGGAATGAAAAAAATATGAATGCAGTAGGATAGATATTCGGAACTTAAGTGTAATTCACAAAAGTATAAGCTTGGTGTTGTTGTATCTTTACATTTCATTGATCTACTTATTCGATAAAATCAGTTATAAATTATATTCAAATTTATTTTGTTATTCTTGATATGCCTTGAAGCGTGTTAGAAATTATTTTTTCATTCAATTTAAATTGATGATTTTGTACATCTTCAAAATTTTATCTCATCCTCTATTTACTCCAAAAAAATAAAACTAGGATAAGATTATATAAAAAATAAATAAATAAATGAATAAAAAAATAATAATAAATACAGATACATTGTTAACAGCTTTTAGGTAATCAACATCATCAACAAGCATTGGAATTCAAATCAGTATCGAAAAAAATATATTTACGTCATCATTTATATTGTAACTCTAATTGTTGTTGTTATTGTCATCATTTCTTATGTCGTGCTCGTCTACTGTGGTTAGTGTTGTTATTATCTTTATTTCTGTTACCATAAACATTACTGATAATATGATTATTGCTATCATCATGATTATTATCGTCTGGATTTCCTAATTGTAGTCAATATTGATTTTTTATTTTTTTGTGTTATTATTATCGTTATCAATATCACTATCATCACCGTCACTTTTCTTGTTATTTTCGTTATTGCTTGCTTTATCATTGATAATTTGAATATGTTTACTGCTGTCCTTTTCAATACTGATGATTAATATTCATAACCGCATCTCATTAATATGATTTTATGATTACTGTTTAATAATCATCTTCATCACTATAATCATCACTCTGACTGCCATCATAAATATAACTATCATTGCCACTTAATGAGAAAAAAATATTTATCGTTATTACTGGAAGATCAAACGCCTCAAGACGCCCACCAACCTCACCCCAAGCGACGTCGCGAAAATAAAACCGCCGCCAAATCACGTCCGAAAGTGTGCGGTTTAATCTCGCGGGCTTCCAATTGTCCCATAAACTCGGCGCCAAATTATAAATTCCGCGGGACTGTAACGCCATTAAATAATATCCCGTAATCTATTTTCTTACGCGATTCCGAAAGGTCATAAGGCTCTAGCGCTGCCTTAAGGTCACCCCCTCGAAATGGGATCAGAAGATACACGAAGGGGCGGCCATTGTCTTGTCGTTCTTAGGTAAGGAGGATCACGGTGGCGAGAACGAACGAGAACTGGCGAGAACGAACGAGAATTAACGAGAATTGACGAGTGTAGAGGTCGTATTTCTGATCATAATTTGGAGGTCCAAGATTTGTTTTAAGGTACTGTATTATTATTAGATTTATGGAGGATATACGAACCTATATATGTGTATGTATGGAAATGTTTAGGGAAGGGAAGGGTGTGTGTGTGTGTGTCTGTTTGTTTCTTTGTGTGTGTGTGTGTGTCTGTTTGTTTCTTTGTGTGTGTGTGCGTCTGTTTGTTTCTTTGTGTGTGTATGTGTGTTTGTTTCTTTGTGTGTGTGCATCTGTTTGTTTCTGTGTGTGTGGCGTTTTTTTTTTGTGTGTGGTGTGTGCGTGCGTGTGTGTAGATATAGATACACATATCTAACGTGTCTTTTCAAAACCTTTTCCTCTACGCTCTTCACATCCTGCTTCATCTTCTTTCCTTTTCTCTTCTCTTTTCTTTCTCGCGCGCCTTCCAATCTTCTCTCGCTTCACCTTCTCGGC
>NW_020868522.1:564541-567041 GCF_003789085.1 Penaeus vannamei
CATTAACGCGATCCAATCAGTACGGAGAATCACTTTGCGTTCTCTGGGAATCTAAATGATTTTTTTAAACACGCATATGTGTAGAGTTGGTATATTTGTTGAGTTGGTGTGTAATCAATATTGCGTTATTGATTGATGTTTCTAATTTGTTTTTATGTGTGTGTTGTTTTTTTCAGTCAGTTTTTTTTCAATCAGGTACATATATCTTATATATATATATATATATATATTATATATATATATATATATATATATATATATATATATATATATATATATTAATATATCATATATATATATATATATATAAATTATATATATATATATATATTTTTTTTTTTTTTTTTTTTTTTTTTTTTTTTTTTTTTTTTTTTTCCTTTCTTTCTTTTTTTTGGTACACTAAATTTCAATATATCAATATTTTCCCGTCGAGATTGTTATTGAACGACATTTGAAATATGCATTGTGTTATAATTGTATGTAAAGACCATTTTTTTTAAAATTTAAAAGGCATATCAATATAACAGAATTTAGTGTTATAACTAACAGAGTGAAGTAAGGATGATTATATTTAAATACTTGGTTTGGGTTAAATGTTAAATAAAATTCACTGGGAAAAAGTAAAATAAGTAAGTTCTGTTTTTAACGATTTTAAAGCCAGAAGGAATTGTTGCTCCATCCGACACAATGAGAAGGAAAGTTGGATATGAAGTGTAGTAAGGATTTTTATTTTTTTAGTTTTAATTTCTATTAATTACTATTATTATTTTTTTTTTTTTTCGTAAAAGGAGGAAAAAGCGAGTTCCGATGGGTACCATGGAATAGGAATAGAGAGAATCAGACTATCAGAGTAAAAGTATTGGAAAAAAGTTAAAAAAAGGAATGAATCACTTTATGTACAATAAAATAAAATAAATAGATATAATAATAATAAAACAAGTAATGAATAATAAATGAGATAATTAAAAAATAAATAAAAAATGGTAGAATGGGTGAGCGTCTCGATTCCGTCTCGAGTTTATTTTTATTTTATCCATCATAATGATCATTGATTTATATAGCAGTGCAGGCAAAAGGGAGTAAAATGATAATTAACCTTAGAACTTAATCAAGTTAGTATTGTACATTCTTATCAAGTTTATTGCTAAAATTTACATTGTGATATGCCACCTATTGTTATTTGTTTATAGGATAAAAGTTAATGGTTAAGGATGTCTCTATGTCCATTGGAGAACGGAAATATTTATAATAATGTCTCTATGCCCATTAGATAATTGAAACATTGTCTCGATGCCCATTGTATAAAGGAAATGTATAATTGGCAAACACACCACAGAGAAATGAAGTCAGTCCATCCCACGTGCCTCAAGAGTGTTAGGTTATGCTACCCATATTAAAATCTATATTGACGAGATGACGAAGTAAAAAAAAAAAAAAAAAAAAAAAAAAAAAAAAAAAAAAAAAAAAAAGAAGGAATGAAAAACAACAACAAAAGTGTGCAAAATCGATCACACGAGAACTCAAACCCTCGCCAAAATGAACCAGCTTGAAGAAACACCCTCCGCACCGCATTCCAGCGAGCGGAATCCACTGCAAAATCCAGCCAACCCAAGCCGGCCGCCACTTGCCAAGCCCGCTTCGTCGCAAAACCAAGTTCCTCCGGCAGGGCAATCCGGGGCGCTCGGTCAACTTTGGCCAGAAAGTCACCTCGGTCAAGTCGACTTGCTCAACTTGTCAACTCGCTCTTGCACCTCCGCAAGAACTTGGGTGAAGCATTGTCGACCCGTGTAAAAGAAAATAAAAGGAAAAGAGAGAAAAAAATGGGAGTTATGGGGGAAAGGAGGAGATGAAGTGGAGGAAAGGGAGAAAGAGAAGGGGGAAAGAGGAGACGAATAGGGGAAGGAGAGAGAGGAGACGAATTGGGGAAGAGGAAAGAGGAGGATTAGCAGAAGGGGAAGGAGACGCCAAGGATGAAAATGAAAGAAGGAAGAAGAAATAAAGGAGCGATGAACAGGAAGAGAAGGAGGTAGTGTAAACAAATATGTGGATAAGAAGGCAGAAGAGCGAGAGGAGGAAAAGCAATGGATGGAGGTGAAGAGAAGAGACCTAGACGAACCAGGTGGAAGAGAAAGATGACGAATCAATTGTAAAGAGAAAGAGAAATTAGTGATATCAGATGACGAAAGAGAGAGAAGGGGGGATAGATGCAAATATATAATATATATATATATATATATATATATAATATATTATATATATATATATATATATATATATATCATATATACTATATATATATATCACATAGAGTAGAGAGAGCAGAGACAGAGAGAGAGAGGAAATCGAATGATTACATAGACAAAAAAATGGACAATGAAGAGAAAGATGGAATCAAAATAACGAAATGGAGAGAGAAANGATAAAAGTTCACCGATCGGTCAAGTCGACTTGGCTCAACTTGTGCAACATCAGCTACTTGCACACTCCGCTCAAGAACTTG
>NW_020868522.1:572041-574081 GCF_003789085.1 Penaeus vannamei
TGATAAATATTTTCTATTTCGTTGATAAAAAGTCGGATTGCATAATGGGGTTCAATGGTTAATAATCTCTCTCTCTCTCTCTCTCTCTCTCTCTCTCTCTCTCTCTCTCTCTCTCTCTCTCTCTCTCTCTTCTCTCTCTCTCTTCTCTTCTCTCAGGTCTCTCTCTCTCTCCTCATCACACACACACACTCTCTCTCTCTCTCTTTCTCTCTCTCTCTCTCTCTCTTCTCTTTTTCTCACAGTGGCAATAGATTTCATTTTTATATCCGTTTGATATTTTCATTTCTCTCTCTCTCCTCCCCCCCCCACTCTCTCACTCTCTCCTCTCTCTTTCTCTCTCTCTCTCTCTCTTCCTCTCTCTCTCTCTCTCTCTCTCTCTCTCTCTCTCTCTCTCTCTATCTCTCACTCCCTCTTTTTTCTCTCCTTCTCTCTCTCTCTCTCTCTCTCTCTCTCTCTCTCTCTTCTCTGCGTCTCTCTCGTCGCCTCAGGTCATATCATCTTTCTTTCGGGTCGGACTCTCCTCTTCTTTCTTTTCCTGGAAGGGACGTTCTTCCTTGCTTTCTCCATCTTTGCTCTCATCTCGTGCTCATCTCCCTTCCTCCTCCTCCCTCTCTTAGTCCACTGCCCATCCCTCTCTCCCCGTGTCTCCCCTCCCTAGTTCTGGAGTACGGTGGAAGTGTTCCTCTCCCTCCCCTCCCTCCTCTTCCCTTCATCTCCCCCTGCCCTTCCCTTTCCCCTTTGGCAAGCACCGGTCTTCTCTCTCTCTGTACGCGCGCGTGTGTTGTGTGTAATGTCCGATTTTATGATGCGTCGTACATAACACTGAAGAATGAAATGTGAAACATAACGGCACAACACAATAAGCTCACAGAAGCGAAAGAGCATCACAAGCACTTCAATCAAAGACAACAAAGAAGAAGCTGAATAATATAACGACCAACAGGCGCCTCGCAATCAAAAACCCGAGTACGCTGACCGAACTTCCTCACAATTAGAGAAAAGGGGAAGAAAAGAAGAAGAGGAAGGTGGAAAGGAACGATGTAGAGCCAATGAAAAAGATCGTTTGTAAGAGGGCCAGAGAGGGGGGGAGTAGGAAAGGAGAGAGAAATTGAGGAAGAAGAGAGGTGGAAAGGAAGAGAAAAAAAAATCGTTTAAAGGGGCAGGGGGGGGGGGGTAGGAAAGGAGAGGGAAATTGAGGAAGAAGAGATGGTGGAAAGGAAGAGAGAGAAAAAGATCGTTTAAAAAGGCAAGGTGGGGGGGGGTAGGAAGGAAGGAGAGATTGAGGAGGAGGATAGGAAAGGGTATAGAAAGAAGAGGAGGTGGAAAGGAAGAGAGAAAAAGATCTGGAAGGAAAGAGAAATTGAGGAGCATGGTGGAAAGGGGGATGGAGACGAGGGGGAAATAGAAAGAGGGCAAAGAACGAGTACGCGACGACCTCACAGAGAGAAAAGGGGAAGAAAGAAGGAGAGGAAAGGTGGAAAGGAAGAGAGAGAAAAAAATCGTTTAAAGGCCGGGGGGGGGGGGTTGGAAAGGAGAGAGAAATTGAGGAAGAAGAGAGGTGGAAAGGAAGAGAGAGAAAAAAAGTCTTTTAATGGCCAGGGGGGGGGGGGTGAAGTAGGAAAGGAAGGAGAGATTGAGGAAGTAAAGGTAGGAAGGGGAGAAAGGGAAAAGAGAAGGTGGAAAGGGAGAGAGAGAAAATCGATTAAAGGCAGGGGGGGAAGTAGAGAAGAAGGAGAGAATTTTTGAGGACGCGACGAAAGATAGAAAGAAAGAGGAAAAAAAAAATCGATTAAGGCCAAGGGGGGTGGTAGTTGGAAAAGGAAAGAGAAATTGAAGAGCATAGGTGGAAAGGGGGATGGAGACGAGAGAGAAATAGAAAAGAGGATAAAGAAGAGTACACGACGACCTCAAAGAGAAGAAGGGAAAGAAGAAGAGAGGTGGAAAGGAAGAGAGAGAAAAAAGTCGTTTAAAGGCCAGGGTTTTGGAGTTGGAAAGGTAGGAGAGATTGAGGAAGACAAGAAGTGGAAAGGAAGAGAAAAA
>NW_020868522.1:574132-576632 GCF_003789085.1 Penaeus vannamei
GTTTAAAGGACGCAGGAGGGGGGTTGGAAGAGGCAGAAAAGAGAAATTGAGGACGACGCAAGGGGTAGGCACAGAAAACGAGTAGAGAAAAATGAAAATCCGTTTCTTAAAGGGCAGGATGGGCGGGGGTAGTTGGCATCAATACGGTGTACCTACAGTCACGGGATCCTCACTCCTACCATCGCCTCGTTTTGGCCATCCGATCCTCCTCCTCTGCGGTCCTTGTCCCTTCCGCTCCTCCATCCTCCTTGACCTCATCTCGGTGCTCGTCGGGTCTCGGTACCTAACACTCGGCTTCGTCACTACGATAATCAACCGGTCTGTCCTTCTGATCCACCTATTCCTCCCGGTCCTCCTGCCTCGGTCCTGGCCCCCTCGCGTCCTCCTCTCGGTCCCTCCCCCTTGCACTCCTCTGCTCCTTCCTCCTCCCCCCCTCACTCCTCCCTGCTCTTCGTGGCAACAGGATATCAGCACCCCTCCTCCCTCCTACGCTCATGTCCTCGCGCACCTACTCTCTGCCCGCTCCTCCTCCTCCTCCCTCGCTCTCCTCCTCCTGCGCGCTCCTCTACCTCGTCCTCCTCCTACCCCTCCGCCGTTCTCGCGTGCCATACCATACCTCCTCCCCCCTCCTACTCTTCCATCCTACCTCGCGATCCATCGCGAGCCTGACCCGCCGGCTCGGGAAATCCACAAAAGAGGGCGGAAAGGAATGTAGGGATGGATGAAAGGAAAAGAAAAGGGAAAATGTGAGGGGTCAGGTAGGGTTGAAGAAAAGGGTGAGTGTTTAGGGGGTAAGTCAAGAAGTGTAGGAGGAATTAGTCTGAGAGGGACAGAGGGAAAGCGAGGTTGAAGTTTTTGGGAGTAGTAAAGTGTGGGGAGAGAAGTTATTTGGGAGGAGGAAGGAAGCAATTGGAAGTGGCATAGGGTATTACCAGGCGTCCCGTGGATAAAAACCGTATGACCCAAGCCCCCGTTAGGCCCTATAAAGAAAAGTAGGAAGGCTTAAGTAGGCCCCGGAGGAAGGGTAAGGGAGAAAGAGGAGCAGGTGATGGGGAGGAAAGATCTGGAAAGTGGAGACGATTTTAAAAAAAGCGAATTTATTAAACGAACAAGGAAAGGGGGGGAAGGGGAGTAAGAAAGAACGATTAGGTTGTTTGACCTATTTAGGCCTTCCAAACTACCTTATTGTCGAAGATGTTCACACGCCTGTTGCTCCTTGATCAGTCTCTAGCAGTAGCTTCTTGCGCACTTTTGAACATTCAGCTCCCTCTCCGTGGCAACATTGTACCGGCCAGATAGAGGATAGAGGAGAGAGAGAGATGTATGAGAGAGAAGGAGGAGGGGGCGTAAGAGATGATGGAGAGGGAGGGAGGCGAGAGGAGAGAGAATGAGAGAGAAGAAGAGAGAGAGAGAGAGAAAGAGAGGAGAGGAGGATGGGAGAGAGGAGAGAGGAGAGAGAGAGAGATTGAGAGAGAGACGAGAGAGGAGAGAGAGGGGGAGGGGAGGCGGGGGAGCCCGACGCGGGAGGGGAGGGAGGGAGGGAGGGAGACGATGATGGAGAGAACGAGACTGGAGAGAGGAGAGAGGAGGAGGGAGAGAGAGGGAGAGAGAGAGAGAGAGAGAGAAGAGAAGAGAGAGAGAGAGCAGAGAAGAGAGAGAGAGGAGGGAGAGGGGGAGAGGAGAGAGAGAGAGAGAGAGAGAGAGACAGAGAGGAGAAGAGAGAGGAGAGAGAGGAGAGAGAGAGAAGAGAGAGGAGACAAGAGAGAGAGAAGAGAGAGAGAAGAGAGAAACGAGAGAAGAGAGAGAGAAGAACAGGAGGAGAGTCCAAGATGCTCGATTCCAAGCCTATTCCTGGAATTAAGCCCCTCTAGCACAGTAAAATCGTAAGTCATGTAACCACCCAGTAGTATAATGATAAACGCCTCATTGTTCTAATACCCATAAACACATAACGTAGGTATTTGGCAATGAAAAGTGCCTCATAAATCTGTGGTTAGTGAAGTGATATGGTTAATTAACAAGTGCAGTGACATACCCAGAAAGGAGAGAGAGAGAAGGAGAGAAAGGAGAGAGGAGAAGAGAGAGAGAGAGAGAGAGAGAGAGAGAGAGAGAGAGAGAGAGAGAGAGAGAGAGAGAGAGAGAGAGAGAGAGAGAGAGAGAGAGAGAAAATAGAGAGAGACAGGGAAAAGAGAGAGAGAAAAAGGAAAGAGAGATAGAGAGAGATAAAAGAGAGAGAGAGAGAGAGAGAGAGAGAGAGAGAGAGAGAGAGAGAAAGAAGAGAGACAGAGAGAGATAAAGGAGAGAGAGAGAGAGAGAAAGGAAAGAGAGACAGAGAGAGATAAAGGAGAGAGAGAGAGAGGAGAGAGAGAGAGATGGCATCGTCCCTCCCATGCTGTAGGGGTGCCATCCCCGTGTGCAGGATTCGTGTCCCGTGTATTTAGCTTTGTTCGTAGACAGGATAGGCGAGAATGCCCTGTTATTTTATTCCCGTATGTCACAT
>NW_020868522.1:589132-594132 GCF_003789085.1 Penaeus vannamei
TGGCTTTGACGTCGGTGCAGTGACCAAATATTTGCAGCGAAGGCCGCCCAAAGGCCATTGCCGGTGACATCAAGCCCCCTGAGCTGACGGCGGGAGGTGGAGCGGAGAGTTTAAATGGCAACGCGACGGCTTTGAACTTGAATTCCAGCTGAGTCGATCTAAATCTGCCTCCGACACACAAATTCCAATCCCGAATATCTATTCAATATCCGACGCTGTTGAGTAAATCTCTCGCCGTCGGATTCGCTGCAAATCAATTTCATTATTGCAGGGATCCCCACTCCTGCCTTTAGTCCTAATCGCCCGCCCCACCCCCACGCCCCGCCCCCGCCCACGCCCACGCCCGCCCCGATCAAAATGCTCCCGACCCGACTGCGTTACGCCACTTTGCTTACATATTTTCCTTGAGCATTTCCGTGTACATGTAACCAGCTCCTTTTGGCTCAAGTATCTGTGTGCTTTGGACCGCACTGGAAAACTTTTTTTCTTCTCTTTTACACTGAATAAGTAATTCGTTATAAATTCGAGAGCATGATATTCAACATATTCACTGTGTTTACAAGCGTATAAATATATTTTTTTCTTTCAATACTTCCGGCTGTATCAGGAAATTCCGCATAATCGACGGTGAACAGGAAACGCATAGCGTAAACAATTTATAACACATATTCAATAAACAAAGTTACGCGTTTATTCTCGCGCACACTCACAGTCCACGTACATTTATATAACCCAACAGGTAAGTCTGACCCTTTCGTGTTTTAAGGTCGAATATCCGTTTCCTTCTCGTATGCCCCTTCCTCTTTCTCTTTGTGTGTGTAAAAACAATGGACCAGCAGACATAGGGTAATAGAATGCATTGGCGAGGATTTCTATAAATTCCCTATAAATGTGAAAGTATATATGTATATATATATATATATATATATATATATATATATATATATATATATATATATATATATATATATATATAATATGTATGATGTATACATATGCATATATTCATACTTATCTCCCCCTTCTCTCCCTTCTCTCTATATCTCCTTTCCTCTATCTCCCTCTTCTCCTCCTCTCTTCCTCTTTCTCGAAGACGCCGAGAGAGTACCAGGGCCTGAAAAGCATTGAGTCGCAAGGACCCCCACGTGTTGCAATGGACTGGCTTCACACATCGATGCAACCCCCGCCCCCCCCCCCCGCCCCCGCCCCCCGCCCCCCCGCCCCCCCCCCCCCCCCCCCCCGCCCCCCTCGCCCCCCCCCCCGCCCCCCTCTCGCGCCTCCCTCCGTCGTCTTATCTGAATAAAAGCCCCGGAGTATGATCGTCTTTCAATGCCTTGTCCTTGGGGAAGGAGAAAATTAGTTTCTTTGCTTTTTTTTTTCTTGTTTTTTTTTCTTTTCTTTTCTTTGAATATTGTTTTTTTTTTTTTATTGTTTTTTTTCTTTTGGGGGGTAAAGGGAGTGATAGTTCTTTATTTGTTTTAGAAAAAAATATAAAGGAGGATAAATAGGACGAGAAAAAGCAGGAAAAAAAGAGAAGAAAAAGGAAAGGTGAAGCAAAAGAAGAAAAGGGAAGAAGAAGAAGAAGAAGAAGAAAAGGAAAAAGAAGAAGAAGAAAAAGGTAAAAAGAAAAAAGAAAAAAAGAGAAAGAAAGAAGAAAAAAAAGAAATAAAGAAGAAGAAAAAAAACAGAAAAACACGAACAAAATAAAGTAGAAAAGAGAGAAAGAAAAAAAAGAAAAAAGTCATCATCAAATCAAACACACAACAAAGTCCTCTCTCCTCCCTCTCTCTGTTTGCCGATTCGTCTCCCGTCAAACTCGTATCAAGACTGCAATCTCAGTCAGCAACACTTCCGGTACGTTAGCGGATATAAGGAGCCATTCAGAAAACGTTTCCATTCTCAAAGACGATATCATCTTAGAAAACGTTTTCTCGGGCTTCATCTGCATCATCTTTGGAGAGGTGTTGTTTGTGAGGATTTTTTTGCTTGTCATCAGAATTCGCATAGTTACTTCTCTCGTATGTTAAGTGAATTCGCATTTTACGATTTCTCTTGTATGTTGAATTCGCAATTTTACGATTTCTCTTGTATGTTAAGTGAATTCCCATAGTTATTTTTCTTGTATGTTAAGTGAATTCACAGTTCTTCTCTCGTATGTTAAGTGAATTGCATTTTTACGACTTCTCTCGTATGTTAAGTGAATTCCCATAGTTAGACTTCTCTTGTATGTTAAGTGAAGACAGTGGAAGTGTCTTTATTGTCTGTTCCGTTGCATTTATTCTGTATGGGAAAGATTAAAAAAAAAAAAATGACTAGTGTGATGTACATGACAGTTTTTAGAGCGATAATGATACAGTGATACGTGTCTTGAAATGCTATGCTACGGTGGTGATACATCAGATTAAGCGACATGATGCCAGATTTTCTAAAACCTTCACCAGATAAAAGTGAATGCTAGCAAAAAGTTAAATAAGAAAAATAGCAAGAATGATAATAATAATAATGATAATAATAATAATAATAATAATAATAATAATAATAATAATAATAAAATATAATAATAATATAATAATATAATAGTAATAATAATAATAATAACAATAATAATAATAATAATAATGATAAAACAACATAATAATAAAAATAATGATAATAATAATGATAATAACAATAATGATAATAATAATAATAATAATAATAATAATAATAATAATAATAATAATAAATGAAAGAAAAGATAAAAAAAACAATAAAAAAATATCAAAACAAAGAATAAAAGAAAAAAATACAAATTAAAAGTCTAGGGTAAAGAACCAGACATGATTTTCTCTTATCCGAAGTAGGGAAAGCTGAATGGCTGTATCCACTCGGTTCTCGGCCTCACAGAAGTACTCTCGTTACTGGCTCGTGAATATTCCCAGTAATATGGCATTCAAGCATCGAATCCCAGGAACCGGAAGCTGAAGAGCGAACTCAACAACGCCTAAAATGGAGATAGAAAGGAAGGGGGAAAAAAGATAGGAAAAAAAATGAAATATCCGCGCATATACAGCTATAAATGATTTTTTAAAATCTTTTTCATAAGTATTATTATAATTGTTATTATCTACATTATCATAAGTTTTATTTTTATTATTATCGTCATAATTATTGTTATAGCTGTTAATATTATTATCAATAAGAAATTAAATGAAATATCCGCGCATATACAGCTGTGAATGATTTTTTTTCTTTTTCATGAATACTCTTATAATTGTTATTATGTACATTATCATAAGTTTTATTGTTATTATTATCGTCATAATTATTGTTATAGCTGTTAATATTATTATCAGTAAGAAAAAAAAATAAATATCCATGCATATGCGGCTATAAATGATTTTTGTTTATCCTTTTCATAAATACTATTATAATCATTATTATCTACATTATCATAAGTTTTATCAATACTATTATCATCCCAATTTTTGTTATCGCTGTTATCATAATTACCAGTAAGAAAAAAAAGAAATATCCACGCATTTCAAACTATAAAGGCTCACACTTCGAAGTCCTTTTAACAAGACAAAAAAAAAAAAAAAAAAAAAAAAAATCTTAAACAAAAAAACAAACAAACATCACCATCGAAACGTGTTTAGAACAATCCCGTAAAATATTTCAGGAAGACTCGAAAATCATCGGCGAATCGGAGCAATAAGATCAATCAAGCCGATTTTTAATTACCGGCCTAATCACATGACACAGTTCACAGCACAATTAAATCTGGCAACATGCCCGCTTGGTGAAGAGATCTTTGATGGTCGTCCGTCTGCTCGGCCTAAACGACGCAAAAAATGGCGCTGGAATGCCGGTAAATTAATACCAGTTGATGGAAACTGTCGGAGGAATATTATATATGTGAATGGATTTTGGCTGGGGAGGAGGAGGTGGGAGGGAGGAGGATGGGGGGAGGATAGGGGTGGAGGAAGGAGGAGGGGAATGGGGAGGTGGGGGTGGAGGAAGGAGGGAGGAGGAGGGAGGGGGTGGAGGGAGGAAGGAGTGGAAGGACGGGAGTAAGGGGGAGGGAATGGGGGTGGAGGAAGAGGGGAGGTTGGATGGGGGGAGGGGCGAGAAGAGGAGAAGAGTGGAAGGAACGGGGTGGAGAGAGGGGGGAGGAAAGGAAGGACGGGGATGGAGGAGGGAGAGATGGACGTGAGTAGAGGGGAAGGGGAAGGGGAATGGGGATGGAGGAGGAGATAGAGGGAGAGAGGAAGGACGGGGGTGGAGGAGGAGAGGGGGAGGAGGACGGGGTGGAGGGGGAGGAAGGGCGGGGAGAGGGGGGATTGAGGGGTAGAGAGGGAGGAGAGGGAGAAAGAGGAAGGGGACAAGGAGTGGATGGACGGGGGGAAGGAGGAGAAAGAGGAGAAAATGAGGGATAAAGGAAGGAGGAAGGGGGGAGGGGAGAAAGATAGGAAGGACGGGATGGAGGGGGAAAAGAGAGAGAAGTAGAAGAGAGTAGGAAGGAAGAGGTTGGCGCGGAGGGCCAGTAAAGGGAGGAAAGGAAAAAAAAGACGGGTAAAAGGAATAGGAATAGAAGAGGGGGATGGACGAAAAGAGGAAGGAGGAGAGAGAGAGGAAGGAGGAGTGGGGGAGGATGGAGGAGTAGAAGGAAGTGGAAAGGAAGAGAGAGAAAGGGTGGAAGGAGAAGGAATGGGAAAGTGAGGACGGAGAGAGGAAGGAGGAAAGAGAGAGGAGTGGTAGAAAGGGTAGGAGAGGGAGAGAGAGGAGGATTAGGAGGGGTGGTAAGAAAGGGGTGGTGGGGATAGGGGATAAGAAGGAGGAAGGGGGAGGGTGGGAGAGAGGGAAAAGGGAAAGAAAAGAGGGAATGGAAGAAGGGATAGAAGAAAAAGCGACAATGAAAAAAAAGCGAATAGAAGAAAGCAGAGGAAGTGAGGAAGGGAAAAAAAGAACCAGAGAAAGAAAAAGAGGTGCGGAGAGGAATAAAGACAGGGAAAAGGAGA
>NW_020868522.1:599132-601632 GCF_003789085.1 Penaeus vannamei
TCTATAATTAATGAGTGGTCAATATTCAGATGATGTGAGAGGAATAGGAGGCAAGGATGGAGGGAATGGCGTGAGAGGAAGAGGATGGGAGGGAGAGAGGGAGGGAGAGAAGAGGGAGGGACGACGTGGAAGGCGTGGAGAGAGATGAGATGAGATGAAGAGAGAGAGAGAGAGAGAGAGAGAGAGAGAGAGAGGAGAGAGAGAGAGAGAGAGAGAGAGAGAGAGAGAGAGAGAGAGAGAGAGAGAGAGAGAGAGAGAGAGAGGAGAGGGAGAGAGAGAAGGACCAAGGAGAGTGTGGAAATGAAATAGTCTCGGAGAATTAACGGCATTGAAGAGGAGAGACTGCGAGATCTAGAGGAAACCAAAGAGCTACAGATGGCGACCTTGAAATCTGAAATGGAAGAAATCAAGAGCAACAATAACACTCCAAAAGAAAGACAAAGCGAAAAAAAAAAAAAAAAAAAAAAAAACGAAAGAGCAACAGGAAGAAATTAAATCAGGTTATCTAGATTGAGAAGCAGCAATGAGAGGAACGAAACCAAAGGGGAAAAAGATAATAGCAACGAACGATAAAGAGAAAAATTAGAAATCTAAAAGGTATATTGAGGGTAAGAAACATCATTATAAGAACAAAAAGAAAGTGAAAGAGGAAAGGACGAAAGAGATGCAAGTAGGAAATGGAATAAGGTGAATAACAACAAAAAAGGACTAGAGAGCTGCAATGGAAAACAAAAACGAATAAACGGGAAGAGAATAGGGTATTGAAGAAAAAAAAACGATAAAGAGAACGAAAACAAGGAAAGAGAAAAAAAGGAAACTTCAAAAGCCATACAAGAAGAAAATAGAACAAAATGAAGGACAACATCAAAGCAAAAAAAAAAAAAAAAAAAAAAAAAAAAAAACGAAAACAAGGAGGTGGAAATAAAACAAAATGACGAACAGACAAAAAAATAAATAAAAACACACACACACGAAAGAGCTACAACGAAGGAAAACGAAAACAAAAACAAGGAGAGAGAAAAATGAGAGTATGGAGAAAAAACAAAAACAAAAACACGAAAAAGCTGCAACGAAGAAAAACAAAAACAAAAAACAAGGAAGAAGAAAAATGAGAGTATGGAGAAAAAAAAAAAAAAACACGAAAGAGCTGCAACGAAGGAAAGCGAAAACGAAAAAACAAGGAGAGAGAAAAATGAGAGTATAGAGGGTGAAAAGCTCTCGGACTGCAGACACCGCGGGGCACAGCTGTTCCTCCTTCGCCTGCATTACGGTTCCCTGCCTTCGACGTCGAGAATAATATACATAAACGCCACCAACTCCCACTTGCCGCACTGCGCGTTAGGGAAGCGAGCGCCTCACTGATGGGTAGGCCTCCTCGATCGGGAAAGATGGACGTCACAACAGCTGATTCTCGAGAGGGGGAATCTCTTTTTTTGGGAGGGTGATGTGTGGGAAGGGGTGGAGGGTGAGATATGGGGGAGGAAGAGGTGTGATGGGGGATGAGGTGTGATGGAGGAAGAGGTATATGGAGGACGAGGTATGATGGATGAGGAGATATGATGAAGGATGCGATACGATTAAGGACGAGATACGATGGAGGATGAGATACGAGTGAAGAAGAGATACGACGAAAGCAGAGATACGATGGGGGGAGACATGGAGACAAGATATGATAGAGGACGAAGATACGAGGACGATAGATGACAAGATACGATGAAGGACGAGATACGATGAAGGACGAGATACGATAGATGACAAGATACGATGAAGGAAGAGATACGATAGAGGACAAAATACGATGAAGGACGAGATTGAGATACGATGGAGGACGAGATACGATGGATGACAAGATACGATAGAGGACAAGATACGATGAAGGACGAGATACGACGAGATACGATGACAAGATACGACGAGACGATACGATGATACGATAGACAAGATACGACGAGATACGATGATATGATGAGATACGATGAAGAGATACGATAGAGGACAAAATACGATCGAGATACGATGGAGGACGAGATACGATGGATGACAAGATACGATAGAGGACAAGATACGATGAAGGACGAGATACGATGGATGACAAGATACGATGAAAGACGAGATACGATAGATGGCAAGATACGATCAAGGAAGAGATACGATAGAGGACAAAATACGATGAAGGACGAGATACGATGGAGGACGAGATACGTGGATGACAAGATACGATCAAGATACGATGAAGACGATGATTACGATGAAAGACGAGATACGATAGATGACAAGATACGATCAAGGAAGAGATACGATAGAGGACAAAATACGATGAAGGACGAGATACGATGGAGGACGAGATACGATGGATGACAAGATACGATAGAGGACAAGGGATGAAGGACGAGATACGATGGATGACAAGATACGATGAAAGACGAGATACGATAGATGACAAGATACGATCAAGGAAGAGATACGATAGAGGACAAAATACGATGAAGGACGAGATACG
>NW_020868522.1:624132-630992 GCF_003789085.1 Penaeus vannamei
TAGTAATGAGACACAGATATTGATAATGAGTAATGATAACAATATAACAGCAAAGGATGATGAATCATAATGATTATAATACAGAATATTATGTACAACAACACAACAACAGAGTGATAATAGTATGTATTAATGATGATTAATGATTTGTAACAAACATGAAAATAATGGATGATGATGATGATGGTATTATTATAACAAGATGATATAGTAATGATAAATAATGATAACAATAATAGTAACAAACAACTTATAGTGATAATTATGCCAATGATAAAGATAATATCTATAACATTGATTATAACAATAATGATAATAATAATAATTAATAATATGAGATGACAATACGTGTTACTACTATAATTATAATCATTCAATCATATATAATTATTGATAATGATAATGATCATGAATATTATAACCAATCTTAAGCAATGAAAATATATGATGATAGTTTAGAATTATAATAGATGATAATGAATGATTAACAATACTAACAATAATGAATATGAATGATCAGTGATGGATAATGTATATCAGATAATTATAATAGTAAAGTGATTACGATTAAATGTAAGAAAAACATTAAAGATGATGATGATTTTAAATGATAATGAATGATCAGTGATGATGATGAAAATGAAAATAATAATAATGATGGAAGTAATAATAATGATAATAGCAACATTAAGGATGATTAAAAAATCAAAAATAACGATAACGTAATCAGCAACAACAACAAAAATAATAATCATAATAACAAAAGCTGAATAATGAATGATAACAGAAAGTACCCTCAGTCAGTGCCAAGAATTCAATTTCAATAGCTTAAGTCTCTTAAAGAATATTTGTTTTTTGTTCGCAGAGCATTTTCGGCTCAGCGAATTGAAGTCAGTGAACCATATAAAATGTCCTAAATCCATATGTGGAACCCGTTCATGACCAAATGTCATAATTTCATCATAATCTGTCTGTCACTTAATTTAGTATCGCCCCTAATTAATCAAGAAATTAGGAAACCTTCAATCACACCCAATAAGTCTTTGTTCACAAACATTTACCCTCTCCTTTCAGAGAATAACAAGTAATATAATAACAATAATAATGATAATAATAATAATAATAATAATAAATAAATAATAATAATATAATAATAATAATAATAATATCATAATATAAATATAATGAAAATAAATAGAAAAAAAATCTGATAAAATAAAAAAGAGAGAAAAATATTGAGATAAAGTACAAATAATTGCGCGCTGGGACTTATATGACATGTTTAAGACAATTTATATCCTATACTAACAAAAGAAAAAAAGAAGAATTTTAAAAATAAATAAAGAAAGAAAACAATTAAGAAAGAAGAGGAAGAAATTCAAAAAATAAATAAAGAAAGAAGAGGAAGATCTTCAAACAAATAAAGAAAGAAAGAAAAAAAAGAAAGAAAGGAAAATTCAAACAATAAGAAAAAAAAATTAAAGAAAGAATTCAAAGCAAAATAAGAAAAAAATTAAGAAAGAAGAAGGAGAATTCAAAAAATGTTCTGCAGGACATTTTGCGTCATGAATGGAGAGGTCAGTGAACCATATAAAATGTCTCTAAATCCATATGTGGAACCGGTTCATGACCAAAATGTCATATGTCATCACAATCTGTCTGTCGCTAATTATAGTATCGCCCTAATTAATCAAGAAATTAGGAAACCTTCAATCACAACCAATAAGTCTTTGTCACAAACATTTACCCTTCCTTTCAAGAGAATAATGATAATAATAATAATGATAATAATGATAATAATGATAATAATGAATAAATGATAGATAATATAATGATATGATAATGATAATGATAATGATAATGATAATGATAATGATAATGATAATGATAATGATAATGATAATGATAATGATAATGAATAATGAATAATATATAAAACAATAATAATAATAATAATAGTAATAATAATAATAATAATAATAATAATAATAATAATAATAATAATGAAAATAAATAGAAAAAAAAATCTGATAAAATAAAAAAGAGAGAAAAATATTGAGATAAAGTACAAATAATTGCGCGCTGGGACTTATATGAAAGACAATTTCCATATCCTACTAACAAAGAAAAAAAGAAGAAATTTAAAAAATAAATAAAGAAGAAACATTAAGAAAGAAGAGGAAGAAATTCAAAAAATAAATAAAGAAAGAAGAGGAAGATCTTCAAACAAATAAAGAAAGAAAGAAAAAAAATAAGAAAGAAGAGGAAGAAATTCAAACAAATAAAGAAAAAAAAATTAAGAAAGAGGAAGAAATTCAAAAAATGAATAAATAAAGAAAAACATTAAGAAAGAAGAGGGAGAAATTCAAAAAATGTTCTAGTAGACATTTTGCATCATGAATGGAGAGGTCAGTGAACCATATAAAATGTCCCTAAATCCATATGTGGAACCGGTTCATGATCAAAATGTCATATGTCATCATAATCTGTCTGTCACTAATTATAGTATCGCCCTAATTAATCCTATGGGAAACCAAACAAGAAATTCAATAAGTCTTCAAAACCATAGAGAAATAACAAGAGAATAAATAATAATAATAATGATATATAAAATGATATAATAATAATGATAATAATAATAATAACGAATAACGATAACGATAACGATAACGATAACGATAACGATAACGATAACGATAACGATAACGATAACGATAACGATAACGATAACGATAATAACGATAACGATAATAAGATAACGATAACGATAACGATAACGATAATAACGATAACGATAAATAATAATAATGAAAATAAATAGAAAAAAAATCTGATAAAATAAAAAAGAGAGAAAAATATTGAGATAAAGTACAAATAACTGCGCGCTGGGACTTATATGAAAATGTTCAAGACATTTTCCATATCCTACTAAGAAAAGAAAAAAAGAAGAGGAAGAAATAAAAAAAAAAAAAAAAAAGAGAGAAAGAAAAAAAATTAAGAAAGAAGAGGAAGAAATTCAAACAAATAAATAGAGAAAGAAAAAAATAAGAAAGAGGAAGAAATTCAAAAAATAAATAAAGAAAGAAAAAAATTAAGAAAGAAGAGGAAGAAATTCAAACAAATAAATAAAGAAATTTAAAAGGAGAGGAAGAATTTTTTTTTAAATAATTAAAGAAGAAAAAATAAGAAAGAAGAGGAAGAAATTCAAAAAAAAGAAAGAAAAGGAAGAAATTAGAAAAAAAGAAAAAAAATTAAGAAAGAAGAGGAAGAAATTCAAAAAATAAATAAAGAAAGAAAAAAATTAAGAAAGAAGAGGAAGAAATTCAAACAAATAAATAAAGAAAGAAAAATTTAAAAAGGAGAGGAAGAATTTTTTTTTAAATAAATAAAGAAAGAAAACAATTAAGAAAGAAGAGGAAGAAATTCAAAAAAAAGAAAGAAAGAAAAGGAAGAAATTAGAAAAAAAAAAAATTAAGAAAGAAGAGGAAGAAATTCAAAAAAAAGAAAGAAAGAAAAGGAAGAAATTAAAAAAGAAAAAAATAGAAAGAAGAGAAGAATTCAAAAAAAAGAAGAAAGAAAAGGAAATTAGAAAAAAAGAAAAAAAATTAAGAAAGAAGAGGAAGAACTCAAAAAAACAAATAAATAAAAAGAAAAAAATCCAAACACGTTTCTTACCCCTCGCTCCTTTCTCGCGCTTCCTCTAACATCTATCAGAAATCGAATTCAGGAGCTAATATCTCCAGCAGCAAGAACGGAGTCCATGATTTATCGTGACAAACACCCACGAATTCCTTGTATCATCCAAAATAGCGATATTCTTAAACAGAATTTCTCTCTCTTTTCTCTCTCTCTCTCTCTCTCTCTCTGATCGTATTTTGTCTCTCCGTGTCTCGTTCTCGCGTAAAATCGGATGGTTGATTTATCGGGGAGTGGGTTTGCAAGGGAGGATCATTGCAAAGGGATTTTTTTTTTATCTTTCATCTTGACTATTTTTTTTGTCCTCTCTCTCTCTCTATCTGTCTATTTGTCTATCTATCTGTGTATCTATGTATCTCTCTATCTCTCTATCTCTCTTTTCTCTATGTATCTCTCTTCTCTCTCTCTCTCGCTCGCTTCTTCTCTCTCTCTCTCTCTCTCTCTCTCTCTCTCTCTCTCTCTCTCTCTCTCTCTCTCTCTCTCTTCTCTCTCTCTCTCTCTCCTCTCTCTCCTCTCTCTCTCTCTCTCTCTTTCTCTCTCTTCTCTCTCTTTCTCTCTCTTTCTCTCTCTTTCTCTCTCTTTCCTCTCTCTCTCTCCCTCCCCCCCCCTTTCTTTCTCTTCTGCAGAGGTAGCGCAGGACTTTGTTGCTCCGTATAATTCTGGTGAAAAGTCATAACCTTTAGTTATGACTTTTTGACACTTGATACGCAAAATCTCTAAAATATCAAAGACTCCCTGATTGTACAGTTTGAGCATACAACAAAAGAGCTGAGCATGAAACGTGATGTTAATTAACACGCCACACTGAGCCATTTATGTCACTAGATCATCTGCCAACTAAATTCAAGAAATATTTCAATGCAGGACGTGTCTGCTCTCATTGCAGTATCTGTAGTTATGTAGAACGGGAAAAGAGCGAATCATGGAAAAACGAGAAGAGGACAAACCCTCCACAGCTGAAACCCCCTCCTGCGTCATTGCCTGTGGATTACATGTTTAAGTGGTCGAAGACTCAAGTCCCTCCCTTGTTGCAGCAGACACATGAGTTCCAGATCATCCTAGATGTGAACTCACCCTTTGCCTTGGCAGACATTCACCTGCATCGCTCAACCATGATGATGAAATTTCCCGCCGCGTCACCCACCTTGCCGTGCCTTTCCTCTCCCCTGTCGGCGCGGGAACCACTGCTGTGTCGGGTGCAGCCGATTCCTGCAGGAGGAAAAATTAAGCCGATAAAAGCTGAGAAGATTTGGGCTCACGAGCGGAGCGGTGCTGAGGGAATCACTGGAAAATCCATTCTGGACCCTCGCCCGTAGATTATACAGCTCGAAGTTAGAAGATTTGTGTTTTAAAAAGTCAGACCAGAATCTAGTGTACAATGCAACATTCGGATATGAAGTTACCAGATTTCTATCCCTTTTATTACTTCCCCAAACATCGCCTTTCCCAAAATGTCAGAGTTTAGTAATATGGTTCTTACTTCTGAACACAGTCTTTGTAAATCAGCTTTAACTTTTGTAAGATTTTAATACTTACGTCGTCTTGAAAAGTAGTTTTAGTTAACATTCCATGCCACGATCAACAATAAATTCGCAGTCATTGATGTACATTCGAATTCCTGTTAGATGATCAGTTTTTTATCATAGATTTCTTATAATTTCTATTGAAAGTAACAGTTTATACCCACCCGAAAAAATATATTATTATATTATACAACCATGTCGCTATGAAATTAGATACTTTCTTAGTAGTGTATGTTTAAAAGAATACTCATTTTATTAATCTTCGAATGGATGATGTAATATATCAAATTGTATCAATATAAGCAATATATAACTGAAAAAATAGCTTCATGGGAAGAGAGAATAAAATGAAATGTGGACAAGAAATCTTATAAGGTGAATTACAACTCATCTCATATGGTACAGACAGAAAATGAAATGAAATGAAAACAAGAATTACATATCATACGGACCAAAATAAAAGATATATGGTTAGCAGAGGATCCACCTGGCATAATTCAACAGTGACAGAGAAAAGTATTTTACACCTGGTAGCCATGCTGCCTGGTTGGTCTATACTTTGTGGGTTTATTACATTATGGATTGAAGGAACATTCATATATTTCACGACACTCTTCAGCACTAGTTCGTCCTCTTCTTCCTCCTCCCAGTTTTTCCTTCTCATATTACTTCTGAAATCGCGCATAAACACTAACAAACAACCAAGCAAATTAAAGAATCCAAAATCACACCTAATTTCTTCATACTCTCGTATTGTAAACACCGGAGAAAGAGACAGAAACAAAAGTTGAAATATATCTGGAACGGAAGGTAAATAGAGATACAACTAAAAATTCATGCAAAAAGTTGTAAGGCTTGGTGTCCGTCGGGGATCGAACCCGAGTCTGTCGCGTAGGAGGCGACCGTGCTAACCACTACACCACAGAAACAAGTATAATAGCTGCTGATTTTACTAGAATTATATTATAGCTTATATTATACATATATGATATATTACATACGTGTGTGTGAGTGTGTGTGTGTGTGTGTGTGTGTGTGTGTGTGCTGTGTGTGTGGTGTTGTGTGTGTGTGTGTGTGTGTGTGTGTGTGTGTGCTTTCACTTAAAGAGTAAGATGTATTAAACATTATTGTATGCCTACCATTCCACTAAAATATATCCGGTCGTAGAAGAATCGAATGGTTACCAACCTCTTTTAAATACCTCTTTTCGGTAATTTTCTCTATTACGTCCGTATAACCGATATCGACGATTTTGGTATCGTTGGATTCCTCTCACTGTCCACATTGCAAATATATAGTTTTTTTATTGCGCGCGAAACCCCCCCGTTAGCGACAAACTCGGCCCCGATAGCAGGGGAGGGCATGGAAGGTTCCAGGGAAAATGCGGGGTTAAATAGCACTAATAATATAACGCACTGTGAAAATAACCATGGTTATTCACACATCTTTTATAAAGTGCCTTCATTAACTCAGGAAATGTCATAAAATAGTATAAGGAATAAGAAGTCATTTGTGTTTGTTAATGTTTTACAGATATGCTAGTCTTGCAGTATTTTTATAATTTTCTATTGATTTGTTCTTAATATTTCTATCTCATACTGTATTAATATTATTTGATATTTGTATGATTCATTTAATTTC
>NW_020868522.1:631103-636103 GCF_003789085.1 Penaeus vannamei
TTTTCGATGTTACACCGATGGCCTCAAGGTCGAGTTTCCCGTCCTCTGGAATAACGACATCCGTATTTCTAACCGAATAACCGTCGCGTTCAGAAGTCAGTCATAGCCGGCGAATGGCCGAGTGAGGAGGGTGCTCGTATTCGGAGACGGATTTTCTGCGCGAAATTGCAACTAGCCAGGGAAAAATGCTAGAGATGTGCTTCGCCACGGCCTCCTCCGTCGGGAGAAAGCTGTACTCCTCCGCCTAGGACCTCCTGCCCGCGCCACCCTGCCTCCTTAACATTCTGCGGCAAAGGAGCACCCTCCCTACTAATTAGCGGCATTAATCAATCAGGTTAGTACTTTAAAAATCCTAGGTAATAGTAGGTTTTCGGCTCCGCATCTAGTTCGTGTGCGCTCTATCCTGCCGTGCATACGTGGTGGAGGTTTTGTTTCCTCGGCGGGGTTGGGGGGGCAGCCCCCCACCCCAGGGCGCAGCCCCCTGCAATGGAAAGTCATGTGAATAACCATGATTATTTTCACTGTGAGGTTATATTATTAGGGTAACTTTATATGTTACGTCCGCTGCTCCGACATCGTCGCCCCCGCTATCGGGGCCAAGTTTGTCGCTAACGGAGGGTTTTCGCGCAATAAAACCTACATATTTGCATTGTATAGAGTGAGAGGAATCCAACGATACCAAAATCGTCGATATCGGTTATGCGGACGTAATATAGAAAATTACCATTTTTTTTATAGTCGAACGTGTGATCTGCCCTTCTGTATGGTACAAATTTCTGCAGGCTGAGCTATCTCTTGTCTGCAACCCGTGGCGTAGGGCCTACATCCATTCGCAAGTAATGGGGCGTCGTATTTATTTGTGTTGTGCTTTTTGGGGTACCTACCCTACTCTGTGTAGTAACATGCACACTTGCAATGCAGTCGGCACCTGTCGGTACCCACGCACGTAATGTTTGCTACGCCGCAAGCAAAAGCACTCTTTTAGAGTTTTGTTTTGCTGCTATTGGTGATCATGACAAATCCCATGTCGTAATCCATTCTGTTCGCAAAGCAATCGGGCTCGAAGTGTTTCAGGCAAAGTACGCTGGTTGGCACAGGCCGAAAGTTGCTTCGCTTGGCCATTGTCCATAATAGCTGCGTGACATGAATGGCGAATAAATGAATTGCTTACACAACAATGCGGCAATTCTTGTTACAAACTTTAATAGCTTGAAACTGGGACAATTCCATGATATCCTTGACTCGCGGGTGCACTGTGTGTATCACGCTATTCAACAATTTTTGGGGATACCAGAGGGTCTCTTCGATTTTTTTTCTTTTTTTGCATGAATAGGCTAAGCATACATTATTGAACAATATTCAATAATAGTGTTGTAGCTGTGACGATTTTTTTTTTTTTTTGGAAATCTCGCTGTGTCTAGTTCTGTTTACATGTTACTGATGTTGGCTGAAGGAACCTAAAAGATTATGTATAGGGCTCGCTGATTAGTTGAATTGCTTTACCAGAGCCCTCTATTGGCTACCATTAGAATGAGTCGATTTACGATTGTAACTCAGCTGATCCAAATTACCATTTCGTGATGAATCTCGCTTTGGCATCACTGGTAAACGCAATGGTAAATGGCCGCTGGTAAATGCGTTACGATCGTATGGTGGTGAATCCGGCCCAAGGACTGCCAAACCAGTATCTAGATTAGATTCAAGGGAACTACCAATTTACTAGCGCTAGTGTGATAGATATAAATTTATAAAGAATACCCGTGAGCCCTCGGTGGAAGTAATTTAAGCAGGTAGATAGATAAACAGTTAGATATATATTAATATGGACATAGATATATAGATAGATAGACAAATGAACATATAGATATGTTTAGATAGATGCATTCAAATATAGGTACAAAGTAACGCATGCTTGACAATGAATTAGAAACTAGGTATCCCCGTAAGTACTCACATGTACTGCATTTACAATAGCCCCATAAAATTAGTTTTCCTATATTAGTGTGCAGCTGACTGGGCAGCAGTGATATCAGGAGATAAATGTGACGAATTGTGTCCTTGCGCTTTGGTGTCCAGGGGAACACCATGCATCTGAGAAGGCCAAGCCACCGACTCTCTGTCCTGCGATGCTCGTTTCCCCAATGCCAGAGGATGCCCTAACATCTCGTGAGACCAGCGTTCTTCCTAAATGCAAATAGAACTTGATGGTTAATGGTCGAAAAGCCAAATAAATGTGCTGGGCGTCAACGTTAATAAGGCTGGGAAGGTAAGATTGACTCGTGGGTGTTTAATGGCTGGAGGCGATACCCCACGTTGTGACGGATGCCATTGACAGTCGGCCATAGAGTATCGGCGTGTATAACTCTTAAAGCAATAGCTCGTCAAGAGGTAACAGATACTTTAAATAAAGTTTGATTTGCAGAATTATATTATGTTATATTCTCGATTCTCATTATCCTCAATGCATATTAAACATTTACATTTATATTCTGAATCAATTACATGATTTAATTAATTTAAGAATGGCCTTGGCTGCTGCTGATTTTCAGGAATCAATCAAGAAGTGTGCCATAAAGCAAATAAACATTCTCTGATGTATCAAATAAGTCATCATAAAATACTTTACCAACAATGGATCATTTGCCTGTCAATTGTCACCGCTTGGAAGCCATGTTTACTTTCACAGAAAAGACCGAGTGTGACAATGGCAAACCTTCCATAGTTTTCATTATGACTATGAAAATTTTCTTGTCTAGCTGATCACTCACATATAAGCGTGTGTGTACAGTGTGTGTACATGCGGTGCACGTAAATTCATAAGTGCATACACTCGTACACATCGATTTACACACACCCACACACACTTATCCACCCGTACACCAACACATATAGAGATGTGTGTGTGTCTGTGTGTATGCACTTAAAAGTATACATATTTCGTATGTACAAACGGCATGTTTGCATACGCACACATATATGTGACTGTGTGTGTGGTGTGTGTGTGTGTGTGTGTGTGTGCTGTTTGTGTGTGTGTGTGTGTGTGTGTGTGTGTGTGTGTGTGTGTGTGTGTGGTGTGTGTGTTTATATATAATATATATAATATATATATATATATAGATATACTAATATCGTATACACACCTACACCACACACAGCACTCACACACACCCACACACACACACACAACCACACCACACACAACAACACACACACACACACACACATTACATAATACACCATATCATTGTTACACTGACAGATATACTCTGCACATAATACTATGTTGTGTCTGTACTATATAACTACATACTACCTACTACCCAAGTACCCTACATATATCTGTATACCCTATACTAAATTACATATACATAAATACCTATAAAATATGTCTACCCTCTATATACCATCATCCATACATATTATCATCACCTATATACCCTATTACATATACCTCTATCTATCTCCTTATACCATATCACCCTATATGTATACTATCTGTACTCTATACCCACCGCCTTTACCTACTATAGTACTATCTATCTAACCTATACGTATTACTACTACATGATCATATACACCGTATACCCCCCTACTACCCTAACCAACTACTCTCATATATATAATTATAATAAATATAATTATATATCCCTCTTATATGTATTTATACCTGATAATACTACTATAGTCCTACCTATATTACTTATACTAATACTATCCTAACCCCTATATGGTTGTCTATATATAAATATATACTATATATTATATATATATACTCCTACTATACTATAATACTATATCAATAAATATATATCTACCACCTATATATGCCTATGTCGTGTGTTATATCTCATGTACTTGTATGCACAAAAAGCACATAAACCGCTAACAAAAAAACACCTCACTACATATTATATATACCCCTACTATACTATTTATAACTATACTATATATATACATCGTATGTATAACCCGCGGTATCATGTTAGTCGATCTATCCTACCGCTTCTCTCTTCCTCTCATCTCTTCTCCTCCCTCCCCTCTCTCTCATTTCTCTCCTCCTCTCTCCTCTCTCTTCTTACTCTCCTATACATATATATATATACTATATATATAGCTATATAGTATCATATACATCCACACCATTAACACTAATATCAACTATACCATATTACGTATATACGTCATATATTATATATATATATGTATATATACTATAATACTCATCAACCATATACACACACGATATAATATTATACGAATATACTATATATATAATATATAATATATCACGTATTGATATAATACCCATATACCAGACAATATACCTTATATACTGTACTACTGTTATGTTATATATCATGTATATATATATATTCTAACTCATACTATATATATATATACTCATAAACACACCATGTCTATATACCTACTATTATATATAACTATATATCTATATATATATTACTGGTATATAATAATACCCCCCCCCGCCCTCCCACTCACGCGGTTATTGAATCTCCAAGGGCGAGCGCTATATATATATATATATACCTCAACCACCTATGTAAACACCATATATATACTCATACCATGTGTATAATATATATATATATAATATTATGTATAGTTAAAGTATATATATTATATATATTATGTATAATATATATAATATTATATAGTATATATATACAATATATATATGTAATTATAAAGATATATATATATGTATAGCTATATATGAAATAATAATATATATCATATATGACTATAATATATTATATATATATATATTAAATAATAAATAATAACTAAATAATATATTATGATATACTGTATATATATCGTATATTAGTGTAACGTATTGTATATACTACTCATATTCTAGTATATATGATGCTAGTGACTGCGGCGCGCCATATATACTATAATAGTGGTATAATTTATAGTTATATTTATACTTATATGATATATATTGTATGTTGTATATATGTATTATGTAT
>NW_020868522.1:641103-643603 GCF_003789085.1 Penaeus vannamei
AGGAATATACACAACCATTTCTCCCATAGCGCCAAAAGAATTCATATATTCAAAGAATTTCAAGATTTTTGTGATGTAAAACCTCACAAATTACTACATGTGTACCAGACAAGGTGGTTATCTTACCATGCGGCTGTAAAAAGGTTGCTAGAACAGTGGGAGCCTCTAAAACTGCATTTCTTTAATATCAGTGCAGAGGAAAGACTCTGCGCAACAATAAGCATATTGGACACAATGAACGAACCATCTACATAACTCTATTATACTTTTCTTAATCTAATTTTGCCTAAATTCAACCAGCTCAACCTACTCTTCCAACAGCAAGGACCAACCATCCAAGTCCTACACAAAAAGTGCCATGGACTCTACACAGATTTGTTGTGATGCTTTATAAAGAGAAATGAAATAAATAAGGCAGACGATAGAACATCCATTGATATTGAGAACGATTCAAATCATCTTCCATTTTACCAGATGTATCTTGGATCAGAAATGCACTGCCTCATACAATCAGAGGAATACAGACACAACCAAGATTTGCTAGAGTATGTATTCAACACCAGTAAACAGTTTCTCATCATTGCTTGCTAAGAAATGAAAGAAAAGGTTCCCTCTTGCAAACAAGCAAATTCAAATGTGCCACATTTTTGTCCCCCAAAACTTTCTGGATGAAGGATCTAGTGTCAATGCCATCTCTGAGAGACCTTGTCACTGCTTTTCCGAGGATCTCTATTAATCCACAACATCTGGATAATGAATGGAGAGCAGTAGACCATAATCTAATTCCGGAAGAAATGAGGAATATTATAAATCCGGAAACATTTTTTACAGCAATCGGTACCCTTCGGGATGAGCTAGGACATCGCATGTTCGAAACCATTTCCGAATTTGCTTTGCAAATATTAAGTTTACCTACATCTAATGTTGTAGAAAGGTTATTCTCGAAGGTAAACTTGTTGAAATCAAAGATCAGAAATAAAATATCAACTTCTACTCATCCCTCATATTATCTTCTGAAATGATGAAAGTTGCAGGAGGTTGTGTCAAGTTTAAACCACATCTACAATTGGTTAGATTTATAAAAAAAAAAAAAAAAAACTATTTTTTTTGTTTTCTCAAATTAAATTGTAAATACTATATATGTAAATACTGTATATATATATATATATATATATTATATATATATATATATATATATATATACAGTTGTTTTCTAAAATACATTGTCTTATTTTGATGTATGAAGTTTTTTTCCTTTTAATTACCATCATTTTGTGTACGTACAATTTTCTTCAGTCCCCCATTGATATCTATTTGTTTTCTTTGTCTACGCTATTAGAAAACTGTTGTGCGAGTAAATGGCTGCGCGCAGGACGAGAACCCTGTCGCAGGTCACGCGGCCGCGCCTCGCCGTTTTATAGATAATTTGTCTGTCATATGTGAAATGTAAATGATATAGAATCTGAACATGAAATATGACGTGTAGGGCACTGTTCTCTATAAACAAATATCTAAATAGTAAAATGAAATTAATTGATTTCTGAAATATTGAAAAGGGCTAACATTTACACCTTTAATTCCCTTCAGCAATGGAGCTTTCCGTGTATTCCCGGTGTATTTTGGTCGTTATGGGTGCCCTCCTCTTCCCACCCTATCTGCATGTACTCCATCGTCCAGGAGATGCCCAGCTCTCCGATTATATCACCGTTGGAGAAGTTACTTTCCCTCATACCATTGTCAAAAATCAAAGTTGGTCCCATATCCATCTGGACGTAAGGGACATGTTTTGTAGAGAAACATGCTTACTAAGCCGCGGGATGATGCGGTAGGGTGACGTTCCTTTCTGCCCCGACTTTGACCCTAGCATGCTGATGTCAGCATAACAGTGCTCATTCACAGCTGAGTCGACTGAGAGGGGCAGCCGGGCGCATGCGACTGCAAAGCCAGCGCTCTACCACTGAGCTATGCCACCCCACTGTAGCAGCCTATTTCAGATTACAGCTTTCTTTGCGTCCATCCTGAAAAAGGTGTCAGCTTGGCAGCCTCGTTTTGACCTCGGATTTCTCGTTATTATGCCGTCTAAGACCATCGGACATATATTTTTTTCAGCGAAGTGGATATTCAGGAATTGATGAATATTCATTGGCATAAAAGAGATGAAATATACAACTTCGTGTTATTTTCTACATTGTCCCGGGAAATTATTACTTCTAGGATAATGTATAAAGAGAATGAATTTGATGTAAAGGTTTGATATGCTAATATCATCTACACCTACGTTTATATTGCATTACATTACACTGGCAAATAGAAATAAATGGATAGATGACAATAACAACTGACCGAGAAATTCCCATTTCATTAGAATGAACAAGATATAACAAGTATTCGAGTTGGTTCTAAATTTTTTTGCTATTCACCCTCCTTGGAACCACCCAGCTAATAGTTGCTGAGTTGAAACAAGCAAACATGCATTTTCTCGTTCACCTCTTCGAATGTG
>NW_020868522.1:650501-668001 GCF_003789085.1 Penaeus vannamei
CACACCACACACACACGCACACGCACACGGCACACAACACGCACACGCACACACAGGCACACAAACACACACACACACGGCACACGCACACAACACACACAAACACACCACACATACACACGCACACGCACACACACACAACATACACAGGCACACGCACACGCACACACAGGCACACACACGCAAACCTCGTTACGGCTAATGTCCTGATATCTTTTTCAATATCCGATCACAGACCCCTGGCAACCATAGGAACCGGATTTCGAGTCGATAACCGATTTGCTGTCGGGTAAGAGCTGAACTTAACCCCCCCCTCCTTCCTCCTCCCCCTCTCCCTTCCGAAAAGCTCATGTGCATTTTGAATATTTCATGAAAACCTCTCCTCTCTCTCTCTCTCTCTTCCTTCTTTTCTCCTCTCTCCTCTCCTTTGTCCTTGTGCTATTTCCCCTACACCTCTTATTTGCTTATTTTTTTTCTCTATATCTCTCCTCGTTTTATTTTCTTTCATTTCTCTATCCATCTATTTCTTTTTTTTCTATCTTGTCGTTCCTTTTTCTATTAATCTACTATTATCTCGTCCTCTTCTTTTCTCTTCTTATCTTTTCTCATTTCCTCTTCTCATAAGTCCTTTTCTTCTTTTCATTCGCGTTTCGTTTTTATCTTTCTTTCTTTCTTTTGTATATCCTCTGTCCCCTTCCACCTTTTCTTTCTTTTTATTCTTCTATTGCTTCCCCTCTTTTATTCCCTCTTCCTTCCTTCCTCCTCCTGATCCGCATTTATCTATTTTTCATCCCTTTCTCGGTCTGTCTCCGTGCGTATCTATTCTCCACTGGCGTCTGTCAACCATTCGAACAAATAATCCTATGTTTTGCATCTTAAACCACCAAATCGCGATAAAAATAAAGCACATGCAGACAGATAAATCATAAACAGATAATAAAAAATCCCGGCAAATATTTTTTTCTTTTTATTCTCAAAGTTTCAAACCATTAAAAAAAAAAACTCCACAAAAGAAAAAGAGATTCACTTGTTCGATTACGTGACCAGCGGCTTCGGCCTCGTTATCTTGACCCAAAAGGCGAGAGTGCATGTGAGCGATCCTTTCGCCTTGCAGACAGGGGGAGGGGGGGGAGGGATAGAGGGAAGGGGGGAAAGAGGGTATGTAGGGGAAGGGGGAAAGGGGAGATGGGAGGGAAGAAAGGAAAGAAAAGAGAAAAGGTCATAGGGATAAGGGGATGTCACTAAGTGGGGGGTGAAGGAAGGGGGGAAGGGATAGGGGTAAGAGAGAATGGGGGTTGTCACTAAGGGGGGGGGGGCAGTTAACGACCAAATGCGGTTGTTTTAATGGGGGATTATGGGTGATAATGACTCGTTCGTGAGATCAAGGGAGAGAGAGAGTCGAGACGTCATGAAAGACATGCGCGTTTATCTTGCTTTTTCAGGGAGAGGGGGAGAGGAAGGGAGATGAGGGGAGGGAGAGGAACGAGGGGACGAGGAGGGGGGAGTAGGACGAGGAGGGGAGGAGAAAGGAACGAAGAGGGCGAGAGGGGGATGGGGAGGGGGGGGGGGGAAGGGAGGAAGAGGAGGAAGAGGGGACGAGGGGGAGAGGGGGAAGAGGGGACGAGGAGTAGGGAAATGGAAAAGGGAGAAGGGAGGACGTAGAGATAAGAAGAGGGGGGAGAAGGGGGGAGGGAAGATCAATGAAAAAAGAGGGAAGAAGCGAAAGGAAGAGGAAGTCCAGACATCATAGAAAAGAATGATGGAGGGGAAGAAGGGGGGGGTGGGGGAGGGAAGTGAAAGGATCATAGCAACACCTCCTCCTCCTCCCTCCCCCCCCCTTCCCACAACCCAGACTGGTCGATCTGGAAAACACGCTAACTTTACCCCCCCCCCCCTCTTTCTTCTGACCTAAAGCTCCCCGCTGCTATGGTGTTATTCCATTCACTTATCTTGTTTTTTCTCTCTTATTCTCTAATCTTATTCCTTCTTCGCTTCCTCCTGTTACCCATCATTCGTTTATTTTTCCCATTTTCTCTCTTTTCCTTGTTCATTGTCATTCCTTTATTCTCCTTTTTCTTCAGTCTCCCATATTCCCCTTATTTCCCATCCTCCGCCATTTTTATTCTGATACCCTCTTACCAATATTTTTCTTATTCTCCGTTCCCTTATTCTTTCTTACGCTGCGTTCTTCCTGATCTCTAATTCATTCCTTAATTCCCACTTGTCCTTTCGCCTCTTGTTATCGCTGTTCTTATCTGTTCCCCGTGCAATTATTCGTCCTCCTCTACGTCATTTTTATTACCGTATTATTCGATATTCTCTTTCCTTGCAGACTTCAATTACATTTCTCTATTGCTTTGCTCTATTTTCTACCGTCTCTCTCCTTCCTCTGTTATTATAACTTCTCTTATTCCATTTTCATTTTCATTCTCTCTCTCTCTTATTCCACTGCTTTATTCAACCTTCTTCCACTCCCTCTCTTCTTTATCTATTTTCCCTTACTCGACTTTACTCAACGTCTCCCTCCTATTCCTTATTCCTTCACTCTCCCTCCTATCCCATTCCACTCTCTCTATTCCCCTTTTCCACTTTCCTGCACCTGCCCGTCCTATCCCTTTCTATCCTTTCCATTTCAATATCTATCCTCTTTTATCTCCACCTCTCCCTCTTATCTTATCCTATCCTTTCTCCCCTTTTACTCCACTTTCCTACACCTCCTAAGTGCAACACTCCTTCCTTACCTCCCTACTTCCTATCCCATCCTATCCTTCTCTCCCTTTACTCAACTTTCCTCTCCCTCCATCCACCTATCTCTCCCTCCCTCTTAACCTATTATATCCTTCCTCTCCTTTTACTCCACTATCCTCCGCCTCCCTCCTCCTCTCCCTCCTTCCAATCTCATTCTATCCTTTCTCTCATTTTATTCTCTGGCTCCCTCCCGACTTCCATCATCCCTCCCTCAGCGATCACATCCTCTCTCCCTTTCCTTTCCCTCCTCCCTCCCTTATGCATCCCCATCCTTCCTCCTACCATCCTTCATCCCTGCCTCCATCAAAAATCCCCATACTCCCTCCTTTCTTCCCTCCCTCCCTCAGCCATCTCCCCCTACCCTCCCTCCTCAGCCTCCCCCCTACCCTCCCTCCTCAGACCTCCCCCCTCCATCCTCCCCCCTCCTCCTCCCTCCCACAACCATCCTCCCCCTACCCTCCTCCCTCTCAGCCCCCTCCCTCCCTCGCCCCTCCGCCATCCCCTACCCTCCCTCCCTCCTTCAGCCAATCTCCCCTACCTTCCTCCCTCCCTCTCTCCCACAACTATCCTTCCCTTACCCTAACCTCCCTCCCTATCTCCACAGCCCCCCTACCCTCCCTCCCTCTCTCCCACAACCATCCTCCCCCTACCCTCCTCACTCCCACTACCATCCTCGCCCCTACCCTAACCTCCCTCCCTATCTCCCGCAAACCCCCCTACCCTCCCTCCCTTCCTCCCTCACCCCCCCCCCCCTCTCTCTCCACCTCTCATATACACAGCATTTCGGCCGAGTGTCAAAGGCTCGCGGAGTCCTGTGAAGTGACTCTTTGTCCAAGTGGTGACAATGGCTGCAGTTCGGAGTGGATGGTGTGTGTTTTGCTGCTCGTGTGTCTTCCGTCTGTTGTCGGATCAAAGTCATCGATGTGTCTATTTGTGTTTGTGTGTGTATACATGTGTGTGTGTGTGTGTGTGTGTGTGTGTGTGTGTGTGTGTGTGTGTGTGTGTGTGTGTGTGTGTGTGTGTGTGTGTGTGTGTGTGTGTGTGTGTGTGTGTGTGTGTGTGTGTGTGTGTGTGTGTGTGTGTGTGTGTGTGTGTGTGTGTGTGTGTGTGTGTGTGTGCGTGCGTGCGTGCGTGCGTGTGCTTGTACGAATGTAAGTGAGTGAGTAAGTGAGTATGAGTGAGACTGTGTGTGATTGTAAGTGTAAGAGTGTGTGTGTTCATGCACACATACATAAGTACGTACATACCTTCGTGCGTATGCGAGTGCCAATGCTAGTGTATGTGTACCTGAGCGTGTGTAGCGTGTGTAAGAGGGTCGCGACTTATGCGTGTACCTACAACACCGGTAGAAGACACACCACGGAAAATACAAACACAATTACCATCCACCCATCAACGATAACGGGAGTAAAGCCAACGAGCCAAAATGCAATAAAAACAATAAATCTAATGTGCTCCCATTATCCTCACCATTAGGCTATTACTAACCATAATAACAATCATAGATATTACTACAGACAAGAGCCAAGGTGTCGGAGGTAGCGGTAGTAGTAATAACACTTAAATTCATAATTATATCAATAACAATGCCGGTGATGAATGGATAGCAATGGTGTTGATAATGAGGTGGCGGCGGTAATGACAAAGAGTGGTTATCGTGATGGTGGTGGTGGTGGTGACGATGGCTGATAGCAATGGTGTTTAATGATGAGGTGATGGTGATGGTTATGGTGATGCTGCTGCTGATGATAATGACATTGATGATGATGACGATGACTATGATAACGATGATAATGACGATGATAACGATGATAATGATTTTAACGATGATAATGACGATAATAACGATGATATTGACGATGACGATGATAATGACGATGACGATGATAATGACGATGACGATGATAATGACGATGACGATGACGATAATGACGATGAATGATTGTAATGTTGATCCCGAGGAGATGGTTATCGTGATGGAGGTGGTGATGATATCGTTATGGGGGCGGTGGTGATGATAACGGTGGCGATCACGATGAATGATAGTAATGGTCTTGATGACGAGGTGATGACAGAAACGGTGGTGGTGATGATAAAGACGATAGTGACGACGATAGGACGACTCAATATTTTTCTCATTTTCTCACATACTCTTTTCCTTAAAAAATGATGACCTCGGCCATAGGATCCCCTATTTGACCCAGATCGTCATTTTTATGTTCTATAAAGCGAACGCCAGAGATAGGGCTACCCCCCCCCTGTACACATGAAAATTAAGAAGAAAATTGATGCCTTCTAAGACATAAGGTTTATATCAAACTTCAGATGTGATTTTTTTATCAATGACATTATTGCCAGGAGACTTAATCTAAGGATAAAACATCACACTTAATGCATAAGTAAAAACAAGAAAAATGCTACACACACAAAACAAAATCATAACTTCAAAACAAAACTAAACAAAAAATCTATACTAAATATAGAAACAATTAGCTCCACATACGCATGCCTTAATAACGTACATATATCTACAAACTGTGCACATAGCCTACATATGCAACAAAATAACAATAACTCCACACACAAAACTATACAATACAAAAGGCGAATAGGCCTACATAAAACAACACACCCACACACACGCACACATACACATACACGCACACACGCACACACACACATACACGCACACACGCACACACAAAACCAACGCAACACATAACGAAGACGCAGAAAATAACACGTTTTAACGAATACCCGAAAACCCAACTGTTGCTCTCCCTTGCAGCTGCTTACGTCACGACTCTCGATATATAATTTTCACTATTCTCACTTTAACCAAGATTTCCATTCGTTTCCCGTTTCATTCGTTTATTCATCTCTTATTTTCTAAAACCTACGACGCTTACGGAAAACGGGACCACATTTTTATATATACATTTTTTTCAACAATTTCGGGTATGTTTTTAACACAGTTTGTGCGCAAGGGGGAGGGAAGCAAGAGTAACGGTTATAAGGGCCATTCTACCGTGCTGAGAGAGGCGAATTGTGACCCTTAGCTGCTACGGCGAGCGATAGCGGGGGATGATAATGGCCAGGGATAATAATGATAAAGGAATTTTAATATCGCTAAAGGCAATGGTAATCAAAATTAATTATCAATACTTTATTTTCCAATGATCTCTTCAACGCGAACCGTAATTAACTTTCGGCTTGATGTTCCAGCGCTGGGAATGAAATATCTATTCAGTTTAGGTTATTCCGAGGGAGAAAGATGCGGAGAAAGAGAAAAAAGGATAGGGTGAGAGATGGAGAGGGATATGGATAGGGAGAAAAGAGGGTTAGAAGGGAAGGGAGAGGGAGAAGAGAGAATGAGAAGAGAGAAGGGAAAGGAAGAGAGAGAGAAGGGAAAGGAAGAGAGAGAGAAGGGAAAGGAAGAGAGAGAGAAGGGAAGGGAAAAGGGAGAGAAGGGAAGGGAAGGGAGAGGGAAGGGAAGGGAGAGAAGGGAAAGGGAGAAAGGGAAGGGAAGGGAAAGGAGAGAGAGAAGGAAGGAAAGGGAGAGAAGAGAAGAGAGGAAGGGAAAGGGAAAGGGAGAGGGAGAGAAGAGAAGGGAAGGGAAAGGGAGAGGGAGAGAAGAGAGAAACAGGGAAAGGAAGATAAGAAAAGAATGGGAAGAGGGAAAAAAAGAGAGGGATGGGGAGAAGAGAAGCGAAGGAATCAAATAGAGAGAGAAATTCAGGGAAAGAGACAGACAGAGAGGGAGAGAGTATACCAGACGTAGAAGGATTGAAGAGAAAGGGAAAATATCAAATTAGAGGATTTAAAACACAACAAAAAACAACAATACAGAGAATTTCGCTCCGCAGACGAAAAAAGGCTCGACAATCACAAACGCGAATGCCACTGAAGCAGCAAAATATGCAACTGAATGCAACATAGCACCAGGGAAACCCAAGGACGAGGATCTATGTATTTCCCACACTTCCTGCTACTCCAGTCCTGAGTGGGCGAGTGGGAGGAGGAGGGGGGAGGAGGGAGGAGGAGGAGGAGGAGGAGGAGGAGGAGGAGGAGGGAGGAGGAGGAGGGGAGGAGGAAGCGAGGGGGGGAGGAGGGGGAGGAGGAGGAGGAGGAGGAGGAGGAGGGGGGGGAGGAGGAGGAGGAGGAGGAGGAGGGGGGAGGAGGAGGAGGGGGGGGAGGAGGAGGAGGAGGAGGAGGAGGAGGAGGGGGGGGAGGAGGAGGAGGAGGAGGAGGAGGAGTGGGGAGTGGTTGTAGGGGATGGGATGAGGGAGTAGAAGTGAGGGAGTGGAGTGGGGGAGTAGAAGTGAGGAGTGGAGGTGGGGAGTGGTTGAATAGGGGATGGGGAGTGAGGAGTGGGAGAGTGGAGGTGGGGAGAGGGCAAGTGGGAGTGGGGAATGGGGGTAAGGTGTGTGTAGTATAGAGAAGAAAAGAAATAAAGAAAAGAAAAAAGGAATGGAAAAGGCTGGGTAGAAAGGAAGACAACAGGAAAATGAGAGAGAAGAGAGGAAAGGAAGAAGGGAAGTGACGGAACAGCGAAAGGAAGAAGGGAGGAACAGAGGTGTGGGGATGGGAGTGAAGGGGAAGAGGGGGTGGGGGTAGGGGGGGCAGGACATTCCATTCTTGGCTCACCTGAGTAAAAAAGAGCAGCAGGAGTAGAAGGATGAGGAAATGGAGGAAACGGAGGAATGCAGGAGAAGAGGAAAGGAATGTGGAGGAAACAGATGCGGAGGAGGAGGAGGATGGGAAGAAGGAAGAGGAGGAGGAGGGGAATAAAATTAGGATGAGGATGATGGGAAGGAGGGGAATTAAATTGGGATGAGGATGATGGGAAGGGGGAGGAGAAGGATGGGAAGGAGGGATAGGGAGGAAGAGGAGCATGGCAAGGAAAAGGAGGAGGAGAATGCAAAGGAAGAGGACTAGGAGGAGGAGGAGGATGCGAAGGAGAAGGAGGATGTAAAGGAAGAGGAGGAAGAGGATGAGGATGCAAAAGAAGAGGAAGAGGATGAGGATGCAAAAGAGGAGGAGGAGGAAGATGCGAAGGAAGAGGAGAATGAGGAGGATGTGAATGAAGAGGAGGATGAGGATGCGAAGGAGGATGAGAAGAGGATGAGAAGGAAGGGGAGAAGGAGGAGGAGGAGGAAGAAGAAGAGAAAGAAGAGGAGGAGGATGCGAAGGAAGAGGATGAGGATGAGGATTATGGGAAGGAAGAAGAGGAGGGTGGGAAGGAAGAGGAGGAGGAGGAAGGGAAAATAAAGATAGAAAACCAAATGATTTTTAAAAAATACACGAGGGAAAATGAACACAAAAATAAACGGCCATAAAGAACACAAATAACGAACGAAACGAAAAGAAACAAAAAAAAAGAGAAAGAAATGAAAAGAAAAAAATAATAGAAAAGAAGAAAAAAACAACAGCGCTGTATAATAAAACCCCAAACCACGCAGCATGACAAAGCAGCAAATACTTTAGAGAGAGAGAGAAAAAAAAAAGAAAAAAAAAAAGAAAAAAAATAAATAAAATAAAAAAGACACGCCATCTCCGCCCTTTTACGTAGATGCACAGACAAAAGAAATTATTTACGATATAGGTCAACAAAAGGCCCACGCGAGACAAGGTCAAGTCACGGAAGGTCGAGATAGGAATCAGAAAAGGTCACGGGAAGGAAGGTAATAAAAGTCAGTGCTCACGGAATGGCAACAGGGGTGTCGGAGGTAAAAATAACAAGGGATTATCTATATAATCTAAGCTCAGTACTAAATTATATTCTGATTTTATTTATTATTATTGTTATTATTATCATTGGTGATTTAAAGGACTTTATAAAATCCTCTCCGTTGATTAATTATAGATTATTTCATTACAATGGTCATAATCTCATGAACGTTACTCACTTAATGTTAAGTGTGAATAACATCGTGATTAATCTGTTAATAAAATGCTCATTTATTTAATCTACAGTACATCAAATCACCCTAAATGCTCACTTAACAAGTCCTTAAGCGGGCAACAATAACAGTTATCTAAATTTGTTCTTTAATTCTAATTAATTTCATAATTATGCGTAATTAACGAAAGTGGCAACCATATTTGCTGTTTCTCCTTCTACCTCATTTTGCTTTTGTTTCTCCCGCATCCCTATCATCCATCTTCCTCTTTTTTAACTTCCTTTCTTCATGGTCCTTTTCTCTCGCTCTTCCCTCCCTCCATAACCAATATCCGCTCAAATCAAAGCCAAAAAAGGTCAATATCGCGAGCTCTTTTCCAGCCGTGGCCAGAGAGGCGTTTTCTACGCAGGGAAAAAATCTCGCGATCATGTCCTGGCAACAGCGCCGATGACGCAACACCTACGCTCGCAAAAATCACGAATCGGCAGTGATCACGGATGCAAAATTATTGCGAGTTGGACGATTAACAATTCTTTGTGCAAATCAAGTTATATTTCTTCACTTTTGCGTGAGGGAGAGAGGGTTTCCGGTATCGAAGTTAACATGCGTTTTTGTGAATGTGCGCGAATCTGTGACATGCGCTAAAAAGAATAGATGGCAAACGTTTAGTCATGTGCACATGCATGGTATTGATCAGAAGGTGCGCCATTATACACGATCTGATTCAAATATATATTTTTTTTTCTTTCTTTTTTTTAAATGCAACATTAATTAATGTTAGAACGTTCCACGGTTCCCAAACACCCTGCGCATTTCAGGCACCACTTAATATCCTTTAATATTAACACAACAACACACACACACACACACACACACACACACACACACACACACACACACACACACACACACACAACACACACACACACCACACACACACACACACACCATCACCTAAAGCCATAAATATATAAACAGACCTCGAGTATGAGAGCTCCAGATTTACCCCCAGCGAAATTAATGGCACGCTTGCAAGGCTGAAGTTCATGCAATTGCAACATGGCAACCGCGACCAACACGGAGAAGAAACAACAGTTGCAGGGAATAATGGCGTGTTATTAGTACACCAGTCGAGGTGATTTTGAAAGGGGAGGGAGAGGGAACGGAGAGCGAGAGAGGAGGGGGACAGGACCTTAAAGAAAAGGTAGAAACGGTGATGATGATGATGGTGGTGAGGATGGTGGTGATGATGTTGATGATGGGTGTGGTCGTGATGATGATGATGATAGGATGAGGATGGTGGTGATAGTAGTGGTGATGATGATGGTGGTGGTGGAGTGGTGGGTGATGATGGTGGTGGTGGTGTGATGGTGGTGGTGGATGTGGTGGTGATGGTGGTGGTGATGGTGGTGGTGGTGGTGGTGTGATGATGGTGGTGGTGGTGGTGGTGTGGTGAGTGATGGTGGTGTGATGGTGGTGTAGTGGTGTGATGATGGTGGTGGTGGTGGTGGTGTGGTGGTGTGGTGGTGGTGGCCAATGATGATGGTGGTGGTGATGATGGTTGCCATGATAATAATTGAAGAAAGAGAAAGAGGGAATGACACTAAACAAAGACGATGACAACAAAAAGGAAAGAGGGAAGATTAAAGCCGACAAAACACACACAAAAAGATAAAAGAGAAGAAGCGAGGAGGAATGCTAACGCGAGCACAAACAAGTTACAAAATATGCAACAAAAAGACACCGACAACTAAAAGAAAAAGCATAAGACACAGATACAAAATACAACAAAAATAAGCCCCAAGAAACAAGGTATCAGAAACAGGAAAAATGACAATAAACAAGACACACAAAAATATACAGGATACACAAGAAACGTAAAAAAGGTAAAGGAAACACGACAAAAGAGAAGCAGCAACGAACGCACAAGACACGACATACAAGTCTTATAAAAACGACAAAAGACAAATAAGACGTAATAAAATTGAAACATTTGATACAAAAAATACAACCCTCGGGCGGAACGTCGAAAACAAGAAAAAACAAACAAAAAAAGGTTCAAAAGACAAGGAATACGACACAGGAAACGCGTCACAAGACACACGATACGTGAAATACGACCCAAGACATCTGACACATGACACAAGACCAAGACTCAATAAGTGCGACTCAGAAGACACAAATCACGACCCAAAAAACGTACTATAAACAAGAGTAAAAACAATGCAAAAATACGGAACAAGAAAGGGACACCGCACGAAATATGGTTCACACGAAAAAAACGACACACGACACACAAGCTAAGAATCCCCAAGCCCTAAAAAAGGAAAAAAAAAAATGACACATGAAACATGACTCAAAACCTGTCAGACCAAAAACAAAACGACACCGATCTAAACACAGACCTAAAACAAGGCACATGACACGCCCTAAAATCCCCGACACGACACAAAGCACAAATCTACACCAAAGACCCCTGACACGAACCACGATCCGACACGCACGGCACACGAAACGAGACTCGCAAACCACGACCACAAACCCTTCTAAAAAGACCCATGACACGAAAGAACGACCGAAACGAACCACGACGACAAAACACGACCTAAAGCACACGACACCTTGCCTTCACACGAACGACAAAGCACACGCCCCCCTCACACGACGACACACAAAGCACACACTCCGACCTCCCCCCCCCACACACACACGACGACCCTCGTCTCAAAGCACACGACTCACACGACGCCCCTTGCCTCAAAGCACACGACACTCACACGACGCCTCGTCTCAAAGCACACGCCCCCCCCCCACTCACACGATACCCTTGCCTCAAAGCACACGACACGAGACAAAAAGCAAACATGACACTCGCACAGACACAATAAGACGCATGTCAACCTCTATCGCGCAAGACACTCACGTCTTCTCCCTCACCTTTACCTCCCTGGGACTCCTCCCTCATAGCGGGGGAGGGAGGAAGGAGGAGGGTGAGGAGAGGGTGAGGATAGCGGGATGCGGGAATGTGAGGTCAGGGGGGGATAGGGGGATGAGGGAGTGTGAGGTGAGGGAGTAAAGGGTAGAGGGATGAGGGAGTGTGAGGTCTGGGGATGAAGGAGGAAGTAAGGACGAGGAAGTGTGAGTTGCAGCTGAGGGTGTGAAATGAGGATGAGGCGATGTGAGGTGGCGGTTAGGAGGGGGGGTAAGGTGAGGGTGAGAAGTGAGGATGGGGGGTGAGGTTGTGAACGTGAGAATACAAGTGTGAGGGATGGTGAGAGAAAGCAAGAGAGGGTGAGGGAGGGGGAAGGTAGGGGTGAGGGAATACTGAAGAGGAGAGATGGAAGGAGTGGACGTGAGGAGGGAGAGGAAGGGTGTGGAAGGAAAGAGGAAAATTGAAGAGAGATGGGGGAGTTGAGGTAAGGAGGTAGAGGAAGGAAGTGGAAGTAAAGGGAGAGGGAGGGGGTGGAAGTAAAGAAGGAGAGGGAGGGGGAGGAAGACTAAAGAGGAGAGGGGATCGTTGAGGGGGAGGGGAGTGGGAGCGATGACTCACAAGGGCCAAGAAAGTGGCTTCCCGCAAAATACAAAAGGTGTGTTCAATGAGAGCCGAGCCGTGGCGTGTTTAGCCGTGCTTCAGATTTGGGAGATAAATATATCATCAGCAGGGAGAGGGGAGACGTAGATTGTAGGAAAAGGGAGGGAAGGAGGGAGTGGCGAAATGACGAGAGGAAAAGAGAGGGGAAGGAGAGGGAGAAAAGAGAGGAAGGGAAGGTGAGGGAGAGAGAGAGGGAAGGCGAGCGAGGAATAAAGAGGGAGAGGAAGTGAGGAACAGAGGAATAGAGAGAGAGTGAGAGAGTTAGAGAGTAGTTAGTAGAGAGTTAGAGAGTGAGAGTGAGAGTGAGAGAGGAGAGGAGAGTGAGAGAGGAGAGAGAGAGAGAGAGAGAGAGAGAAGAGAGAGAGAGAGAGAGAGAGAGAGAGAGAGAGAGAGAGAGAGAGAGAGAGAGAGAGAGAGAGAGAGAGAGAGAGAGAGAGAGAGAGAGAGAGAGAGATAGATAGATAGATAGATAGAGAGAAAACAACCCGCACCACAACACCACCACTGCTCACACAACCACAAACGCAGAGCGATCACCACCGCCACGCCGGCACAAAATGTCAGTTCACTCACCGTCGCCATCACACGGCAGGACAGACGACCGCAGACACAAACAAATATCAATTAAGAAGAGCAACTCCCCCCCCTCTCCTCCTCCTCCTCCTCCTCTCCTCTCCTCCCTCTTCTCGCACCGCCACGTTATAACGAACCTCACACAACGAACCCCATACAGACCCCCGTCCCCCCCCACCCCACCAGAAAATGGCGTCTCATCACCTGCCCCGAAACCAATTCCGGCGACATCGGCGGCGACGGATTCCCGAGAGTCATCGTGCGGGAACCGACTGACATTCAGTGGCATTCAGCGACCGACAAGCCCCGTCGCGGAGTCGCTTCTCGGGTCCTACGTATGCGCGTGTGCAAGGTGTATGTGTATGGGTGAAGATACGTGTGTGACAAGCATGTAAGATTGTAGAAATATGTAGAATGTAGTAATTAGATATAGACATAGCCGGGTTACACAAGGCAAAGAGAGAGGCATCCATCCATACATACTCAAATACGGATTGACAGACTACGCCCGCATAAGCATACAAATGCCCACATTCACATACGCGCAGAAGCATACGTATAAACCTTCACAACGCCCACGCCTATGCACAAGTATACACAATAAACCTGCAAAAACATGAACAAGAACAACAGCCACAACGGCGCAGTTGCCAGGACGGTATGTTGCGAACATCTGTCATGGGCCGCACACCTGAACTCCGGCTCTCGCTTCCGTCTCTCTCTCTCCTCTCCTCTCTCTCTTCTCTCTCTCTCTCTCTCTCTCTCTCTCTCTCTTCTCTCCTCTCTCTCTCTCTCTCTCTCCTCTCTCTCTCTCTCTCTCTTCTCTCCTTCTCTCCTCTCTCTTCTCTTCTCTCTCTCTCTCTCTCTCTCTCTCTCTCTCTCTCTCTCTCTCTCTCTCTCTCTCTCTCTCTCTCTCTCTCTCTCTCTCTCTCTCTCATCTTTTCAATATTCCCTCATATCTGCCTCACTCTTGACTCCTTTCTTGTATGTTTTCTTTCTTTTTTTAAATTTAATTCTTTCTTTCTCCATTCTCCCACAATATCTCTTCTTATTATTAATTCATAATTCTCTTTATTGCTCTCTCTCATTTTCCATAATCCATATTCTCCGACCCCGTAAATCTTTCTCATAAATCTACCTTTCTCTTCCTCATATCTCTCTCTCTCTCTCTCCCCCCTTACCAACCATTTTTCTTTTACTGTTACTTTCTCTCTCACTTCACAAGTTCCTTTCTCTTTCAGCCATCCCTTACTTTCTGTATACCAGAATTTATTGCAGTATCCCTCTTTATTTTTGTTTCCATTCGTCACTTTTACGCTTTCTTCTTCTCTCTTGCTATCATCCTATCATCATCATCTCTCTCTCTGTCCCTCCCTCTCCCTCCTACGCAATTCCCCTCATCTCATCCCTTATCCTTCCTACCTCTACCTCGCCTTGAATTTGTCTCCCTCCTCATCCTCCTTCCCAATTCTCTTTCTTTCCCCTCTGCCCTTGACCACCATCCCCCCTCCCTCCTCACAACAGAGATCAACAGGTGCCCAGCATCCCCCTGTCAGCTCTCTCTCTCTCGCTATTTAGCATCCATCTTCATTTGCATACGTACTCACAGGCGGTACTCACGGCATGAGGCTTAACTAGCGAGTGAGGCATCCGGCTAATTAATTGCGAGAGGGAGAGTGAATGAGAATGGGAATGTGGGAATGGGGATGGAAACGGGAATGTGGGAATGGTAATGGAAACGGAATGTATGGTAATGGAAACGGGAATGTGGGAATGGTAATGGAAACGAGAATATAGGAATGGGAATGAAAACGGGAATGTGGGAATGGTAATGGAAACGGGAATGTGGGAATGTGGGAATGGTAATGGAAACGAGAATGTATGGGTGGAAATGGTAATGGAAACGGGAATGTGGGAATGGTAATGAATGTGGAATGAATGAAAACGGGAATGCGAGAATGGTAACGGAATGGGAGGGGGCGGGGGCGTCGGAGTGAAAGTTAAATAGATGTTAATAAGGAAGGGAGGAAGGTGGTGAGTATGTGTATATTATAGAGGTAATTGTGGGATGAAGAAAAACAAGGGAGAATAGGGAGGGAGGGAGGGGAGGGAGGGAGTAGAGGTAGAGGTAGAGGTAGAGGTAGAGGGAGAGAGAGGGAGAGGAGAAGGGAGAGGGAGAGGGAGAGGGAGAGGGAGAGGGAGAGAGAGAGAGAGAGAGAGAGAGAGAGAGAGAGAGAGAGAGAGAGAGAGAGAGAGAGAGAGAGAGAGAGAGAGAGAGAAAGAGAAAGAGAGAAAGAGAGAAAGAGAAAGAGAAAGAGAAAGAGAAAGAGAAAAAGAGAGAAAAGAAAGAGAGAAAATTGCGGGAAGAGTGATTAAGGTTGAAACCACAGAAAAAAATAAAAACAAAACATGAGAAACGGATAAAAAACACACACACATGACAAAATTATTAAAGAATGAAAAAATAAAAGAAATACATACATTACACACACGCACACCTATGTAACACCTGCCCGGCCACTTCAGATCTATAAATAGACATCACACCCCCCCCCCCTCCTATCCTCGCACACCATTCCATTCCAACAGTGACACCTTATCACCCCCACCCCCTCCCCTCCCCCTCGCCTTCCGCTGGGTGCCACTCCGCTGGTGCCAGAGCGTGTAGCGCGGCACCTGGTGGCAAATGAGGCCCGATTTCACAAGTGTTCGAGCGTGGGGGGAGGGAAGGGGTAGAAAGGGGGAGGGAGATGAAGAGAAGATATGAGAGAAGGAGAGATAAGGGAAGAAGGAGAGAGGATAGAAGAAACGACATGAGGGAAGGAGAAAGAGAAGAGGAGGAGAGGATAGAAGAAACAACATGAGATAAGAAGAAAGAGAGGAGATACAAGAACAGAAGGGAAACGAAACGAAATGAAAAAAAGAAAAAGAAAATAGACAACGGCCACGAAAACCCAACAAAATACTTATCCCGGAAGATTTTAAAAAAGGAAAAAAAAAAGAGTAAATAACAGAAGCAGAACCGAAAAGACCAACAAAACACTCGACACAAGGACGTCCCCAAGACACAGGAAACGAACCAAGGATATCCTCCTGGGTTTTCTCTCGCTGTCTAAGGATACCGTAGATCACGACTACAACTCTTAATGTTGTGCCACGCTATGTGGTGCTGTATTGTTGTTTTTCACTTTTTCCCACTACTTAAAATTATCTTTTTTTTTTTGGTATCGACTTATCTAATCCCCCCTCTTCCTGTTTTTAATTCTTTAACCCTTCCTCTTCCTCTTCCTCTTCCTATTTTCCCCCTCTTTACTCCTTTCTCTTTTTTTATATTTTTTACCCTTCCTCTTCCTCTTTTTTTATTCTTTACCCCTTCCTCTTCCTCTTTTTTTCTAATTTTCTACTATTATCTTCACAGTAATTTCGTCTAGCTAAAATTTCTCTATCTCATTCTCTTCCTTGTTTTACTCTTGCTCCTCCTCTATACCAACGATTCATTAGGACCTCTTTCTCTCTCTCTCTCTCTCCTTCGCGTCTCGTTCCCCACTCTTCCTCCTCATACCTTACCCTCTTTCTATCTTCTCCTCCTCCATCTCTTATTCCTCCTCCTCCATCTCCTTCCGCGTTCACCCAACCCCTTCTCTTTTGAGGCCACAATAAATAGCTAAAAGCGGCCTGTCACCTCTGCAAACACCGCCCCCCCCCCCCCCCCCGGCCTCTCCTCCCTAGGTCGCCTCCGGACAGCGCATGGCAGGAGCGCAATGGCGGCCATGGCGTTGCAGCGATAACGAAGGTTGGAAATGACGCTGAAGTGTAAAAATCACGGAACGATATGCTGGTAGTGTGAGCTTCATATTCCTTCGCGAAAGAGATAGAGTGATCGTAGTTATAACGCGAAGGAAACGATAGTTGAATGGGATGGAAGTTACGATTACGGTGGACAGATGATTTGATGCGATGGAAGCGATGACGTAACTCCGCGACGAAGAGAAATTCAAGTCACCGTTTCGGATGCCGCGTAACAGGCGAATGAAAACGCACTTCTTGGCAACGATCGTGACAATAACAATGATGATAATGCTAATAAACAATGCAAAGTGCTAAACCGGATCTCAAGGCACGTGATTGTTCCACTCCCGGACATGGTTCTTCCATAGCCATTGTTCCGATCTAAATTTGTTCTGCCTACACCGCGCTAACGCACTGCCCCTCCCCCCTCCTCGCTCCGCATGTTCTACCTCCGTTCTACCCGTTGTGCAGGTGCCAAGTTTGTTCTACTGTCCACACTTTGTCCCTGTGCGCACTGCCCGCGTACTTCCATTAACTGCAACTTTAATGCACTTCTTCGATCGCCAACCACACTGTAAAGTGCGTTGGGTGTTACACGCACGCTCCCTCGACCCCAGTAACGTTTCATTACATCTGACAAACGTCGTAAATTCTCCCTTCTCTCCCTGATCCCCTCAGCCAACAGTGGCATAAAAGACGTAATTACTGAACTGTATCGAACACCAAATTCGTCGGGGGGGGGGGGGGGGGTCCACAACAGATCCCTTACGAACTGTAAAACCACCCTTTTACATATACAAAATCCCAGGGCTTCCTATAATGAAATCAATGCCCACTTCTCCTTCTAAAGCTCAACGAAAACAACAAATCCAAATGAGCTGTGAGTAAGAAAAAT
>NW_020868522.1:690501-698001 GCF_003789085.1 Penaeus vannamei
AATCGGGAGGGGGTCCGGAGGCGGAGCCCCTAGTAGGGAAATACGGCAATCGGGAAGGGGTTATGAAGGTTTTTGGTTCATATGCGATCCTTCTGATGGTTCGTGCCTTTAAGATGCGGTTTATTCGCTAGTTAGTTCGCGCAACACGGTGTCGAATCATCCGTGGCTGAATCTTGTCTCGGGTTTTTACATTTTCCACTTTCTTTGTCATATGAAATACTATTCTTGGCTCTGATGTTCAATTTCCCACATTCCTTTGCTTTTTAAAATGCATGGCATGAACGAAATCGCCCCCCCCCAACCCCCGATTCCCCACGGGATATCCCAACATTGTTGGGGGAGTCAGGGACTTTGTCTCTGACGGGCGCGCTCCTATCGTAAACATTTACTATATATATTATTTATATGTAAGGGACGAATTTTTCATCACTGATAGCGCCGCACACCCAGTCTAAATCGAAAAAAAAATGTGTTTCTGCTGGAAATCTAATGATTTCATCAATTCTCGGCGTTGTTTCTTGTGCAAATGAATTGTTCAGGAGATCGAGTACCATTTCTCTATCGACGATCTTGATTTGTTAGTCCCGTTAGCAGGGGAGGGCATGAAGTATATCATGGAAATTATGGGGTAAAACAAGTTTAAATAAGAATAAAGATAATAAATGCGTAAAACTAGCACAACGCTTAAAATCGGCCAATGAAACTCTACGGACGTAACCGCCATGTTTGAAAGTCTACGGACTGACACGCCAGAATTCAAAAACTCTATGGGAACCCAATCCACCTTTCGACAAAATTTACGGGAATTCACACGTTCCAACCCCCCCAAAAGATGTATTAACCAATAAACGAGCCTAATATAGCAATTTAAGTAGCCGTGACTAGGTATGCCCTCCGGACACTGCCCAAGGAGAGGATTGATGGGGAGCTCTGCCCCCAACACCCCCCAAGACACATTCTCTTCACCTCAGTATGTACGGCAAGACAGCTGCATTCACACCGTAAAATAATATACCAAATACCTATATATCTGGAACTGTCAAACTCGTTCGCTTCTTTCTATTGTCTGGATTGCTTCGATTTTGATAACTTTTTCGGCATTCAGAGCTCTTGATGGCCCCAGATATTAAACTGGGATCGTTACTGAAGTCTATCTGATCTTCTTTGTCACAGTATAGTCTTAAGAATAACCCAGCATCAACACAGCACTGGAAACGCAACACTTCTCACCGGCGTTACACCTCGAAATGAGCGGGCCGGCAGCTGTCAAGCTGGTGGCACTCGAAAGCCTGTGAAATGCTAATGGGCACGATTCTAAATAAGACTATAAATCAAACTGTAAAATACGTAAATGGAGTATAATAACAATAAAAGAGTTTAAGACCATAAATGTGTAACAGCATAGACTGATAATTATCCAAATATTTTGACATGTGCGTAGTAACACCTACACTATTTTGGGCATTGCAGTAATGTGTTCAGCGTTCAGTGCTGTGTTTTTCTTCACAAGGTAAACAAGCTGATGGACTTAGAATCTGAAAGGCGTGCGCGCGTTATATTTTCGTCATTTCGCGGTAAATATGTTCTATCCCACTCTCTAAGATGGCATGTCCATTTCATTCTATTTATGCGCGTCGGTGTCTTTAACTTATACCAACACCGTAAAATAAACCAAATACCTTTATATCTTGAAACGTCAAACTTCCAAGGCCTTGTTTCTACCGTCTGGATTGCTTTGATTTTGATAACTTTTTTCGGCCTTTGGAGCTCTTGATGGGCCCAGATATTACTGAATCATTACTGAAGTCTATTTGATCTTTGCCACTGTATAGTCATAAGAATAATCTAGAATCAACACAACACTGGAAACGCAACATTTCTCACTGGCGTTCTACCTCGAAATGAGCGCGCCGGTGAGCTGTCAACCTGGCCACTGGCGAAAGGAAGTGTGAAACACCCGATGCACACGATTCTAAATAAGGTATAATAACATTAATAAAAGACTTTAAAATCATAATTGTGTAACAGCAGACACTGATAATTAGCCAAATATATCTCAATCTCAATAATAATACGCAGGGCGCTAATGAGCGTATAACACGCATATTGGTGGTGATTGGTTGCTGGGGGAAAGGGGAAGGATCAAGGTGCAAGCGGGTGTCAGTGTTTGTGAAGGTGTTTGTAGTGTTAAGTGTTTATTTAGTTTGTGAAAGTGTTGAGTGTTTTAGCTTCAATTATGTGTTGGGGGAGCCTGTTTCAGTCGCGTATGGTACGTGGAAAGAATGAGTGCTTGTAAGAGTTAGTGTTGGTGTGGTATGTGACAAATTTACTGGTGTGTGAGTTCCTTGTGTTGCGTGAGTGTGCTGCGTGTAAGCATTCGTGTTTGTTGATGTCTACAAGGTTGTTTGTGATTTCGTACATGATTGTAAGTCTGTGTGCTTGTCTTCGTGTCTCGAGCAGGTCCATGTTAATTATTATTTTTTTTTCATGTGAGATGTAATACCAGGAGTATGTGAGTAATTGCGACTTATAAACCTGGCAGCCCTCGTATTGACCTGCTCAAGTTTCTCAATGTTGTGTTTAGTGTAGGGGTCCCATACAGCCGTACAGTACTCTAGCATTGGGTGTACAAGTGTGTTGTAAGCTATGTGTTTGATGTCCGGAGTACAGTTGTGTAGGTTCCTCCTCAGAAACCCCAGTGTTCTGTTAGCTTTGTTAATGATAAAGTCGGTGTGTGTGTTAAAGGTGAGATTATTGGATAAATGGATACCGAGGTATTTATGATATGCTGTAGGTGTTAAGGGATGGTTGTGCAAGGTGTAAATGGAGTGGATAGGTGTGTGGGATCTTGTAAAACAGAGAACTTTGCATTTGTCTGGTCTAAAGGACATTTGCCATAGTCTTTCCCACTGTTCTAGCGCGTCATGTCTTGCTGGAGGAGTCTACAGTCCTCTTCAGTTTTAAAAGGTCCCAACAAAAGGCTATCGTCAGCAAAAAGACTAGTAGAAGAGTTAGGAGTCGAAAGTGGAAGGTCATTAATGTACAGAAGGAAAAGAAGGGCCAAGAACGGTGCCTTGTGGGACACCAGAAGAGACAGGGACAGGGTCAGAAGATACGCCGTCGAGTAAGACACGTTGGGTCCTACACGTCAGGAAAGCAGTGATCCAGGGAAGTATTGGTCCTGTGATCCCGTAATGTCGTAATTTAAGAGTCATTCTTTTGTGGGGAACTTTGTCAAAGGCTTTGGCAAAGTCAAGCAGTATGGCGTCAACTTGTTTCGTGTCACGTCTGTCTAGTTGTTCAATGTCATGATGAGTAGTGATTATTTGGGTCTCACATGATCGTCTGGGTCGAAAACCGTGTTGTGAGTATGTAAGGATGTGGGTATCAATGTGATTCATTATGTGTTTATGTAATATGTGTTCAAAAATATTTGCACAAAGCCAGTCAGTTGATAGGGTGAATGAGGCGAGTGATTGGGAAAAGATTAATTAAAGGATGGGGCAAGGACAGGGGCACAGGACTTGAGGATTAAGGCGGGGATTTGGTCTGGTCCAGTGGCTTTGTTTGTGTCAAGAGTGGCCAGTAGGTTCTGTATGCCGTTAGTCGTGATGTCGAGCGGCGGGATTGGGGATAAGGTCTATCTGGAATGTTAGGTGTAATAACATCTTCGTGTGTGAAAACATACTGGAAGTGTGTGTTGAGTAACTGTGATTTGTGTTCTGGGTCACTTACAAGAGTGTTGTTGGAGTCTTTTAAGGCTGTGATCAGTGTAGTGTTGTGTCTGCCCGACTTGAAGAATTTCAAGAAGTGTTTAGGGTTATTTCTGACGTTGTTTGCGAGATAGGTGGAAATATGTTCGTGTTCTGCTTTCTTTATGTTCTTGGAAAATGTTTTTTGGTGAGATTTGAAAGCAGTCCTATTTTCTGGAGTGTTGTATGCTTGCGCCCTTCTGTAGAGTCTTTTTTTGCGATGTCTGCATAGGTCCCTGGAGAACCAGGGAAGTGTATGCTTACTTGAAGGTATTTTCTGTGGGATGTGTTTGTTCATGGATGTAAGTATGGTGAGTTTAAGGTTATCCCAATTGGAGGTGAATGGTCTTGTGTGGGGATCTGTGGAAAAGTAGTCAGTGCTAAAGTTGGTGATGTCCTGGGTGAGGAAAATTGGTCTGCATCTCTGTTTTTGTCTGGAAGGTCTGAGGCCTGCGTCAACGAGGACAGTGTCATGATCACTAAGTCCTGGGATAACCTAGGTGTTTGTTATGCCTAGAACGTTGTTTGTGAGAAAAAGATCTGGAATATGTGAGGTGGTGGGAGGAGGGAGGAATAGGCGAAGGGGGGGGGAAGGTTGGGGAAGGAAGGGGAGGGGAAGGGTGGGGTAAGGCTGGGGTAAGGAGACAATCATGAGATGAGTGAAAGGTCCGGGAGTCAATGGAAGGCCTAGAACAGTGGGAAAGGAGCTCAGTGATATGGATGGGAGTCTGGTGAAGAGGCATTATTGGGGTTGAGTGCTTGTTTGTGTGTTGGTGAGAGTAGTGAGTATATGGTGTGTGGGTGGGGTTAAGAGGAGGAGTATGTTGTAAGGGAGGGCTGTTTATGTCTTGTGAATGGAGTGTGTTGAAGGAATTGGAGAGTGTAATGGGAGAAGATGCGAAAAACGAGCTTGAGAAATTAGGTAAGCCACATCCATCGGTGATCCACGCAACGCTCTTGTTAACTAATCCAGTGTATAACTGTGTGAAGGAGCCGATGCAGCTGACATGATACCAGCCAGCATGCTCGGATCTCTCACAGCAGTTATCGCACTGGATGGCCCTCTGGCCCCATTTGACAGCCCTCGTGCAGATCATGCAGGGTACTTGGGGCGGTAAGGGCCAGAGTTAACATTAGCGCCGGTATCACTGCAAAGGAGCAGCAGAAGCATGGTGTGCCTGGAGTGTTTATTTGTCTTGTAGTGTTTATTAGTGTACTGTAGAGTTGCGAGGGTGTGGAACGGGTCAACGCTTGTTTGTGTTGTGTTAGTGTTTACTTGTTGATTCTTGGGTGTCTGCGTGTGTTTAAGGATTTGTGCATGAAGTGTGAGTATGATGAGTGTAAGTGTAAGTGCAAGAAAGGTAATGTGTAACAGTATGTGGCATCTAATATTGTTTTCTCTTACCTTTCTTGTGCGTGAACAAGTAACGTGTTGTCATGTTGTAGGCCTGGAGCGAACTGTCAAGTAGCCGGTCATTGCACGGAACATATTTGACAAATGCGTAGTAGCACATGAACTACCGGAGATATCGCAGTAATGAGTTAAGTGGTCATGTGTTTTTTTTTTTTTTTTTTCCCTTGGCAAGGTAAACAAGTTGCAAGATTTAGCATTTGAGCAGCAAATGCATGTTATATTTTCGTCATTTAGTGGTGACTATGAAGCCACTGCAGTTTAAACTATGTTCTGTCCCACTCTATTTCTTACGCTCTATAAGTTGGTGGTGTCCATTTCCCTCTATCTATGTGCGTCGAACTCTTAAACTTATACCTTTTTCATTTACCAACATATATTCTAATCAGTTTTGTAAAGATGTCATATAAGTGAGTTTTTCATATGCCAATTTATCTTAATGTAGGCCTATTCTAACTGAATTTACTGTACCGTTAAATGTTTGGGTAGCGTGACTTTAACGGTCTGTAAAAGTTTGTGGGATAGGAATGAATTCATTTCTTTTTTTCATAAGTATGAATCAATATCATTTTAATAAACAGAATAAAAATATACATGAGATGGAACCGAGACCCTCACACTCTCAGTCTGAGTGTCCTAAACATGGTTTTACTAGGACATAAGCAAATTCTTGCCATTCCTTTAATATTTATAATATCCTATCATACACTTCCCTCTAATAAATAATTTCCTTAAACTATTCACTGATAACACTGTAACTGTCACTTACAGCTAATTCTGTTACTGTATCCACAGGCCACTGAAATAATTGAATAAATGATGAATATATGTCCCCTAGCAACAAAGCATTATGGCGTGTTGTTCTTGCAGCATGTTTCAACCATTTCTGTCTCTGTACACAGGAGGACAGCAACGACTCGGCTCAATTATCATAATTCAGTACAAAGGGATCTAGAAATTACATTAATACACTTTTCAATCTATAATATCAGGGTAAAGCATGACTTCTTATACCACCTCTAACCCTTATTTGTGTACAGGAGGACAGCAACGACTCATATCCTTAAAATAACAAACTTACTGCTTTCCCTCAAAATAATTGTGGACTTTTATTTTGATATACTCAATTTGTTATAACACTAAATTTTGCTCTATTGATATGCCTTTAGAAATATAGAAATATGTAAACAAATGTTTCAGTAACGTATATACTTCTTTGAAATTGATGTTAAATAAATAATGAATTTATATATATATATATATATATATATATATTATATATATATATATTATACATATATATACATACAATACATATAAATATAATATATATATATATATATATATATATATATATATATATATATATATATATATATATATATATATATATATTTATATATTGCACACACACATACACACACATTATAATATATATATATATATATATATATATATATATATATACATATATATACATTAATTATACACACACACACACACACAACACACACACACACACACACACACACACACACACACACACCACACACACACACACAACACATACACATATATATATATATATATATATTTATATATATATATATATATATATATGTCTGTCCTGTCTGTCTGTATGTCTCTCTGTCTCTCTCTCTCTCTCTCTCTCTCTCTCTCTCTCTCTCTCTCTCTCTCTCTCTCTCTCTCTCTCTCTCTCTCTCTCTCTCTCTCTCTCTCTCCTCTCTCTCTCTCTCTCTCTCTCTCTCTCTCGCTCTCTCTTGATTTTAGTATTTGTATAAGTATAGTCATGCTGTTTGCGAACTGATTCGAAAGATATAATTTCCTTATAAATACATATAATCTAGTTTCCTAACTTATTTTACAATATCATCACTATTATTTTATACTTTTGTGCCCTTTTTCTTTTTCTTACCTTGCTTCTGCTAATCATATATTGAAATTCCTCGACATTAAGGAAATTGTATAGTTTGTCCTGAAAATTTAAACAATTTTCTATGTAAACGTATCGCACACCATAGACTATGCTATTTATAATTTTTACTGTATTTTGCGGATATGTTTCTTTTACTTTATCTTTTAGAGTAAAGGCACGGTCTTATATATTATGTATTTTATTTAAATCTAATAAAGTTGCTTTGAATTAATTTCTGTGTGATCATTCCTATGAATAATTCATATCCTGGATCAGTGAATCATCTCAAATCATCAAGAACATTGCCTGATGAATACAATTAGGTGATTGTACTTAAACAGCCTACCCCATGTTTTCATTATCATAAACACATAACTTTTAAATATTTGAAATCTTTGCCA
>NW_020868522.1:705501-708001 GCF_003789085.1 Penaeus vannamei
CGGTTTAACAATGATGAAAAATTGTTTGGACTGTCTCTTTGGTTTGAGGTAAACAATAATATATTAATATAACAGTGTATTGGTTTCTATCTATAAAGTAAATATATATCCAACATGATGGATATAAATATATATATTTTTCTACATGTGCTTAAAGGGCTTATGTGAAGTAACAACTGAAAATTTTAAAAAGGGAGAATTAGCTCGCAAACCATCTCTCTAATGTGAGTAAAAAAGGAAATCTGAAAATAATTCCCCAAAAATGATTTATTTCGATTTTCCAAAGTGAAGTTATATTTTCCCGCGAAAATCCGGAACCCAGATGTGTGACGTCAATTCCAGAACACGATCACAGCATTCTCTGCATTCAATACATTGTACATGGCGGACTTACTACTACAAGACTACAGCGGCAGTGAAATCAGTGAAGTTTCATCGGATTATTCTGAAGTGGACATTGGTACAACTTCTTCAGATGGTGCCTATGTCTTCGAAGAGTTAGAAGAAGAGGAATATCAAGGTTTGATGATTGTTGGACCGTACATGCACGGGCCCAACGCTGTGGATGTCGTGGAAGTTGTGCCAAACCAGCCAGACATGGAGTGGCGTCGAGACCCGAAGAGATTGAATGAATGGTAATTTTCTAAATTATCTTTTAGGTAATTTTCTATATTACGTCCGCAACCGATATCGACGATTTGGTATCGTTGGATTCCTCTCACTGTCCACATTGCAAATATAATTTTTTTTATTGCGCGGAAACCCCCCGTTAGCGACAAACTTGGACCCGATAGCAGGGGAGGGCATGAAAGGTTCCAGGGAAAATGCACTAATAAAATAACGCACATTGAAAATAACCATGGTTATTCACATAACTTTCCATTGCAAGGGGCTGCGCCCCCTGCGCCCCCCAATCCCCGCCGAGGAAACAAAACCTCCACCACGTATTCACGGCAGGCTAGAGCGTTACACAATCATCGTCGATATCGGAGCGGCGGGCGTAATATTACAATTACCTGGTAAGATTCCCACTGAATCAGCATAGTCAGCATTGTATATAGAGACGATTGTAATATAATCAGTATGAACAGGGAGGCCCGCCCTCGTAGGCGGGTTTTGCGCCTTTTTCGATGTTACACCGATGGCCTCAAGGTCGAGTTTCCCGTCCTCTGGAATAACGACATCCGTATTTCTAACCGAAATAACCGTCGCGTTCAGAAGTCAGTCATAGCCGCCGCGATGGCCGAGTGAGGAAGGTGCTCGTATTCGGAGACGGATTTTCTGCGCGAAATTGCAACTAGCCAGGAAAAATGCTATGTGCTTCCGCCACGGCCTTCTCCGTCGGGAGAAAGCTGTATCCTCCGGCCTAGGACCTCCTGCCGGACGCACCCTGCCTCCTTAACATTCTGCGGCAAAGGAGCACCCTCCCTACTAATTAGCGGCATTAATCAATCAGGTTAGTACCTTAAAAATCCTAGGTAATTGTAGGTTATCGGCTCCGCATCTAGTTCGTGTGCGCTCTATCCTGCCGTGAATACGTGGTGGAGGTTTTGTTTTCTCGGCGGGGGTTGGGGGCGGCAGCCCCCACCCCCAGGGGGGTCGCAGGGGGCGCAGCCCCCTGCAATGGAAAGTCATGTGAATAACCATGATTATTTTCACTGTGAGGTTATATTATTAGGGTAACTTTATATACATCGTCGCCCCGCCTATCGGGGCCAAGTTTGTCGCTAACGGGGGTTTTTCGCGCAATAAAACCTACATATTTGCATTGTATAGAGTGAGAGGAATCCAACGATACCAAAATCGTCGATATCGGTTATGCGGACGTAATATAGAAAATTACCATTTTTTATAGTCGAACGTGTGATTCCCCTTCTGTATGGTACAAATTTCTGCAGGCTGAGCTATCTCTTGTCTGCACCCGTGGCGTAGGCCTACATCCATTCGCAAGTGAAGGGGCGTCGGTATTTATTTGTGTTGTGCTTTTTTGGGTACCTACCCTACCTCTGTGTAGTAATACATGCACACTTGCAATGCAGTCGGCACTCTGTGTCGTACCCACGTAATGTTTGCTACGCCGCCAAGCAAAAGCACTCTTTCAGAGTTTGTTTTGCGCTGTTGTGATCATGACAAATATAAATTGGAAATGACCTACCGTTTTGTAAATCCCATGTTGTAATCCATTCTGTTCGCAAAGCAATCAGGCTCGAAGTGTTTCAGGCAAAGTACGCTGGTTGGCACAGGCGGAAAGTTGCTTCGCTTGGCATGCGCAAAACGTGTCCACTTCCTTGCTCTGCCGCGGTCTTTTGGCCATTCAAATAGCTGGTGAAATGAATGGGAATAATGAATTTCTACACAACAACGCGGAATTCTTTGTTACAAACTTTAATAGCTTGAAACTGGGACAATTCCATGATATCCTTGACTCGCGGGTGCACTGTGTGTATCACGCTATTCAACAATTTTTGGGGATACCAGAGGGTCTCTTCGATTTTTTTTT
>NW_020868522.1:715501-718001 GCF_003789085.1 Penaeus vannamei
CCCCGTTTCGCCAACATCATGTAGGGAGATCCACCCCCCACATATCGCATGTTTATAGTGTTATCGATACATACAATTTTCGTCTGCTATGCGAACATTTGAAGCGCGGGAAGTAACATCCGCAGATTTGCGGACCGCAGCACGCACTCATGCGTGCAAAATTATCTGAAAAATGTATTTTACGTTTTTTCATAGTAAATGGCTTTGTTGATATTTGCACAATAAATAATGATTTCCTATGGTTTGAATCAATTATTCTACAAATAATTTGATGAAAAATATGTGCCTATTTTCACACCACGTTTGTATTTTCAAGAAGCTATTGAGACAGCTATGGAAACATGCTCCTCTTTGAGTTCTAGAGATCGACACCAACTGTAAGTACTAATATCAAATGTAGTGGAATTACCATACTCAAATGTATTTGTCATTCTGTACACTTGTGCTCCTCCCAAGCCGCCAAATGTCTTCCTCGCAAATGTGAAGATCTTGTGAGGAATATACACAACCATTTCTCCCATAGCGCCAAAAGAATTCATATATTCAAAGAATTTCAAGATTTTTGTGATGTAAAACCTCACAAATTACTACATGTGTACCAGACAAGGTGGTTATCATACCATGCGGCTGTAAAAAGGTTGCTGGAACAGTGGGAGCCTCTCAAACTGCATTTCTTTAATATCAGGGCAGAGGAAAGACTCTGTGCAACAATAAGCATATTGGACACAATGAACGAACCATCTACAAAACTCTATTATACTTTTCTTAATTTCAATTTGGCTAAATTCAACCAGCTCAACCTACTCTTCCAACAGCAAGGACCAACCATCCAAGTCCTACACAAAAAGTGCCATGAACTCTACACAGATTGTTGTGATGCTTTATAAAGAGAAATTAAATAAATAAGGCAGACGATAGAACATCCATTGATATTGAGAACGATTCAAATCATCTTCCATTTTACCAGATGTATCTTGGATCAGAAATGCACTGCCTCATACAATCAGAGGAATACAGACACAACCAAGATTTGCTAGAGAATGTATTCAGCACCTGCTAACAATTTCTCATCATTGCTCGCTAAGAAATGAAAAAAAAGGTTCCCTCTTGCAAACGGGCAAATTCAAATGTGCCACATTTTTGTCCCCAAAAGCTTTCTGGATGAAGGATCTAGTGTCAATGCCATCTCTGAGAGACCTTGTCACTGCTTTTCCGAGAATCTCTATTAATCCACAACATCTGGATAATGAATGGAGAGCAGTAGACCATAATCTAATTCCGGAAGAAATGAGGAATATTATAAACCCGGAAACATTTTTTACAGCAATCGGTACCCTTCGGGATGAGCTAGGACATCGCATGTTCGAAACCATTTCCGAATTTGCTCTACAAATATTAAGTTTACCTACATCTAATGTTGTAGAAAGGTTATTCTCGAAGGTAAACTTGTTGAAATCAAAGATCAGAAATAAAATATCAACTTCTACTCATCCCTCATATTATCTTCTGAAATGATGAAAGTTGCAGGAGGATGTGTCAAGTTTAAACACATCTACAATTGGTTAGATTTATAAAAAAAAAACTGTAAAAGTTTTTTTTTTGTTTTGTTCAAATTAATTGTAAATACTAAATACTGGATATATATATATATATATATATATATATATATATATATATATATATATATATATATATATATATATACATACACACACAGTTGTTTTCTAAAATACATTGTCTTATTTTGATGTATGAAGTTTTTTTTCCTTTTAATTACCATCATTTTGTGTACGTACAATTTTCTTCAGTCCCCCATTGATATCTATTTGTTTTCTTTGTCTACGCTATTAGAAAACTGTTGTGCGAGCGAGTGCGCGCAGGACGAGAACCCTGATCGCAGGTCACGCGGCCGCGCCTCGCCGTTTTATAGATAATTTGTCTGTCATATGTGAAATGTAAATGATATAGAATCTGAACATGAAATATGACGTGTAGGGCAATGTTCTCTATAAACAAATATCTAAACAGTAAAATGAAATTAATTGATTTCTGAAATATAGAAAAGGGCTAACATTTACACCTTTAATTCCCTTCAGCAATGGAGCTTTCCGTGTATTCCCGGTGTATTTTGGTCGTTCTGGGTGCCCTCCTCTTCCCACCCTATCTGCCTGTACACCATCGTTCGGGAGATGCCCAGCGCTCCGAATACATCACCGTTGGAGATGTTACTTTCCCTCATACCATTGTCAAAAATCAAAGTTGGTCTCATATCCATCTGGACATAAGGGACATGTTTTGTAGAGAAACATGCTTACTATACCGCGGGATGATGCGGTCGGGTGACGTTCCTTTCTGCCCCGACTTTGACCCTAGCATGCTGACGTCAGCATAACAGTGCTCATTCACAGCTGAGTCGACTGAGAGGGGCAGCCGGGCGCATGCGACTGCAAAGCCAGCGCTCTACCACTGAGCTATGCCACCCCACTGTAGCAGCCTATTT
>NW_020868522.1:730501-735501 GCF_003789085.1 Penaeus vannamei
TCTATTATCTCCCCTCTTCTTCCCTCCTCTTCTTTTGCCCCCCCCCCTCTCTCTCTCTCTTTTCCATTACCCTTCTCTCTACCCCTTCTCTCTCTCCCTGTCTCACTCTCTTTCTTATAATATATTACGAATTAAAAATCGCTACAATTTTAGACATTTCCTTTGCATTTCTACCTATCTACTCACCACCTCCCTTTCTCTTTCTTTCTCTGTCTCTGACCCTTCTCCCTCTCTCTTTCTTTCCTTCCTTCTCCTCCCTGCCTGTCTATCTACCTGTGCGTGCGCGTGTGTGTACTTCTGTGTGTGTATATATGCATGATTTTTTGTGTGTGAATGTATGTATGCGTGCGTTTTCCTTTTGTACAAGTATCCTTTTGTAGTACAAACACAGATGATTTTACTTTCTTTAAAACGATCCGATAGTTTGAATTACTTTTCCTTTAAAATATTTCACATTATTGTAACTATTTTCCTTTTTATGCCCCGTTTTCTAAATTAGGTCTTAGTGCTCTTCGACCTAAGTTCACGTGAGAAGGTGACCGATTGTTAAATCTTACTGAATCGAAATGGAGATTTGATTTCGGCATTTACTTGGTCATCACATTCATTACTTTCTCCTTCATGGGTAGTTAGTATGAAGGATACATAAAAGCAACCGACAACAAGTGTACTTAATGTAAAATCAAATAGATTAAAGGTAGAATTCACAAGATTAACCAGTAAAAAAGAAAAAAATCGGAAGTAGGAATAAACTCCTGTGTTTTTTTTCTGATATGTTAATGAAGTCCATATTTAAAACGGTGTTTTTTTAGTAAATGTTTTTCTCACTGAAATCCATTATCGGATCTATTGCATACCACTTAGATGACGATTCAAATATTTAAATTCGGTGATTGAAATATTAGATTCTGTCCAATGGTCGGGTTAGATTCTATCTATTTTGAGGTTATCATTCGGAAATAAATGAGATTACCATAGACTTAATTCGAGGTAGCAAGAAATTTTGAATGGCGATGGCCTGGTCCCATTTCTCATCTTAACAAAACAAATGACCTGGTATGGCTCGATACCGCCCGAAATTTGACTTTGTTACGTAATGGCGGTACTTTAGAGGGGGGGGGGGGTGCCGTCAAAATCCCTGACCAGATTCGTTTCATTTCTTGAGCTGACGTCATATGATGTCAGAGAGGAAGTTTTGACAGAAAATGTGTATTATGTCTATGGGTCTGGCCATTACTTTTAGTGAGGATGCAGATAGTGAGTGCCGAAGCGCCACACATACATACATACACACACACACACACACACACACACACACACACACACACACACACACACACACACACACACACACACATATATATATATATATATATATATATATATATATATTTCACACACACACATACATATACATATACATGTATATATATATATATATATATATATATATATATATATTATATATATATATATATATATACATACATAATGTGTATGTGTGTGTGTGTGTGTGTGCGCATATACATGCATGTATCCTCGTATGTATATATATGAATATATATGTATATATTATCACGATTAGAGTACATCAACGAGCCGTGGCCAGCAATGCAATGGCCCGGTATGGCCAAGCTCAACTCCCGCCGTAGAGAAAGATTGTTGTGTACAATCATCGTCAAGTCTCTGTGTGTTTCTTCTTCTGTTATATTTTACCTAGATATTTTGTTGATTGTAATTTCAGTCATTTAGTCAAATTAAATTAAGCATCTTAATCTCATAGTATGTCACGTCACTTCATGTAATTTATCATGATAGAGTATATTTAATGTTTCAATATGCTTGAGTAGTTACTTTAATTTCGTCTTATTCAATACGTTTAATTTCTTATGATCAATTTCTAATGAAGACTTAATTAAAATACACACATTAATGCTTATTCTAATCACGGAAACATATTAACAGTTCATTCAGACACCAAATATCCTTCACCAAACCCGACCTATTTTAAAGTGTACACAATCTTGTAGACGAATCCTATTCCTATCAAAGGAAAAACAAACCTGTGAAAAATACGAAAAAAGCACAAAAGCGGAGGAGTGGAGGAGTTGAGGAGTGGCGCCGGTGGAAGATCGAGTGGGTCGCCGTCACCACCTCGTCACAAAGCTCACGCGCATGTGTGTGTGTACGTTTGTGGTGTCGAAGGCGCTTCGAAATCGGTGGTCAAGTAACAACCAATAAGACCGTGGGTTGTAAGAATATTTACATATACATATGCATATATGCATATATATATATGTGTAAACTCGTATTCGTGTAAGTGTATATACATACATACATAAAATATATATACATATGCATATATATGTATATGTATACTTGCCTTTATATATATATATATAATATATATTATATTTATGTATATAATATATATAATATATATATATACACACTCCTTTACTTATATCTACATATACATATATACATTATACATACATACATAAATACTATATATATATATATATATATATATATATATATATATACATATACACATATATGTGTGTGTAAGTGTGTGTGTGTGTTTTCATCTTTTTATTCATCTAAAGTGGGTTTGTGTATATGTGCATGGACAATTTTTTCTCCTTCGCCGAGGTTTATACTTGTTTTATTTATTTATCTATCTTTTTAATGTAAGACTACTGCTGCCAGAAATAACAATAATAATCCTGACACAACTTCCCTCAGCTTCACCATTCCTCTGTTGAAGCACAAAAGATGTCGGCAAAATGATCATCCGGACATTGAAACTGACACCGGCTTAGGCTTCACATATTGATTAGGGTTATGTCTAAACTAGGACATCAAACTATACTGCATCTTAACGTATATCAATAATGACTGAATATCTAATAAGGGCACTGCCATCATTATACAATGCACGTCAGTTTTTATATACAAAAAGAGACCAATGTGGCAACGATTTCAAACAACTCCATCACTCTTACTTAATGCAAATCCTTTCAAGTACCAGTTATAAAAACAGTCATAGACGCACGTGGACTCTAGCACACACACACACACACACACGCATACAAGCAAACAAACAAACAAGCAAACAAACAAACACACATACATACACATTTTAGTATGGGTGTGTTTGTGTTTGTTTATCTACTTCTATTTACTTGTTTGTGCATTTGTTGTTGTTTGTGTGCCCGCGCGATAGGGAAAGAATAGGATATGAGAGAAACAGAAGAAAAAGAAGTAGATAAATGAAGGAGATGAGCAAAAAAGAAAAGAAAACGAGAGAGAGGAGGGGGAGGAAAGAGAGAGAGTGCGAGGGAAGGGAGAGGGAGTGAGGGGAAAAGGGGGTGGGAGAAAGGAAGACAGGAGGTATGTAAGAAGCAAGTGAAGGAGGGAAGAAGGGAGATAAGGAGGAAGAAAGGGAAGGATGGAGAGATTAATGTATACATAGATAGAAAGAGTGATAGCGAGGAAGAAAGAGTGAAGATGGCGAAAAAGAGAAAATGGAGAGAAAGGAAGGGAGAAGAATAGAAAGAGAAAGAGAACAGGAGAAACAAATAGGCAGAGAGAAGTAAATTGCATTTCCGACATAATATTTATATGAGAGAGCGCAAACAAAGGCAGGAAATGGACACATTCTCTTTTGGGTCATTACAACTTTTTGAACTCCCTCGCCTTTGAGTGGATACCATTACCGAAATATTGAGGATATTGATTATGTGAGGTAAGAGACGGATGCAGCGAGCGGGTTGCATGCAGTCACGTACGCACACGGATGCACACATACAAGCAGATACATATACATAGATAACCCGAGAACATAAACGTACATAACTGCAACATACATTAAATAAAAATGTGTATGCTTAAACACACATACACACAAACGCGCACAGTAATACACACCATACACAGGAGCACGCACAAGCGCAAGCACACAAACACACAGACAAACAAACAAACATGCAAAAAACAAGCCCGTACTAGGCATGCAGCTTAAGTGAGTATTAGCTTAATTACCATCAATAATGAACTGATTATTGGGTCATTAGATTGGTGATTAGAGTGTCGTTTGGTTGTTTGCGTGTTTGAATGAACTATTCACAGTTAAAGCTGGCTTGTGTGCTCATGTAAGCTTGTAATATTTAAGATCGTCTACATTTGGACGGCGAGGAATGCACAGAAGCACAAACGTCCACAGATAGACATATGGCACACACACATGCACATTTTCGTATATATGTACATACTTGCATAGATAGACATGACACACACATTTTCATATATATGTACATACATATATATATATATATAGACACACACACACGCATATACGCACATATAGACACATATACATGTGCGTATGTATTTGCACATATGTATACACATATGTAGATAGATACATAGTTACACATAAAGACAGACAAACACATATTACATACACACATATACATACATACATACACACATATGTAAATGTATGTGTATATAAATATATGTGTATACATACATCATATATTTATACATATGCACAAATACACGTGTACGTACGTTTCCATATTCACTCCTTGATTTTCTTGCGCACACGTGTAAGTCAGCGCTCAGATGTACATCACTTCCCACACCCGCCCACGCCCGCGCAGACACACTATCTCTCTCATCCACATGTCCCCTCCAAGTTCCTGTACTGAAGCACTTTGGGCTTCTTCAAAAACGCTTAGGAGGGAAAGAGGCAGGTACTACACCCTTTTTTACTTTGCTGACTCTTGGTAAACTCATGCTGAAGAATAAACTTTTTTTTATCATCTTTCTGACGTAGTGTGAATGCATATACTATGGTTGGTTTTATAGGAGTATGAATTGGTTGTATGAAGTGCCTTATACAGAGAAAGGTTATCAGTGAGATTAATAACGACAGTGGAATGTGCAAAAGTGGTGATATCTGTCAGGACATCAACAGCAAGACATAAAAG
>NW_020868522.1:740501-743001 GCF_003789085.1 Penaeus vannamei
AAAATTGAAAATAAAGTGGATTTGTAGAGGAAAATAAGAGAGTGTACTGCATAGAGAGAGAGAGAGACCTAGTACCAGCTACATTTCTTTTTCTTATTTTATACAAAATCTGACAAAAGTTCAGGATACAATATTACATCAAATGAAAGTGTACATCGTAGCCATAAATACGACATTTACTGAACAATAAACATCTCATATTTTGTTATGTTTATATGATACTGATTCATCCATATTTCCGTTTCATCTGGAAATGAGATACAAAACTTTTTGTTATTTATTCAGGTATTCAGGAGACAGTTTTGTTCTAAACTACTTAAGTAAATGCACACAAACACGGGCGTGCGTGTGTATGTACGTCTGTATGCTTGTATGTGTGTATCTATGCATATTTACGCTTATAAGATACTACAACATCTCAATACAAAAATAATTAAATGGGATTTTCTGAATGCCAGTTAAACCAAATTATTCAGCAAAAGAATGCTAAAAAACGGTTTCCTTTTCGTCTTGGTTTCCAAATAAATACGGGATAAAACGATAACTACGAAAGAGGGAGACAGTAAGACAAAGAACAAATAGACCCTTGTTTGAACGAGAGTAGTTGGCACCCTACTCCCGGCACCTTATTCCAGGCAAGCTACTCCCAGTTCCTTATTCCTGGCACCCTAACTTCTTGCACCCTACTGATTCCTTGCACCCTACCCTCAGCACTCTACTCCCGTCCTTACTCCTTGCACCCTATTCCGGTTCCGTATTCCTTGCACCCTTCCCGGTTGCACCTATCCTTATTCCTTGCACCCTATTCCCGGTTCCTTATTCCTTGCACCCTATTCCCAGTTCCTTATTCCTTGCACCTGCTGCCCTTTCCTATTCCCGGTCCCGGATTCCTGGCACCTGATTCCAAGTTCTACAGGCATTCGGCACCGTATTCCAGGGTTCCTTATTCCTTGCACCTTCCCGGTTCCTTATTCCTTGCACTTATTCCTTGCACCTATTCCCGGTTCCTTATTCCTGGCACCTGATTCCAAGCAATCTACTTCCAGTTCCTTACTCCTTGCACCCTTTTCTCGGCACCGTATTCCAGACGTTCTATTCCCAGTTCCTTATTCCTTGCACTCTGTTCCCGGTTCCTTATTCCTGGCACCCTATTCCCGGTTCCTTATTCCCTTGCACCTATTCCGGTTCCTTACTGGCACCTGATTCCAAGCAATCTACTTCCAGTTCCTTACTCCTTGCACCCTTTTCTCGGCACCGTATTCCAGACGTTCTATTCCCAGTTCCTTATTCCTGGCAACCTATCCCCTGCGCCTAATTCCTGGCATCCAATTCCCGGCTCTTTATTCCAGGCGCCCTATCCCCAGCACCTTATTCCAGGAATCTCATTCCCGGCACCCTGGCGTCACTCAGGCACTGCGCCATTTCTTGATAACACGTTGGAAGTTTTCCCCGTACAATATATCAATAAATGCATACACATCCGGCTCTAACTCAGCTAGATTACGGTTAGTAAATCAGAGATATATTTATCTGCGCATTGGTAAACAAGCCAGCCATCCTACGTGTGTAAATAGATGCTCGTTGATTTTTTACTTCTAAGACGGCACACGATAAATATTTGCTCTGAAATAGATTTCCTATATTTGTTGGTTAGAAAACTCTCAAAGGGAGTAGTCTATATCAAAAGTATTGAAATATATATAGATCTGATAAAAATATGAGTATTTTTCTATTCTTTGTGGAATCTAATCCATAAATGTCGAACTTATATTAACCAGAATGAGAAATCGGATATGATTTTTCAAGTAAATAAAAAAATGGGACTAGAACCGGCTGTACTTATTTATTTCACCATTATGTTTCGTCAGTCTTCAGTTTGGGGAAGACTAAACATTGATTTAGAGACGAAGTAGACGTTGGAAAGAGCATTTGCTTTCAAACGTGCTTTTTCATTTGATTTCTAAAGAATTGTCTAAGCTTCTATTGTTTTAAGAATCTCTTTGATGATGAGTTGAAGGAACTCCGTCCCAAAAGCTTGTTTGAATATGATATAATATATATATATATATATATATTATATATATATATATATATATATATATATATATATATATAATATGGGAGTTGTGCATTTTATGCCTTTTCTCTTGGCAGCTGGATGCTCGAGCTTCATTCTCTTTCCTTCAATTACTGCTGCTCTCCATATGGCTCTATTCCTAGCGATTTCTTTTAGTTCTGTAACTTTGGATACAAAGATCAAGGGCCGATTAACATGCGATCGAAACGCATTTACCAACGTCCATTTACCATCGCGTTTACCAGTGGTGGCAAAGTGGGATTCGCGAAGAAATGGTAATTTAGATATGCTGAGTTACAATTGTAAGTCGACTCATTCTAATGGTAGCCAACTGAGGGCTCTAGTAAAGCAAGTCAACCAATAATCTTTTAGGTTCCTTCGGCCAATCGCGTAACATGTAAACAGAACTAGACACAGCGAGAT
>NW_020868522.1:750501-753001 GCF_003789085.1 Penaeus vannamei
TGAGAGGGAGAGAGAGAATACAGAGAGAGAGAGAGATACAGAGAGAGAATACAGAGAGATACAGAGAGAGAGAGAGATACAGAGAGAGAGAGAGAGAGATACAGAGAGAGAGAAATACAGAGAGAGGAGAGAGGGAGAAATACAGAGAGATAGGAGAGAGAGAGAGAGAGAGAGAGAGAGAGAGAGAGAGAGAGAGAGAGAGAGAGAGAGAGAGAGAAGAGAGAGAGAGAGAGAGAGAGAGAGAGAGAGAGAGAAGAGAGAGAGAGAAATACAGAGAAGAGAGAAAATACAGAGACAGACAGACAGACAGACAGAGAGAAACAGATTGACAGACAGTCCGACAAACAAACAGAGAAGGAAAGATATCGATACACGCATATCCATACATACACAAGTATACATGCTAGCACAAAACACACATATGTCGACTTAACTGAACATCATTGGTTCTGATTAATAACATTTGATAGAAAACAGAGTATTTCCTTGTTTACAGATATTAGACGTAGGAATATAAACAGAAAGATGAATAGGTGTATGTGTGTATATACGTTCACGCACGTTATTCCATTAGTTTTATTAATGTATAGAACTAATGGGTGAGGAGAGCGGTAGTTATGAAATATTACGCTAGTAAAAAAATTGTTTGTCTCATGTAGGCCTACCTAGGAAATCAAGCGAACACCTGTCAAGAATAGTTATAATTACACGCTAGCGATATCACAAATGAGATTGGGGGCCGCAACGTGTGAGTGTGTGCGTATAATGTTTAATTTCTCTTCTTATTAACGTGCGCGCGCGCGTGTGTGTGTTTTTACCCGAGTACGTGAGCATGTTCGTGCGTGTGTGTTTACTCGTATAGATGTGTGTATTTGTGCGTGTAAATGCATGTGCAAGTGGATGTGCATTTCCAGGGCACAATCAATTCCAGGTAGAGTGTAGAATACACTAGACTTAATTTCCAACACACCGGATTTCAATTTCGCTCGCATTCATTAGCTTTCCGTTAGACCCGTAGCCCGCCCCGACACCACGGGCGGTTGCCTCACGCGGGCCCAGCTAGTAAAGGAGCGATAATGGTGGGAGACAGGGTAAAAGAATTAAGATATAATGGTGACGAGAAATGATTTGATGATTTTGACAGTTTGAACAGAAATGCTTTTTTTTTCTCTTTTTTTTCTCTCTTTTTCTTTTTGGATACGATATAAGTAAGTCCTGTGAAAAGGTCTGACTGAAGGCCATAATGTATTTATATTCTCGGTAACGCAAGCCTGATTTAGTGGAATATAAAAAATTCGTCGTCGTCCATTCTTTATCTCATTAATCCTGCTGATTTTATTTCAAAATCTAAGTGATACGTTTTTGCATCGACTGATCTCTTGTGTCGGTCTTCCGGAAGCGCAGACTATTTTTGTCAAACAGTATCTCATTAATAATTCAATAGACAGTTGACTAGCGTGTCTCGTTAATACAACCCTGATATGCACATCAAAGAGAGTTCCTTTGCGTCTCTTTTTCTCGTGAATTTAGCATAAGCTCTGTTTAACTGCGGATTCTGTTTACTCGTGTGTCTTGCAGCCTTAGCCGTCTGTCTTTCTCTCCTCTTCGTTATTATCGTTTATTGTGGTTTCGCCCTTTCCCGACTTGCCCTTGTCTGTTTGTCTGTCTGTTTGTTCGGCTGTCTGTGGTCAGTCTGTCTGTCTGTCTCTTTCTCCCCCCCCCACCTCTTCTCTCTCTCTCTCTCTTCTCTCTCGTTTCTCTATCTCTCTCTCTCCTCTCTTCTCTCTCCTCGCTCCTCGTCCAGTGTTCTCTCCTATCCACAGAAAGCTCGTTTTCGCCCTCCCTCTCTCTCCTCGCTCGCTCTCTCTCCCCTCGTGTCGAGTTCACCCATCTCCCCTTCCCCCCTACCCCGGCCTTCCTAGGTTGTCCATCTTTTCCAAAACTCCAACAATGCGTTGCTAGGAGCGCCTCTTGGGTACACCACCAAGTGGACAGTGTCGCGGCTTGGCCAGCATTGGACTATAGACATGTTTCGCGTATCAGGCCTAGTTAGCTCAGATGTGGATCGTTGAGATCTCCTTGCCACCTCTCCCCCATCCCTGGCTGCTAGCCCCTAACTCCTGAGCTCGAGTCCCTTCCCCCTATCTCTTCCATCCTTCTGGCCTTCTGCCCCTCTAAAGCCCCTTTTCATTCTGAAAAGTGGCGCTACTAACCTCTATGCTTTGACTATCCCTCTCACCCCCCATTCTCCTCCCCCTATCCATCGTGCGTCCGGCATCGCCCTCTTCCATTGTCCCCCCTCTCTCTCGATATTCTCGGACCTGCCATCTCACTTTCAGGAATGATGCCCGGAGACGGGCAGCGTACTTATTTCTCCTATACGTTTGTTCACGAGTGACTCGCCAGCCGGACTTTTCACACACACCCTTATAAGGAAAAAATTCTCGATCCGATCTACGTCCGCAGGTCGTGGCTCTTAGGGATGACTTGTTTTTCGCGT
>NW_020868522.1:758001-770501 GCF_003789085.1 Penaeus vannamei
CTGTTATGATGATAGCAGTTAAGTACTGTTATTATCTTTATCATTATTGTTATTATTGTTGTTGTTATTATTACTATCGTTATTATCACTGTTATTATTGTTATCATTATTATTATTTTTATTATTATTTTATTATCATTATTATTATTATTATTATTACCATTATTATTATTGTTATTATTCTATCATTATTGTTGTCGTTATTACTTTTATTATCATTATCTTTACATTATCACAATTATCATATTTATTTTTATTACTTAATTATTATTATTATCATTATCACCATTTTTATTGTCCTTATTATCATTATTATTACTATTATTATTATTATTATTATTATTATTATTATTATTATTATTATTATTATTATTATCATCATTATCATATTTATTTTAATCATCATCATTATCATCATATTTATTTTAATCATCATCATTATCATCATTTTCATTATCATCATTATCATTATTGTTATCATTATTTTCTCATTATCGTTACTATCATTAGTATTGTTATAATGATGAGGATATTTATAATACGAGTAGTGGTAATATTAGCAATTACAATCATAAAAAGATTATACTAATGACAACGATCATTGATGATAATACAAATGATAATGATAATAGTGAAAGTAACAATGACAATAATAATAATAATAATAATAATAATAATAATGATGATTTTAATAATAATAATAAACTATAACTATAATGATATAATAGCAACAACAATAATATAAATCATCATTATCATCCTTATCATTTATGTTACCATCATTATCATTCTTCCTCGTATAACTAATAAACTAATTGATTCATAATTAGAACGAATATCTGGTCAGATATTTCTCCATCTTTCCGCTATATTTTCTTACTTTTTTCTTTTTTGACCTAAGAAACAGGTGATTACACGATCTATGAAATCCTATTTGCAACTTCACTTAAGGAAATTGCAACCCAAATGGATCTTGCAGGCAGCGGCAAATATACAAAGAGCGTTTTCAAATAATTCGTTTTTCCTTCGCGCAAGTGTTGAAAGTTGCAAAAGTTACCGTGAATTGAAACCTCATTGTGGCTGTATTGATTTGCAAGATAAGATGTGATGGTATTTTTAGTGGTCTCTGTGTAGTTGCGTCTAAATTGGTTGTTGTAACTTATATGGATGTAGTGGTATGATATGATCTGACTAAAGTTTCTGAAATATGATATGCTTTTTACATGTTACAACATATATAACCTGACAATATCACCTTTGATGACTGTAAACTTACAACATAACTAAGACTTTGCCACAACACCCAACACAACCACAACACCCAACACAACCACAACACAACACAACCACACAAGAACAACAACCACAACACCGAACACAACCACCACAACCATCACAACAAACCACAACCGCCACAACAACCACAACACCGAACACAACCAACAACAACCACAACCGCCACAACAACCACAACACCGAACACAACCACCACAACAACCACAACCACAACACCGAACACAACAACCACAACCACAACCACAACACCGATCACAATCACCACCCGACATTACCTCACAACCGGCAAACAACCGGACTCCCATTAGGCGCTCGGTCACGGAAGAAACACGCGCCATTAGGTACCTGCAGCTGCTTCATCCACAGACGGCGGACTAAGCCATCGCCAGCTGCTCTCTGGCTGATGCATCGGGATTTCGGAATTAAAATGACGCAACGCCGGACTTCAGTAATCCGGCACTCCAGGGAACAGACCCCCGGATTTGCCGAACTAGCGAAATTATGCAAAAAGATGGTCGTTCGATACTGCTTGTTAAGGATATTTTTTTATTACCATTATTATCGCTGTTCTTACATGTGCTAGTAACACTCATAAACTGTTATTCTAATCTATTATAAGTTTAACACTTTCATTATCGATGTTGTCATTACCAATATTAGTTTTGTTATTGTTTTTACTATTGTTATTGTTTTTATTATTGTTATCATTGTATTAACATTCTTGTTTATCATTATTATTATTACTATCCTTATCATCATCATTATTACTATTACTCTTATTAAGATAATTATGATTATTATAATCATAATTACTGATAGTATCAGTGTTATTATTATCATTCTTCCTATTCTTATCATTATCCTTATCCTTATTATCCTTGTTATTATCAGTTTATTATTATTGTTATCATTATCAATATCATTATCATTATTATCATCTTTATCATAACCATTGTCATTATTACCCTCTTTATCATAAGCATTATCATTATTACCATCTTTATCATAACCATTATCATTATCATCCTTCTCATTATGATCATTTCCATCACCAACATCAGTAGCAACAATAACAATAACCGAAAAATCACATAACAATCCCGACCTTTTCCTGCCTCCGCTCCGACCCCGACCGGTACTGGCGCGGGAGATGAGGCGCGTCTCCCCAAAGTGACGCCCTCATCACGCCCGTTCATCACACTTCCTCGCGCCTTTTACTGGCTGGGGGAAAACGGGGAGGCTTTCGGGGACTTTTTTTTTTTTTTTTTTTTTTTTTTTAAGGTCGGGGGGGGTTATGTTTTTTTATTATATTATTTTATTTTATTTTATTTTTATTATATTATTTTTATATTATATTTTATATGGGTTATGTTTTTATTTGTTTATTTATTTTTTTAAAGGTGTTATGTTTTTTATTATATTATTATTTTATTTTATTTTATTTTTTATTATGATATTAAATTATATTTATTTATTTTATTATAATATTAAAGGGTTATGTTTTATTTATTTATTTATTTATTTTTAGGTAGGGGGGGGGTTAAAGGCTGTTTTTTTCTTCTTTGTAATGGGTGTTAATGGGGTATTTAGTTTTCATTTTTATTGCTTATTTTTAAAATCTTTTTGGACAGTTTTTGGGAGGTTGTTTTTTTTTTTTTTACTATATATTTTTCATATGTGTTTTTTCATGGGGATAAGCATATAAGGGTATATTTAGAGGAGGGTTGGGGTGGGGGTAGGGGGGGGAGGGGGGGGAGTGAGGGAAAGGGTGGGTAGGGGGGTTAGTGAAGGTTGTGTAATCTGCTTTTTTTTGGGGGGGTGGGAGAGCATGAGGGTTGGAAGAATGGTGAGAATAAAAGGATTTTTATTCCTTCTCCTGTCTGTTTTCTCTCTTCCTCTCTACCCTTTCCCCCGTCTCTCTCTCTCTCTCTCTCTCTCTCTCTCTCTCTCTCTCTCTCTCTCTCTCTCTCTCTCTCTCTCTCTCTCTCTCTCTCTCTCTCTCTCTCTCTCTCTCTCTCTCTCTCTCTCTCTCTCCCCGCCCCCCCATCTGCCGCCTTCATCCCAATCTCCCACCTTTTTTTCTCTCTCTCTACCTCTCTCCCATTCTTTCAATTCCCCCCCTCTCTCTCTCTCTTTCCCTCTCCTCTCTCTATGTCTGTCTGTCTCTCTCTCCCTCTCCCCCCTCTCTCTCTCTCTCTCTTTCTCTCTCTCTCTCTCTCTCTCTCTCTCTCTCTCTCTCTCTCTCTCTCTCTCTCTCTCTCTCTCTCTCTCTCTCTCTCTCTCTCTCTCTCTCTCCCTCCCTCCCTCCCCCCCTCTCTCTCTCTCTTTTCCTCTCTTCCATTCTTTTTATATCTGCCTCCCTCCTTTCTCTCCCTCTCTACCTCTATATCCCGTTTCTCAATCTTTAAGGTACTGATTCTGTGACTTTTATATATATATATATATATATATATATATATATATATATATATATATATATATATATATGTATTTTTTTTTTGGTCAATTTTGATTCATAGTTCGTGTTAGCAAAAAGAATATTCCTATACAACAGACCAATACATAACTCTTATCGAAAGATTGACCAACAATGTTTACAAACAAATCAATACAGTCATCCTTATACACACACAAACATACACACGAAAAATGCACACGGTTGCAAGAAAAGATGACTCAGCAAATTCCGGGATAAATTTAGATATTCAATTTTCTCTTCTTTCTCTTTCTATTTTTTTAAGTCACTGTTTTTTATCTATTTATGGATTATGGCTACTTAGTTGCATGAGTTGCATTGTCAAGGAGAGAGGTGATTATGGAAAAAGGAATTGCTGAAATACTAAGAACAATGATGATTTTCATGATGATATTAATGATAGTGATATGGTGATTATTAATTATTATTTATTATCATTAATAATAACAGTGAAGATACTAATGACATTAATGATAATGATGATGATGATGCTAATGATGACATTAATGATAATGTCAGTGATGGTAATGGTTATAATGAAAATGTCAATGATGATAAGAACAATAGCGATAATGGTAATAATGATAATAATAGCAACATACATAACAATAGCAACACAGTAACAGTAACATGTATTGCTGTATAAATAATATAGCTACTAATGCTAACAATAACAGTAATGATAATGATTATGTTGATAATAATACTAATAATGATAATAATTATGATGAGGGTGGCTACTACGATTACTTTTAATGATAATAATAATATCAATAATACCAACAATAGTAATAATGTCAATAACACTAACAACAACAACAAAAATAAGGATAACAAAGAATACATCACAAAAAAAAGTGAAACTGAAATTTGTTATTTATGGTAAAGCACGTAAGCAAATAAAAAAACAGAGAGACATATACAACCTTAAAAGAAAAAAAGAAAACAGCAGAGAATAAAACATGACAAAGAATACACACACAACTAGAAGCACAAGGAGCGCATACCTCCGCCAAGGCAACAGGATAATAAGAAAAATTCAAGCGCCAAGAAGTTGTCTTAATTACTAATTACTGATAATTACTAAGACAATCATTAAAAAAAAACTGGATCCAGATCAGTACCAAACTTTTATGGCATTTAAATTTGTCTAAGACACACTTCTGGTAATCTGTTCATAACTTTTTGAGTTATCCTGCTAACCAGCGGACAAACCAACCAACTAACCAACGTTCTAAAAAAAAAAAAAACCTCCTTGGCGGAAATGAAAAGAATAAGGGCTTAGAAAAGTGATGATACGGATGCATAAGTGATACCAAGTGATGCATAAGGGATACCAAGGACCTTCATTCCACTTCTCTGTGACCTTTGTCGGGTCAACTGTCTTGTCGGGCGCTGATATTTTAGCTTGTATTTGTTGTTTGTGTGTTTGCTGTTGCCTTGTGAGGAAATGCGGTCTTTCTGCGCGTTTTTCTGGTGTTTTGTTGTGTGATTGTGTGTGTAGGTATATGAACACACACACATACACACACGCAAACACAAACACAAACATATACACACACAAGACAAACACATAAACACACACAAGCACAAACACACGCACACACGCACACACAGACTAAACACATATACACACACAACACGCACACAGACAACAAACACATACACACAAGCACAAACACACACACAAGTCAAACACATACACACACAAGCACAAACACGCACACAGACAAGACAAACACATAAACACACACACAGACAAGACAAACAAATATGCAAACACAAGCACAAACATACATATACACACACAAGACAAACACATATACACACACAAGACAAACACATAAACAAACACACACACAAACACACACAAACAGGCAAACAAAAACACACAGAAGCACAAACAAACACAAACACATCCCCGCGCACCTCATCATCGGGAATACAATATCATTTTCAGACAAGTCGTGCTGGCGTCTACAGCAGACTCATAAAGGGACACGAGAGCAAAAGTCAGCTCATATTCTTGATGAAGTAGTCTACATGCCTTTATGGACAGTTATATTAGGGAAACAAACTGACTTATTTATGCCAGCGAGTAACAGCGAAGGGCGGGCGGGGTTGGGTGGGGTGGGGGAGGGCTGGGATCCTCCTACGCTAGGCTCTGATGAGGTAATTTTATGAGGGAAGGAGAGGGAGAGATGAGGGACACAAAGGGAAAATGAGATAGGCAGCGAGAGAAAATGAGATATACGGAGAGAGAGATAGAGAGATGGAGGGATGAATAGACTAATAGACAGATATATAGAAAGCGAGAGGAGAAGTATCGAGTTAGATATTGATCGAGATATACATAGATGGTTATACATATATAAGTAGATAGCTGTAGGTCGGGAAAAAAAAAGAAAATAGGATGGCAGAAGGACAGAAATAAAGCAAAAAACACAAGACTGGGAACTCCACACGCATGTTTAACAACAATAAAAAAGTAATCAAAACCGAACAGCAAAAAAGAAAGAAAAAAAGAAGACAAAATACGAGACTCGTAAATAATCAAAGAGAAGAAAAAGAGAATGACAAGCGGAACGCAGAGGAGAGACAAATGCATAAATAATGAAGGCCTTCCCCTTTTTTCATTCGTTTTAGGGCAAGACAGAGGTCGATCCTACCAAGGTTTACCAACTTTTACCCTTGTGTAATATTTACCTTTGGCTTTTTAAATTTACAGCGTCCGTATGGCTTGAAATCTGTGTTGTTTTTTTCTCGCTCTAGTCATCACGTGTTTTGTACAATGTACTGTTTTTTTGACTTGGCTGTGGAAGTACACTCTAAACTCCTGTGTAATAATGTAATTTCCGAGTTTCTTGTAGTACGTAAGTGCATGTAATCTCTTTCTATATGTATTTATTTTTTTGTTTACTTTTTATCATTGCGAGTTCATGAGCAGGGAGTAGTCTTGTGCGTTTTCTCTCTTTTATTGATATAAAATAATAAATTATATATTACACTTATTTTATCTGTATTTCCATAGTTGCAACTTCTCTTATCATAACGAGTTAAAAGTTAGTTTTTTTCTTTTCATATTTGTTGATTATCTTATCAGTTACAATTGAATCTAAATAATGATAATAAATGAATAAAAAGAATCTATAAAACAAAAAGAAGTTCCACCAACTCAGAACGTTCGTGAGGTATCCAAAAATATATAAGTATCCCCTTGGTTTCTGTCATAGAAGCCTAGAGATCCCTCGCGTTCTGAAACTCATAACGTGGTCCCGTCAAGGAAATCATTTATGAAAGTCGAAGAAACTTTAATCAGGCGTTTCGAGCAATGACGGAAATAAACAAAAAAATGAAAAGCCACCGACCTTTTCTCTGCTTTATTGTGTGGTGTGATGGAGGAATCTATGGTGACTTCAGCTGGCTTCTTAGGGTGGTGCAGGCGGGTTATTATGAGGATGGTGATGATCATAACAATGGGGTTATTAATAGAAATGTTAGTAATGATCACTGTGATGATGAGGATGATATAACTGATATTAATGATATGACGATGATAATAAAATGATAATGATAACAATAATGATTGTGGTGATAATGATAAAAGTAACGATGATAATGATATGCATAACGAAAATAATAATGATGATAACAATGATAATGATATATATGACAATGATAATGATAATGATAACAATGATGATAATAACAATAAGAAAAATGATGATTAAGATAACGAGAAAAACAATAGTTATGTAGTGATAATGATGATAATAATGATGAATAATAATACAAAAGATAATTATATTGATGATAACGATAACGAAAGTAATAGCAATATCAAGTAACAATAACAACTGATAATGCCAATACCAATGATAAAGATGTCAATGATAATGAAAATAATAACTTTTAAGAAGTCAGACTGACTTCCTCCTAAAGTGCTCTTTATTTCTTTATCTTTTAACCATTCTATATCGGAAATTCCCAATAGATACATATATATGTATATGTGTGTGTGCGTGTGCGTGTGTGTGTGTGTGTGTGTGTGTGTGTGTGTGTGTGTGTGTGTGTGTGTGTGTGTGTGTGTGTGTGTGTGTGTGTGTGTGTGTGTGTGCGTGTGTGCGTGTGTGTGCGTGTGTGTGTGTGTGTTACTTTAAAATTTCAACATACTTCTGTACTTTTTTCAGTTGTTTCTTCACAAAAGTTAGAACTGAATAACTCATCAAGTCATAATTTTACTTTTGTAATAACTTTACAGAGTACATGATCCTTAAGGCTATTAATGTTATCACTATCATTATTTTTGCTATCACTATTATTATCATTGTTACTATTATTTCTTATTGTCTATATCATCATCAGTTTCTTATCATGGGTATCATATTATTATCGCTAATAGCAAATTATGAATAATCATAATCATGATATCATTATCAGTCTGACTCTAATCACCATCACCATCATAATCACCATCACAAGCATCATCATTATCATCCTCATCGCAAACAGCATCACCATTATCATCCTCCTCACCATAATTACTATCCCCCTCACCATAATTACGATCATCACCATGATTACCATCATCACAAACATCACCATCCATACACTCCTCCTCCTCTTCATCATAAACATCATCTTCTCCATCATCATCCTCAGTATCCTCCCCCTCACCCCCCCCACCTCCTCCTCCACCCCCCCCAGTCCTGACTCAAGTCCCAAGCATGACCCCCTTGACCCGCCCCTTGACCCCACCCCTTGACCCTTGACCCGCCGTCGCTGTGCCCACTTCCTGCCCCAATCTCCTCATTGTGTTTAGGACCCTTGATGGCCGTTAATTGAGGCTAATTAAATCGCAGGTGTTGAGTGGACGGGCTATGGGGGGTTTGTTTGTTTGTCCGTAATTATCGTTGGTGTTATTGTCATTATGATTATTGGTATTATTAGCGTTGTTATCGTTTTATTATATTATCGTTATTATGATTGTTATCTCTAGTTTCATTGTTATATTTTTGAGACTTTATATTATTACTATTTGTTTTCTGATTATCCATTTGGCATTAACAATTTGGCTATCATGATTGATGGTATCGTCTTGTTAGCCTTATTTAACCATTATTGTCGTTGTTATTGCTGTCATTACCATTATCATCATCATAAAGGTTATCATTGCTGTTCCTATCGCAAAAGATATTCGTTTTCCACCATGTCCCCTCTCTCTCTCTCTCTCCCTTTCTTTCTTTCTCTCCCCCCTCTCTCTGTCTGTTCTGTTTATCTCTGTCTGTCTGTCTGTCTCTCTCTCTCTCTTTTTCTCTTCTGTCTCTGTCGCTCTCTCTCTCTCTCTCTCTCTCTCTCTCTCTCTCTCTCTCTCTCTCTCTCTCTCTCTCTCTCTCTCTCTCTCTCTCTCATTTCCATTGGCGGAAGATCCCCAGGAACTCACTGTCAGCTGAGCGCCACAGTCTGGCCTCGCTCCTTCATCCCCGCTGATCAAAGGCTTGTCCGTGATCATGTGTTTAGATGTCGTTTTCTCTGTCTGTCTGTCTGCCTGTCTGTCTGTCTGTCTGTCTGTCTGTCTGTCTGTCTACGTGGGTCTAGGTGTTCATGTGCTGGATTTTGTTTCATTTCACTATTTGTCTCTGTTCATGTGTGTGGCTACGCGGGTGTGTGTGTTTATCTATTGGAATTCCTGTATTAACTTGCTCAGTCTAACTGTCTATGCGTGCGCTTACTTTCACCTCTATGTTCCTATGCAGGGATCGATGTGTCATCCCTCTGTTCATCCATCTGTTCGTGTGTTCTCGTTCTGCGTCGACTTGTCTCTCTGCCTCCTCCGTCTCCTTCCCTTACACGCAAATGCACATCCACATCAGGCGCCGCGTTAGAGCCTCGAGAAGCAGCGCCGGCTCGCCCAGCGCATTGTTCAGCAGGAGTTATGATGATGTTGATCTGGCAAAGGCTCTGCTGCTCTGTCGCACGGTTCATTTGACTCATTCTGCGCAGCGAATTTCACGGATGCAAACATACCCTCGCGCGAGTATGGATACGTAAACACGAACTCCACGTAAACTCATTTACTTATATTCGGAAACACACACATAATGGTACCCAAAGTCTCAAGGAAAAACACGTATTGCAAATTGCAAACTTACAAAATAACACATGTAATTTCAACCTGTCAATATACTAACCACATACTTAATATACATACATAAAACTCAATTAAACCTTCACATAAACCCAAAAATAAGAAGAAAAAATACTTACAAAATAACATCATTTCAGCCAATGAACAAAATATAATACTCACACACACAAGTACCCATAAAACACAAACGATCAAAAACATCAAACCTGCATAAGCGCGCGCGCGCATACACACACACACACACACACACACACACACACACACACACACACACACACAAGTACACAAGTCCACGTAAAACTCAAACAAACCCACAAAAGCACCAAACAAACCCAACCCAACGACACGCCAATCCTTCTCCAGTAGCAAGCAAAGCAAGCAAGCAAGCAAGCCAGCGGAGGGCGGCCGAGGTGCTGAGGGCGAGGCAGAGAGCGCCCCGCAGCCCAGAGGAAAGATGCCGAGTGAACTTCGCCGTCCCATAATTATTGGTCCGTAACCTAATCAAGGTCATCAGGAACTCATGAAAGGGTTCGCTAGGGTGGGGCAGGGGCAGGGAGGGAGGGGGGAAGGGGGAGGGAGGAGGGAGGGAGAGAGGGGTATTGAAGGAAGGGAAGGGAGGAAAGGAGGGAGGGGTATTAGGGAAGGAGAGGGAGGGGAGAGGTATTGAGGGAAGGGGGGGGGGAGGAGGGGGGAAGGGGGAGGAGGAGGAGGGAGAGAGGGTGTTGAAGGAAGGGGGAGGGAGAAAGGAGGGAGGGGTATTAAGGAAGGAGAGGAGGGGAGAGGTATTGAGGGAAGGGGAGGGAGGGGCATTGAGGGACGGGGAGGGAGAGGGATGGGTTTGTGGGGAGGAAGGAAGGGAGGGGTACTGAGGAACGGGGAGGGGCGGGTGGGAGGGAAGGGAAAAGTACTGAAGGAGGGAGGGGGAGTGGGTCGGTGTGGGACAGAAGGGGGGTATGGTGTGGAAGAAGGAGGGCTAGAGTGAGGGAAGGATAGAGAGGTTAGTGGGGATGGAGTGGGGGTGAGAAGGGGGGGAGGATGAGGGGATCAGTGAGAGAAGGAGGAGGAGGGGATCTATGAGGGAGGGGGTGGAGGGAGTAGCGTAGAAGGGAGGGGGAGGGGGAGGGGAAGGGGAAGGGTTCCTTGTCGTGGCTTCTTATTCCCCGATGACGATAAGAGTCTTTCTGACGTGGATATCGAAGATGATTTTCGATCTTACGGTTATTTATTGCTTTGGTTGCTGGAGAAAGCTCGAATGGAGGAGGGGGAGGAGGGGGGAGGGGAGTATGGCTTCCGATAAAGTTGATGAAAGGAGGAAGAAAAAAAGAGGGAAAGAAGGAAAGAAGAGTCAAGGAAAAATATATAAAAAGTCATGATAAGTGACAGAACGAAGATGGAATAAAAGGGAAAATTAATTCAACAAAAATACAAAGAAGAGAGAACGGGATAACAGAAATAGCAAGGGAGGCGGATGAAATATAGAAAGGGAAGAGAAAGAACAGACAGAGACAAAGAAGAAAGAACGAGGAAAATTGGCCTTAGAAGCTCGGAAGCGCTGACTCTCGCATACGGGAACTCGAAATAACAACAGATGCTATAAGTGTCAATATTGCTTGTGGTTGTATCTGCAAGCTCCCCAGCAAGTCGAGAGCTTTGCTTACAACGCTAATGCTTTCACTGATGTTTGATGTTTTCACTGAAATTCCTTTCTGTTGTGCAATTTTTCGTTCGCTTCGCTTCGCAAACTTTTGTTCCGCATGTTGTTTCCTTTTCCTTTTGTTTGTCAGGTTTATTGACTCCGGATCCTGTCATTTCCACGGACCTCTTTGTGGCTATTTCATCCATGTAGCATAAACACCTCCCCCCCACCCCCCGCTCGGCTCCCCCCTCCCACCCCCCACTCTCTCTCCCCCTCCCCTACCTCGCTCGTCCCCACCCCCCTCGGCTCTCCCCTCCTCCCCCCCGAGCTCTCCCCCCTCCCCACCCGCCCCCTCGGCTCTCCCCCCTCCCCACCCGCCCCTCGGCCTCCACCCCCTTTGTAACGAGAAGAAAAAGAGGAAACAACGATGAAACAGGTAATATCTCTTTGTCTAACTGGAGCTCGTGTTAGCTTGATCAATATCGCTTTGTCACCATTTCAGTGAAAATGCATAATTTCGCTTTGATTTCCAGAACTATAAAAAAAACTTTGGCCGAATACATTTTCAGAACAAAGAGCACAGGCTTCGCTCCGATGGCGTTGTGTTGATTCAATTCTCAAAGAATTTTTCCTTCTCGTCGCTATTTTTAACGGTCTCTCCTGCTAGATAGAAAGGGAATATGAGAAAGGATGGAAAAAAAAGTCTATATTTTGTTAGTCTTCTCCCTTGTTTCCATTTCTTTTCTCTCTCTCTCTTTTTTTTTTTTTCTTTTTTGGTCGTGCCGCAGGTGATATTGTCCCAGCGTCTGATTAATGAGGTGTAAAGCAAAAGCATTTCGGTTGAAAATCTCAAACTACAGCACGAGGCAATAACACGCGTACGACAATATGGCTTTGTTGGTACGATACTCTGCACCTACACGCCGTACGATAAGCAGGCACTG
>NW_020868522.1:775501-780501 GCF_003789085.1 Penaeus vannamei
TCCCTGCCTCTCCCCTGCTCCTTTTACTATCGCATTTTCAGCCCCTGCCCCTGTCTCCCTGCCTCTCCCGTTTTCCCCTACCGCTTTCTTCATCTCATTTTCAGCCCCTGCCCGTGTCTCCCTGCCCCCTCCCTGTTTCCCCCTGTCCCTTTCTCTATCTCATTTTCAGTCCCCGCCCCTGTCTTTCCCTTGCCGCTTTCTCTATCTCATTTTCAGTCCCTGCCCCTGCCTCACCCAACCGGTCCAAGCGTCCTTGATGATTTATACAAGCTTTCCCTGCCAACTTGAGAGGCTGAAGTTGGGAAAGATAAACGAGCTTATTTGACCCAGCATCTTGACTCCTTATGGTGACACATGCATATATAATCGAGGTGTAGGCTGCTTCCTTTACACATGTCTCTTTTTTTCTCTTCTTCTTTTTCCCTGTGTCTGCTTGATTTTTTTCTTTCTTTTTTTTTTTTTTTTTTGTCTTCGTCTTTCTCCCCCTCTCTGTTATTGTCTTTTTATTTGCAAAACACATACGTGTTGATAAACTGGCAGGATTCTAAATCTCATATGCAAAGCTTTCTTTCTGTATAGTTTATTTTGTTATATATTTTTTTCGTCTATCATGTTTTTCTTCCATTTATCTGTTTCTCCTTCTCCCTTCCTTTCTACCTTTTTATCTCTCTCTTTGTTCTAGTTTGACAAGATGACACACGCACGCACTCAGGCGCACAAATAAAAACAAATGAACAAATTTAGTTCACGTAGCATTTTACTTGACAAGTGATTTATGAAATTCAATCAGGTTTGCTGAAAGTTATTTTTTTCCCGAGATACACTTCTCTTTCTCAATCTCAGCCATCGCCTCTTCTAAGCCAAGGAGCTTAACCATTTTCAAAAGAATGCGAGAGAGAGAGAGAGAGAGAGGAGGAAAAAATAATTGTAATAATTTATTCAGAAATGGTTTTCTAGATTTTATCAGACTATGACGGAGAAGAACATTAATCTCTGACCTAAAGCCTCTGGTGTTATCTCGCTGACTCGGCTCAGAAAAGGGAAGAAAAAATGTAAAAAAGAAAAAAATGTAAAGTTTGTTTCTTCGACATTGGATATTGGATAGATACTTGGTTCGATGAGATATATTTTTTTTCTAGACTTATTTACAATATATTTCGATTTTTCATTTTTTTTTTTATCTCTCCCCTCCTCCCACTTCCACGCTAGGGTAAAGCCAGATAAAGGTTACACCAGATAATCTAAACAATTAAGGAGAGAGTCGCAGACCCGGACCCAACCACACAGAATTGCATGCCTTGAAGTGTGCGGGGATGTTGAGAAGCCCCTTTGGCGTGTGCGAGCTAAGAATTTACCCGGTTAAGGGGAAAAAATACGTGAGTGGTTACACACACACACACATATGTATATGTATATATATATATATATATAATATATATAATATATATATATATATATATGTGTGTGTGTGTGTGTGTGTGTGTGTGTGTGTGTGTGTGTGTGTGTGTGTGTGTGTGTGTGTGTGTGTGTGTGTGTGTGTGTGTGTGTGTGTGTGTACATACAAATATATATATATATATATATATATATATATATATATATATATATATATATATATATATGTATATATATACATATATATATATATATATATATATATATATATATATATATGTATGTATGTATGTATGTATGTGTGTGTGTGTGTGTGCGTATGTGTGTGTGTAGGTATATATATATATATATATATATATATATATATATATCCGTGTCTTTCTTTCTAGCCACTTTAACAACTTGGAATTAGCTCCCCCCCCCCTCATTTCAATCCCCAAAACACCCATTGAAGTTCAAAGGCATAAAATAATCTGATTTCCCTAAAGTTTTATCAAGCAAAAGGAAAAAAAAAAGAAAACGGTCTGCCTTTTTAACCGAACCTCCGCATTAAACATAACATTAATCATGTCTACACGGTGCCCACGTTTCTTCAGAAAATAAAAAAATATATTCAAGAATCCGAAAATAGCTTCGACTCTTATCCATTTTTTTTTTTTTTTTTTTTGTAAACAGACGGAAAAAGGAGAAAAATTCTGCCATTCAGATTTCCAACAAATATTTGCATCCGCGAACAAATAGGAGTTTCGTAATATGCTCAAACACACCCTCAAGCTCTGCGTCTGTTTGCGTGCGTGTGTGTGTGTGCGTGTGGTCGGGTTCACTTAATTATCTGGTGTGGGGGGGGGGCGCTCTTTCTTCCTTTCAAGGTATGTATCTCTTTCTATTACGTAATGCATTCCTGTGGGCGTATATTTAAACAAACGCACATATTTTTGTATGTGTTTGTGTGTATAAGATATAACAGTTGTTTTATTCACAATTTGTTCAGCATGAATCTTCTATATGGGTTCATATATACACCTGCACGTACGCACGGACGCATGCTCGCACACACACACACACACACACACACACACACACACACACACACACACATGTATATATATATATATATATATATATATATATATATATATATATATATATATATATATATATATATATATATTACGTATATGTAAATCATATATTGGTCATGTTCTTGTGTTCGTCTTAGTTCCAGTACGATGATGATGATGTGCGTTTGCGATCTATTAACCTACGATATTTTTCTGTCGCACTTCTGCCATTTGTTAGTACCTTCCCCTAGGACTTCTATGTCTCTTTAGTGAGTTAGTAATACAATGTGTCTGGAATATCTTGCCTGGGATATTTTTTTTTAACCCCGGCGGCTCCCCATGCTTGCGAAAGTAGACACGGACAAACACAAAAACAGCCTAACAGCAACAACCCAACAGCACTTTAAACCCCATTAAGGTGGAATGGGCATTTGCTGGGGGGGTATTTATCTTACGCTGGAGTACTGTACCTGCAAAATTAGGTGTGTGTGGGAGGAGGGAGGAAGGAAGTCTGTCTGTGTCTCCCTGTATTTCTGAACAATCAAAACATCACAGTTAAACAATGAAATACAATTCTAAATCACTCTTCATTCAGTCTCCCAGCCAGAACTAGCCGGAGGTCCCGACAAACAGCGAAAAGATTGGAAGTCTATTAATACTTGTTTACTTCTTCGTGGATTATACCCGTCAGGTGGGAAGTTTCTTGTTTACCAGCTGATGCAGGCAGACAGCGGCCGGGGGAAGTTGCGAGCACAGTAGACTTCCCTGATGCTTGGGAACGACGGCAGGTCTTACTTCGCTGCTGTTTAGGAATCGAGAGCGCTGGGAGTACTATGGAATGAAGTCGTGAATGAAGGAATGAGTTATTATGAATGTGAATGAAGCAATGAGTTATTATGAAGTGAATGAAGGAATGAGTTATTATGAAGTGAATGAAGCAATGAGTTATTATGAAGTGAATGAAGCAATGAGTTATTATGAAGTGAATGAAGGAATGAGTTATTATGAAGTGAATGAAAAAAAGAGTTATGAAGTCGTGAATGAAGAAATTAGTTATTTTGAAGTGAATGAAAAAAATGATTAAAGTGAATGAATGAGTTATTATGAAGTTGAATGATGAGTTATTTTGAAGTCATGAATGAAAAAAAATGAGTTATTATGAAGTTGTGAATGAAGCAATGAGTTATAAATCATCGATCGTTGAGAGCGTGTATGGGTACAGTCGCGGTCGAACCTCCTGCCAAACCCTTTCGACTCCCGCTTCGAACATCCGCTCAGTACCACACCTTTTGTGTAGAGGAAGACCGGTTCGAAGTTTCAATTCATGCCATGACCTTTGTCCGTCACTTTACCTGTGCCAGAGTTCTGGAACATTAAATATGTTGACTTATGATATATATGCGTAGATATTCTCAGAACTGTATTGTTAGTTTAAACTTTCTTCTATAAGATGCGCATGAATATATATTTACGTTAAAGCACATGTTGCCTCATATATAGTCAATCCGGGGTTTATTTTCGTAGTCTCTGGATAACCTTTAATTGAAAGAGAAAATTAAAGATCAAAAGATAATACTCCTTTCCCTCCCTTCCGCCTACCTTCTCGCTCCTTCCTTTCCTTCTCCTCCTCCTCCTCCTTTTCTCCTCTGCTTCTCCTTGTCGAACACGCCTCCTTCATGTGCGCCACCAACTGCTGCAGCCCCGTCGTGCCCGCCTGCGTGGTGGTCACGGGCTGCTCCAAGGTCAGAGGGTGCCAGCGGCGCGGGAGACTCTCCATGAAGTCCGCCTTCATGGGTCCCGGGCCGGCGACCACGATGGCGTCCACGACAGGAGAGGAGTCCTCCGCGAGGGAGGCTCTCTCCATGCGCTCGTAGACGGCCCGAAGATGGTTCTGGCGGCTTTCTTCGGCCAGCCGGGCGAAGCGGTTCTGAGACTGACCGCCTCGCCCATGATTGTTGGCGATGTCGAATTCCCGATCGAACTTGACCTCAAATGCCTTCACTGTCCCCACGGCTAGGGTGTGGTGGTCCCCCTGGATCACGATGAAGCCGCAGGTGGAGTCTTCGTCGCAGCCGCCCGATTTCAGCTGCGACGGAGGGCTGCGTGGTCTGGTCTTCGTCCTCACCAACTGGTCAGCCTGTTCCTGGCTTCTGGATGTGGAGGGCGTCGCGTCGCCCTGTTATCCTTCAGCCTTGTCCTGCTCAGGGCAGGTCTCCTTACGCCCTCGATCGCTCTTCTGGAAAAGGTCCAGAACCCGCAAGGCCAGATCGCGGAGCGCGTCCTTCGCGGCGTCCGCCCGAGGCAGCCCTATGAGGTCCTGGCGGAGCGAAGGGGCCTCGGCGGTTTTCAGTTCGATGTCCTCCTCCTCCTACAGACGGAGGAGCTCATCGACTGTCGCAGGGATCTTCTCAGGCTCGAAGAGTTCGCCCAGCTTCTTTTTCAGAGCCTTTGACGCTCGCTCTCAGGCGGTGGTCAGCTTCTCTCGCGAGAGCTTCTCTGCCAGCGCCTGCGCCTTGTCTCCTTGCGGCGCGGATTCGCTCGAGG
>NW_020868523.1:0-15000 GCF_003789085.1 Penaeus vannamei
AGAACAGAGATAAGAGAAAAAAGGGAGAGAAAAAAAAGAAGCTAAACAGACAGATAGCTTGACAGCCCAGAAACAGGAAGCGACCACTTCGACCGACAGCAAAACGGACAAGCGGGGGTCGTAGCAGCAGGCAGTTCGTGGCGACCTCCCCACAGACCCCATCTCGTGGACGACCCCGAGAAAAGACACGTCCGTTCGTGCCCAGCCAACGACCACCCAGACGACCCACTCCCCCCCTCTCCCCGCCTACCAGACGACCTTCCCCTTCTCCCCCTCCCCACACTTATCCTCCCCCCATTCAGACGACCTCTCTCCCCCCTCTACTACTTCCCCACTCCTCCCCCCCATGAGATCCCCCTCTCCCCCCCCCCACCCATCTAGACGACCTCCCCTCTCCCCTCCATCCCCTCACGACGCCACCCCTTTCTACCCCCCTCTCCCCCCCATTACTCATCCGCCCCATTCTCTCCCATCTAATAAAAATCGGGATTTTTGCACGTCACGCCCACAAGGTCCTCTCGCAGTCCAGGGTCGCACGCCCCGGGGCCTCGGTGCATCCAACGGTTAATCCTCCTCCCTCCCCCCCTAAAAAATAACGCGACGCCCACGGTCACACGCCCACGGATCACATTATCGCGCCAACACGCCCACAATCCTCGCTATAAGAATAAGAACATCTCTCTCCTACGCCCATAAAAAAAAAAAAAAATCAGCAACATGTAAAAAAAAAAAAAAAATAATAATAATAATAAAAAAAAATAAAAATAAATAAATAAATAAATAAATAAATAAATAAATGTCGTTCACATCTATCTCATCAAAAAAATACATATTCCACATACTTTAATTAACCCAAATCAGTTGCGTAAATAAGACACCACACGAAGATAGCAATTAAGAATCTTAATGACATACGCTGATTCGTACACCCAAATAAGATTAATTTTAAACGATTAGATGCAAATTCCTCCCTCCCTCTCCCTCACCTTCTCATTCCCTCCCTCCTCCTTTCCCCTTTCCTCCTCCCTCTCCCTCTCCTCACGCTCTCATCCCTCCTTCCTTCCTCCTCCTTTCTCCCTCCCTTTCCCCCTTTCCTCCCTCCCTCCCCCCTCTCCCTCACTCCTCCCTCCTCCCTCTTCCCCTTAACCCCCCTCCCTCCTCATTACCCCGTCCCTCCCTCCCTCCCTCCCTCCTCCTCCCCCGACAAAAAATATAATTCGTTATAACTCTATTTAACTTTAACTATTCAAACTCTTATAACCTAGAATGTGGACTTCTTAATATATATATATTTTTTTGAAGATTAGGTCAACATGTACTATTGAAATCCCTCGGAAAAAGGTCACGGGGTTGCTCTCTTGTGTTTCAGGCGAATAATTACAATTTTTTATGACCTTATCAATCTGTTTTGTACTCTCGTGATTGCTGTTATCATTTTAATCCGTTTGTGTGTTTAAGTTGCTTGATGGGGGCAGATAAGAGGGGATTAGCCAATCTTTCTCTCTATCCCTCCTTCTCCCTCATTCGCTTTTCTTTCCTTCCTATTCTTTCTTCTCTTCCTCTTTTTCTCTCCTTTCCTCTCTCCCAATACTTCTTATATATTTATCTCCTTTTCTCACTCCTCCCTTTTCGCTTCCCTCCCCCTACCAACTCCTTCCTTCCCTTCCGCTACCTCCTTTCCTCCCCCTACCCCTCCCGTTCCCCTCACCTCTTCCCCTTTCCCTCCCTACCCTCCCTCTGCCTATACCTTCCCCCCTTCTCTCCCCTCCATTCCCCCTCTCCCTTCTCCTCTCCCCTCTCATTCCCCCTCTCCCTCCCTCCCTCCTCTCCTCCTCTCCCCCCCTCTCCCTATCCCTCCCTCCTCCCTCTCCCACTCCCTCACCCCCCCTTCCCTCCATTCCCTTTCCCCCCTCCCTCCCTCCCCCCTACTATCCATCCCCCCCCCTCCCCCCTCCCTCCCCTCTTACAGAGTGCCAATCGACGACGGCCACAACCCCTCCCCCCCCACCCCACCCTGTCATGTCCCCTCTTGGCCCAACCGTCACGCCCGCTCGAGACACACGCGGGCGCCTTATCTTCGCCGCCCATCGCCGCCCACGCCCTTACAAGGATACGCAACCGTTTGGTCTTTCGGCGAAGTCTGCGCTTTGGCTGTCGGCCTCTTGGATATGTTTTTCTTTAATTGGGAGAAAGTGAGGAGGGGGGAGGGGAGAGGAGAGAGGGGGGAGGGGAGGGAAGAGGAGAGAGAGGGAGAGGGAGAGGAGAGGGAGAGAGAGAGGAGAGAGGGAGAGAGTGAGAGAGGGAGGGAGGGGAGAGGGAGAGAGAGAATGAGAGAGTAAGTGATTCTTTTTTGATGGGAGAGAGAAAGAAGAAGAGGAGAGAGAATAGAAGAGAGAAAAGAAAGAGAGAGAGAGAGAGAGAAGAGGAAAGAAAAGAAAGGAGAGAGAGAGAGAGAGATTAGACAGATAGACAAAAAAAGAAAAGAAAACAGAATCAGACAGAGACATAAAGAAAACCCGAATGCATAATACGAAAAAACAAAAAAACAACACAAAAAATCAGAACACACACACCACAAATAAATGAAATAATAAATAAATAAAAAATAAGCCAACCCCCCCCCCAAAAAAAAAAAAAAAAAATTCCTCCAACACGCGATAAATCCGCCCCCCCCCGCCTCCCCCCGACCAATCCATCTCCATCACCGCTATTTCGGATTAGGCGGACTGGTACCCGGAGCGCCCAATTCGCACCTGCGGACTGACATCATGACAGCCAATCCACACTGAGCGCATGACAGCCTCGGCCTCCGCGACTTCCGCTTGACATGTCGGGGAATTCCTTTGTTCGGGGAGGGAGGGAGGACGGGGGAAAAGGGGAGGAGGGAGGGAGGGGAAGGGGAGGGAGGGAGGGGGGGGAAGGAGAGGGAAGGGGGGGGATGGGAGGGGAGGAGAGAGAGAGAGAGAGAGAGAGAGAGAGAGAGAGGAGAGAGAGAGAGAGAGAGAGAGAGAGAGAGAGAAGAGAGAGAGAGAGAGAGAGAGAGAAGAGAGAGAGAGAGAAGAGAAAGAGAGAAAGAGAGAAGAGAGACAGAGAGGAAAGAAGAGAGAAAAAAATAGAGAGAGAGAAAAACAGAGAAAAGAAAGAGAAAAAAAAAAAAATACAAAGAGAACGCGATAAAGCAATGAATCGCCAAAGCCAGACAAAATAGCCCCAGACATGAGAGAGACATGACAGACACCGCATGACAAACGGAAAGGCACTGCATCGTGACCGCTAATGACGTCACGGCCCATGACAGCCCGCCCGCATGACAGCAAAGTGACGTCATGGCACGTGACCCACCTGCACTGGCACGAGCGACCGTCAGCAAAAGAAACAAAAGAAAAAACAAAAGAAAAACAGAGAAAAACAAGAACACAGCGTTCGGTTAATCGACCTTTAAATAACAGTTAAGAGAGACAATGGCCGGTATAACTTTTCGGTTAAAGTGATAAATACGTTATTATTTTGTCGAAAATATATGATAATATAGATTATCTTTGTTTCCGAAAAAAACAACAACAAAGGTTATAATAATCCCGGGAAGAAACTACAATAATAGTTATATTTGGTTTCGAAAATATACAATAACATAGATTGAGTATATTTTCGAAACCAAATATAACTATTAATGTAGTTTCTTCCCGGGCTTATTATAACCTTTGTTGTTGTTGTTTTTTCGGAAACAAAGACAATCTATATCATTATATTTTTTTAAACCTATTACAATTTATCATTAAAGATTTCAAACCCGAATACGACCTATATTTCAATCATTTACCAAATCCTGACAAAACCCACATTATCAACATTTGAAGCCCAATTAACAACTGGTAATAATGAATAAAATTTGATAAACATCTAAAACAAATAAAATTTTGAGCTTCATAAAAAAGACGAAATCCTTTGGTAATACAAATCCCAAATGATGCAGATTTAAAATGGTGGTGATGCTGAACATGTCAAAAGTCCAATAAGGAATAGAAATGATAAAATATATATATATATATATATATATATTATATATATTATATATATATATATATATATATTAACATTTCTATCATATCAAGATCATGTCCACTTCCCAAAAGACATAAAAAAAAAAAAAAAAAAAAAAAAAAAAAAAATATATATATATATATATATATACATTATATATATATATATATATAATATATATATATTATATATATATATAACACAATTTGAAAAAAATATTTAAAAAAACGTAATTTCAAAAAATATTTAAAAACACGGTTCTCAAAAACGCCAAAACATTTCCAAAAAATCCACATCAAGATACAGACAGAAAAAAATAAACACAAAAATAAATAATAATAATACAACTGCCAACAATTCCGTCAACGTGTCTTAATATCATTCAAAAAACACGTTGCAGCTCTCATACGTTAAGTGAACATGCACATAAAGACACGCCCCTTTTTCTTCCCTTTCCCCAGTAAAAAATTCTGGGAGTTGGCGCACTTCAACTTGGGTTTATGACTTGTTTTCCTCAATGGCATAATAATTAGTCTGTCTGTTTAAAGTAAATATGTACATTCATGCAGAGGAATATGCAGAGACAGATATATATATACGATAATAAGGTGGATTGATACGTTGTCTATATGTATTGTATTTTTTTTTTTTAGATGTAATAAATAAAAATTCGTGTAAATAAATATAGATATAAACATGTGGGCAGTATAAATAATAAACCACACACACACACGCGCACACAACACACTCACCACACACATACACACACACAAACACGCACACCAAACAAACACACACACAAATAATAACATACACAGTCCACATATAACGTATACAGAATACAACACACACGCACATTCCTAACATACATAAACACAAACTTAAACAAAAAAAGCATACAAATACATCACTCACATATGCACTTCATTTTCCTTTCCTTTTTACCTTAAAACTCGATCTTTGCGCGAATTTCAACACCAGCGACTGACGGATCTAATATTCTTTAGAAAACGTCTTCCAGATACGTTTTCTATCCCAGCTGGCCTATCCTTCCCTAATCCTTTGCTCTCTCCGTCTATCTATCCTTCCTCTCTCCATCCATCCATCCTCCCTTTATTAATCTATCCTCCCTTTATCCACCCTTCTATCTATCCATACATCCTGCTTCTATCAATCATCCCATCCATCCATCCATCTATCAATCCATTTAGCTATCCTTTCATCCATCTATCCATCCAATCCATCCTCCCATCTATCCATCCTTCCTTCCTTTAATCTATCCAGCCATCCACCTATCCATTTATCCATTCATCCATTCTTCTCCCCACCCCCACCCACCCATCTATCCTACCTCTATCCACCCATCTATCCACCATCCTCGTCCCCTATCCCCTATCCCTGCCACCGCCCTCGCCACCTGCTTCGCCATCCGCCCCCCCTTAAAAAAGCCCTCCCGTTCAGCGCCAGATGGTGACAGCATGGGCGAGGCACACACAGGACGTCGGCAGATGGCATCGAGGCGTCTGTGGCATCCTCAGACAGACAGACAGACAGATAGATAGATAGATAGACAGATAGATAGAGAGAGAATAGATAGAGATAGACAGATAAATATACAGACAGATAGATAGACAGAAAAACAGACAGAACAGATAGATAGAACAGAGAAAATACACAAACAGAGAAATAGACAGATAGAGAGAGAAATAGATAGAGAGAGAAATAGACAGACAGATAGATAGAGAGAGAAATAGATAGACAGATAGATAGATAGACAGATAGAAGACAATAGATAGACAGAAGATATAGAGAAAAATAGACAGACAGATAGATAGATAGAGAAATAAGATAGACAGATAGATAGAGAGAGAAACAGACAGACAGATAGAGAGAGAAATAGACAGACATGAATAGATAGAGCATCAGACAGACAGACAGACAGATAGAACAGATAGAGACAGAGAAACAGACAGACAGATAGACAGAGAAATAGACAGACAGATAGATAAAAGAAACAGACAGACAGATAGACAGAGAAACAAGACAGACAGATAGATAAGAAGAAAACAGACAGACAGACAGATAGATTAGATAGATAGATAGAGAAACAGACAGACAGATAGATAGACAGAGAAACAGACAGACAGATAGATAGACAGAGAGACAGATAGACAGAGAAACAGACAGAAGACACAGACAGACAGATAGATAGAGGAGACAGACAATATAGAAAGAAGACAGACAGATAGATAGACAGAGAAACAGACAGATAGATAGACAGAGAAACAGACAGACAGATAGATAGACAGAGAAACAGACAGATAGATAGACAGATAGAGACAGAGAAACAGACAGATAGATAGACAGAGAAAAAGACAGATAGATAGACAGAGAAACAGACAGACAGATAGATAGAGAGAGAAACAGATAGACAGATAGATAGACAGAGAAACAGACAGACAGATAGATAGACAGAGAAACAGACAGATAGATAGACAGAGAAACAGACAGACAGACAGATTAGAGAGAGAAACAGACTTACAGATAGATAGATAGAGAGACAGAAGATAGACAGACAGACAGATAGATAGACAGAGAAACAGACAGATAGATAGACAGAGAAATAGACAGACCAGATAGACAGACAGAGAAACAGACATAAGACAGACAGAGAAACAGACAGACATATTATAGACAACATCGACATCAGAAAAATAGACAAGCAGACAAGCAGACAGGCAGACAGGCAGAAAGACTCCAGGGATAAAAAAGACACCTACAGACCTCAAGACAGGGAACCTCAGACAGACAGGCAAACAGACATAAGCAGGGAGACAGGGAGACAGACAGACAGACAGACAAAAAGACAAAAAGACATTCACGGACAACACCGACACCATCACAATTTAAGACACGACCTTACACACTAACAGACAGGCCAACAGACAGACAAGACAGGCAGACAGACCGACACCAAACTAATCATAAAAAGACCTCGGAAGTCAACCTCACAGACAGACAGAGTCGCCAAAGCAGAAAAGAAAGCAGAAAAGAAAGCAGAAAGCAAAAAAGACAAAGACAAGGACAGGCAACCATCCATAGTATCATCCACAGACACCCAACGACATCAAACTAATTTAAAAAAACACACACACACACATCAGAAGTCATCTTTGCAGACAGACACTCGCAGAAAAGAAGGCAGAAAGCATAAAAGACAAAGACAAGGACAGACAACCCTCCACAGACACCAACGGTATCAAATTAATAAAAAAAGGACATCAGAGGTCATCCTCACAGACAGACAGTCGCACTGGCAGAAAACAAGACAGACAACCCTCCACAGACACCCAACGACACCAAACTAATTAAAAACACACACACATCAGAAGTCCTCTTCGCAGACAGACAATCGCGGAAAGGAAGTCATCAAAACAAAAGAAACAGACCAGACAGACACCCTCTACAGACACCCCTTTTACAGACATTCCTCCACAGACACCAAAACTAATTAAAAAGCACAGACGCACCAGACGTCCTCCTGGGAGAGCGAGGCAGAGAACCGGGACGGCGCGAGGGAGCTGCTCAACCCGCGCCCAGTAAAGGTTACATAAACACACGGGCCCCGAAAGCACGCGCGCAAAAAGTGGCCCGGCAGGTGCCCAATACGGGGCGGGGTGACGGATTCGCTCCCCGGACGAGGCTGGGGGACGCGCGGGGCTGTTTAATAAGCCGAGGTCACGGCGAGTCTGACCCCTCTCCCCCCCCCCTGCCATGCCCCCTTTGGTGCATGAGGGGTCGGGTCAGGCAGGGCGGGGTGTCCCTTCCCCTTCAAAAATGGGGAAAAATGAGGAAAATGTTAATAAATGTGGTGAGATATGATTGGGGGTGGGGGTTGGGGGTGGGGGTGATGACTGATGATGATGATGATGACGCTGACGATGGTGGTGGTGGTGATTCTGGTGATGACGATGGTGATAATAACTAACAATAGTGACAACATCAACAACAATAATAAAAGGAAAAGAATAACAAAACCCCAATAGTGACGATGCGATACCAATCACAAGACGACGATGCCAACAACACTAAACGACAATAACAAAAATACCACACCAATAACACCCCCCCCCCAATCAACACAGAACCAAACCCCAACCGGTCCCCCTTCCATGCAGTCACGCGTTGCCATGGTCACGTCATGCAGGAGCAGAGGCCAGTTGGTCGCCCCATGCACAGAATAGGCCAAAGGTCAGCCGAGGCAGGAGACGGGTCACGTCATGAGAAGTGGAGTCATCATGCACGCCATGTAGGGAAAATGTCAGCAGGTCATGCAGGTGGAATAGCGTCATGCAGAAGAGGGATAGGATCTCAAGGCCCTGGTGATGAGAGCTGATCAAGTGGGAAGTGAACTGAGAGAGGCAGAAAGACTACGGTAAGCTGGGCCTTGTCATGCACGGAAGAGATAGATAGACAGATAGATAGATAGATAGATGGATTGATAGAGATAGATACATAAATAATAGAGAAGAGATACATAGATAGATAGAAAGGGAGGGAAGGAGAGAGTGAGAGGGGGAGAGAGTGAGATAGATAGATAGAGAGATAGACAGAGAGACCAAGACAATAACACCACCGCATTATTCCCACCATCCCTTATTGGTCATGCACACAAAAAATAGATTCAGCAACTCCCGTCATGCATAGCCGGGCACCACGCCGTGTTGCCTCGGGTCATCAGACGACACCAAACGACACCAAACGACACCAAACTCAACTTATGTTAGCAATAAAAAACCCTCCTCGTTTTGACCGGCTCTCCGTGTCATGCACAACTCGATCAGCAGGTCACACGTCATGCAGGGAGGTCAGGAGGTCATGTCATGCGGAAGAGGGTGAGCAGAATTTTCCAAAAGAGATTCGTCGAGTTTGTCGTAATAAATAAATAGTAAATGGCAGCCTTGCTATTCGGTTTATTTATGGATATCAACATTACTTCACTTTATCAGGTTTATGGTGATGGTGATAACATGATGATGATGGTGATGGTGATGGTGATGATGATGATGATGATGATAATTATAACATGATGATGATGATGAGGATATGATAATGTATGATGATGATGATGACGATGATGATAATTATAACATGATGATGATGATGAGGATAATGATAATGATAACGTGATGATGATGATGACGATGATGATGAATGATGATAATTATAACATGAGTAATGATAATGGATGATGTTGATGATGGTGATTGTTAGATGATGATGATGATGAGGAGGAGGAGGAGGAGGAGGAGATGGAGGAGAGAATCATGATGATGATGATGATGATGGTGCTTGTTAGGAGGAGGAGGAGAAGAGAAAGAGGAGGAGGAATAATAATGATTGAATATGACGACGACGATAATGATGACGATGACTAATGCTGCTAATGAAGACGATGATTAGCACTTCCTCCATCCTCATCGTTAACTCAGATTAGCATTCCTCCGAGCCCCGGCATCACTTCCGCTGGCACCGCCATCTTCATTCTCGTCGCTCGCCCTTCCAATTTTCTACGCAACGGCATGCGACTTCTTCGTCCTCATCCTAATCTTCCTCTTCTCCTTTCTTCGTCTTCTTCTCCTTTCTTCCTCTACTTCTCCTTTCTTCTTCTTCGTCTTCCCCCTCTCCCCCCTTTACCCTTTACTCTTCCTTTGCTTCCCCACCTTCTCCTCCCTACTCTCTTCTTCCTCCTCCACTTCCTCTTCCCCCCCTTGTTGCTCCACCTCCTCCTGCTCCCCTCCTTCCTCCCTCCCTCTCCTCCCTCACCTCCTCCTCCCACCACCTCCTCCCTTCTTCTTCTTCTTCTTCTTCTTCTTCTTCTTCTTCTTCTTCTTCTTCTCCTCCTCCTCCCTATTCCTCTCCTCCTGCTCCTCCTCCTGCACCTCCCCTCCTCCTCCTCCTCCTCCTCCTCCTCCTCCTCCTCCTCCTCTCCTCTTCTCCCTCCTCCTCCACCTCCTCCTCCCTACACAATCAAAATTCAAGCTGCACTTCCCTGAGTAGCGAGGACAGCGAAGAGGGACAGCGGCTTGTAGATATTAAGCAGCGATATACAGGCGTCTAAGTGTGGCTCTAGGTGTGTATAGAGCGAGAAGAGCGTAGAGTGTAGAGGAGAGAGAAGGGGGAGAGAGGGAGGGAGGGAGGGGAGGGAGGGGAGGGGAGGGGAGGGGAGGGAGGGAGGGAGGGGAGGGGAGGGGAGGGAGGAGGGAGGAGGGAGGGAGGGAGGGAGAGGGAGGGAGGGAGGGAGGGAGGGAGGGATGAGTGAGTGTATGGTGAGCATATGTGTGTGTGTGTGTGTGTGTGTGTGTGTGTGTGTGTGTGTGTGTGTGTGTGTGTGTGTGTGTGTGTGTGTGTGTGTGTGTGTGTCGCGCGCGTACGTACGTTCATACGTGCGCGTGCGCGCACACAAGTGCATGTGCATTTACACATACGTGTTGCGAACGCACATGTAAACCCGTGTAAGTTTGTACTGTAGTAGCACAGTGTGGGACGTGTGGGTTCCCAGGGACGGCTCCATTCAGGCGTGTGGAGGATCAGGTTACTCCCCCCCCCCCTCCACCTTCTGCACACATACCTCCCCCTCCTCTTCTCCCCCCTCCCCCTCCCGCCCAGTACCTGCAGGGCCCCTAGGCCATATTACACCATCGTCGCCCGGACCAAAACCCAAAATACGGCAGGGGGGGGAGGGGGGCACGTGGCTTCCTCGACCAGGGTTCGCTCTCCGCTTCGCCCTCGTCCTGCGATCGGGGGGAGGGAGCGTCTTTTCCTCCCGCGGGCGGAAAAATACGCCCATGCTTAGCTGTCTGTCTGTCTGTCTGTCTGTCTCTGTCTATGCGGTTGCCTTCTCTCTTCTGTCTTTTCTCTCCCTCTGCCTCTCCTCTCCCTTCCTCTCTCCCCCACTCCGCCTCTCTCCTTCTCTCTCCACTCTACCTCTTCCTCTCCTTCCTCTACCTCTCTCCCTCTCCCTCTTCCCCTTACTCTCCCTCTCCCTTTCACTCTCATGCCACTCTCAAACCCACTCCTACTCCATCTCCCACTCTACGTCTCTTCCCAACTCTCACTCCCACTCCTACTCCATTCCCACTCTCACTCTCACTTCACTCTCCACTCCACTCTTACCCCACTCTCCACTCCCACTCCCACTCCCTCTCACGAGAAACGTCCACATTCGCGACAGACGGCGATTCCGAGCCCACGGGCGGGAGGGGCGGCCAAGCGAGGGGGCAATGAAGGGATGCCACCCTCTCCTCCCTCCCCTCAGACACGCCCCCTCGTTTCTGCCTGTGGTCCTGTGTATGCGTCCTTGCTTAGGTCCCTGAGAGAGAGAGAGGGAGAGATGGGAGAGGGAGAGAGGGAGGGAGGAGAGGGGAGGGAGGGAGGGAGGGAGGGAGAGGGAGGGAGGGAGAGAGGAGAGGGAGAGATGGAGGGAGGGAGAGATGGAGAGGGAGGGAGGGAGGGAGGGAGAGATAGAGGAAGAGAGGGAGAAGAGGGAGAGAGGAGAGAGGGAGAGAGAGGGAGAGAGAGAGAGAGAGAGAGAGAGAGAGAGAGAGAGAGAGAGAGAGAGAGAGAGAGAGAGAGAGAGAGAGAGAGAAGAGAGAGAGAGAGAGAGAGAGAGAGAGAGAGAAGAGAGAGAGAGAGAGAGAGAGAGACCCTGTACGTTTGTCTCTTGCTTGTGTGTCCCTCTCTCAGTCTCCTTCACCTGTTTGACCGTGTTTCTGTCTCCCTTTTCTGCTTATGCCCCCTGTCTCTGTTGCATTCTCTTGTTTCGGCCCCTGTCCCCCTTTCTACTTATGCCCCTGTCCTGGTTTTTTTTTTTTCTACTTGTCCCTGTCCTGTAAGTTTATTCCTCTCTCTGTCTCGGTTTCTTGCTTATGCCTCTGTTCCCTTTTTTTTTTAAGCTGAAGCACCTGTCTGTCTCCCTTTTCTCCTTATGCCCCTGTTCCCCTTTTTCACTTTCTTCCCTGTCACTTTCCCTTCTCCTGGTTATGCCTCGTCCCTCTTCCTTCTCACGCACCTCCCCCTGTCCCTTACCCTGCTTATGCCCTGTCAACGTGACCTTGCTTATGCCCCTGTCCTTACCCTGCTTATGCCCCTGTCAACGTGAACTTACCTTGCTTATGCCCCTGTCCCTTACCCTGCTTATGCCCCTGTCAAACTTACCTTGCTTATGCCCTGGCTCAACCTTGCTTATGCCCCTGTCAACGTGCCTCTACCCCTGTCCCTTCCTCCTGCTTATCCTCATCCCTACCCATACCCCTTTCGCCAACTCTTAACCATCCATACCCGCACCTGCCTCCTCATCCCTTTCCATACCCTAATATCCTTTACCCTTATCCCTAATCGACGCATCCTTCTCCTTGCCCCTACTTATACCCTATCCGACCCCTCATACCCTTTTCCTTCGACCTAACAAGCAAGCAAGCACTCCCCGCCCCCCCTAACCTTACCCTATGTACACGTCCCCATGACTGAGAACACACGCACACACGCAAGCAAGCACTCCCCCCCCACCACACACACATCCTCCCATGTCCCCGGCGGAGATCACACGCAGACAGACACGCACACACACAGACATGCACACACACACACACACACCCCACCACTCAACGCACCCCCTCCCACACAAACATATCCTCATGTCCCCGGCTGAGAAAACCACACCCATCACACACACCCACCCTCCCCCCTCACACAACACACACTCACACACTCCTCCCCCACCCCACACACACACCCCACCTCCACACGCCCCCACCCCCTCCCCCCTCCCCCCTACACACACACACGCAAGCACTCCCAATTCCCCCCCCTCTGGGCGCGTAATGACTCCCCCCCCCCAATCCAGGTGCAAGATGACGCGGCGCGCCCGACTCCGATGCGCGAAGGAGTTTAAACGCTCCTTAAGTCGCAAGGGGGAGGGACTACCCCTCCCCCCCCTCCCTGCCCCCCATCCCCCCGCCCCTATCCCCTATCCCCCGCCCACCACCCCTATTATCCCCTATCCCCCGAACCCCCTTGCTTGAACGCAGGGACTGAAAATACGATGTTGACGACCCAGGATGAGGGACTTGGGAAGGGGGGGGGGAAGGGGAAGTGGGGAAGTGGGGGGGAAAGGGAGGGAGGGGGGGAAGTGGGGGGGAGGGGAAGGGTAAGGTAGGTAGGGAGGAGGGGGAGGGATGGGTGGAGGGGGGAAGGAGTGGGGAGAGGTTGAAGGGGGGGGGAGAGGGGAGGAGGAAGGTTGGAAGGGAAGAGGGAGTAGGGATTGAGGGGGAAGGGGGAAGGGAGGGCAAAAGAAGAGGAAGAAGGGGGATGGAAGGGAAGGAGGAGAAAGAAAGGAAAGAGAGAAGGGAGAGGGGGGGGAAAGAGGGGGAGAAGGAAGGGGGGAGGGGGAAAGAAAGAGAGGAGGGTGCTGCTGAGGGAACTTAAATCTGAGGATGGTGAAAGATGGTGACGTGGCTGGCGATGGTGATTGTGCGTAATGAGAATATCAGTGATTATTTCTGACGTCGACAGAAGTTTTACAACTATTATTACGAGCAGTCCTATTATTATTATTTGATTATTGTTGATGTTTTTACAACCTATTCATTACGAGCAAGTCCTACCACTTCTTATTCCTGCAGCTGTTTCTACTGATACCAAAGTGGTAGTGGCCGGCGGGACGAACAATCATAACAATAATCACCATTACAATAACGACAGCAACAACAAAACAACAAAAACCACAACAAAATCATTTCAGGAACCTATACACCTCAAATAAACAACAAAAAAACTCAATACCGCATTTTTTTCTCCAACACAAAGAATATGCAAAATCACGGTAGCAACATGACGCCAGACGGAGCGGTGACAAAAAATAAATAAATAAATAAAATAATAATAATAATAAAATAAATAAATAAAATAAAATCTAAACAAGTGTTATGAAAATAGTGACTTCAATAATAAATAAATAAATAAAAATAAATAAAACAAGTGTTATGGAATACAACAAAATAAACAACCAAATCAAGGCAAGAGGACACGCACCGAACGGCTGTCCCAACCAAATCAACAGCAACAAAATCAAGTTATAGAAAGCATTAAAAAAACACAACTCGCTGAAATATCATAACTAGCAAATTCAGCAACAACATTAACAACAATAACAACATTAACAGCAACAATAATAACATTAAAACAACATTAATAACAAACATAAAACAAAACAACATTAACAACAAAATAACAATACAACAACAACAAGCACACAACATGAACACTGCCAAAGCTGCGACAGTACAAAAAATCAGCAATATACATCACAACAAAGCCAGTACAACCACACAACCAAGAAATTCATCATAATCAACAAAACAATCATCATCATCATCATCAAAAGTAAAAACAAAATAACAAAAAAACACCAGGAATACACCGCCAAAACATAACCCCAAAAGGCGCCCACAACCGAGAACCAGCCAAACACGCCCAGCACAGTAGGCCTACATGTGGGAGACGCGACCTTGGAACACCCATCCAGGGGCAGGGGCAGGGGGCAGGGGGCAGGGGCAGGGGGTGAGGGATCACATTGGTGGGGCATGGCCAGGGGGCGGGGGAGGACCACAATGGAGGGGTAGGGGAAGGCAGGGGGGGGGCAGGAGGAGAGAGGGGGTACCACATGGAGGGGTAAATAGGAGGGATGGGTAGGGGAAGGTAGGAGGGGCACAGAGAGAGGGAGGGGTACCACAGGGAGATATACATATATAGGGAATGAGGAGTAGGAGGGTGAGAGACAGAGAGAGAGAGAGAGAGAGAGAGAGAGAGAGAGAGAGAGAGAGAGAGAGAGAGAGAAGAGAGAGAGAGAGAGAGAGAGAGAGAGAGAGAGAGAGAGAGAGAGAGAGAGAGAAGAGAGAG
>NW_020868523.1:20000-26001 GCF_003789085.1 Penaeus vannamei
CGCTGCCTCTGCCAGCTTCCGCAAGATAAGAAAGACAAGAAAAGAGAAGCTCGAGCGGGTGACATTGCAAGTTGCAAGCACGTGCCCTTAAGCCCTACAAAGACACCAACGAGCGGGCGGACGGACGGGCGGGCGCGGGCGTTGAGAGACGTGGGCGTGGAAGCTGCTGGAAGGCGTGAGGTGGGCGTGACGTGGGCGGGAGTGGGCGTGACGTGGGCGGGGGGCGGGATGCTTTCCGGCTTATTTGCGACCTCGATCGCAGAGCCTCGGGGACTTTGGGAGGGAGCGACAGAGAAAGGGAGAGAGGCGTGGAGGGAAGGAGGAGATAAAGAGGTAGGGAGAGGGAGGAGGAGAGGGAGAGGGAGAGAGAGAGGGAGAGGGAGAGGGGAGGGAGAGGGAGAGGAGAGGGGAGAGGGAGAGGGAGAGGGAGAGAGGAGAGAGAGAGAGAGAGAGAGAGAGAGAGAGAGAGAGAGAGAGAGAGAGAGAGAGAGACAGAGAGAGAGAGAGGAGAGAGAAGAAGAGAGAGAGAGAGAGCAATACAGATAAAAAACACGAAAAGAACAACGAAACAAAACAAAACAAAAAAAAAAAAAAAAACAAAAAAAAAAAAAGACCCAAACAAACGAAGCACAAAACCGAAGCCACGCCCACAGAGCCCAGCAGAGAACCACCCTACCCCCAGCCCCCGTCCAACCTACCACCCCACGCCCCCCCCAACCCGCCCCAAAATCGGCTTAACCCTTTCCCTGGCCTCAGGTGGTGCAGCGTCTTCACCTTATCCTTATCCTTATCACACACCAGGTAGAAGATTAAGAAAAAAAAGAAAGAAAGAGAAAAAAAGAGAGAGAGACTGAAAGAGTTGCAAAGTAATGCACGTGTTTATGGTGCTAGGGGGAGGGGTGGGGGTGGGGGAATTAGGGGGTGGGCTTGGGGGAGGAGTGGGGTGGGGTGGGTGGGAGGGGTGGCTTAGAGGCCGATATCTAAGCCCTTCCACCATGATTGCCGGGACGCAAAGCTGCAATGCTTCCTTATTCTACCCATGGGTGAGCAGCCCCCCTCCCTCCCCTCCCCCCCTTTTCTTCCTCCTAAATCTGGATATAAAAACGTGAAGATATGAATGAAATGACTGGATAAAATAAATAAAATAAGTAAAATAAATAAAAAAAAAAAAAATAACGAAGAAGACAAACAAATAAATAAATAAAAACAGATAACAGATTAGAATATTAAAAAAGCAAAGACCCATACGAAAACTGTTGCTTAAACCTTGGATATTAAAAAGAAAAAAAAATGCCAAACCCAACCGAATATTAGAAAAAAAATAAAAAATAAAAAAAATAAATATTAGAAACTAAAAAAATAAAAAAGAATAAAAAAAAGAATTAAAAGTAGCTTTATATAAATGAAAAGACGATATTTAACACCCGTTGCCAGAAACGAAACGAGAGCTTATCACAAAGAAACCAAAAATACTAAAAAAAAAGATATTTCATTGACGAAAAAAAAGTAACTTAAATACAAAAAAGATTACATTGTAAAAGAGGAGAGAGAGAGAAGAGAGAAGAGAGAGAAGAGAGAGAGAGAGAGAGAGAGAGAGAGAGAGAGAGAGAGAGAGAGAGAGAGAGAAAGAGAAGAGAGAGAGAGAGAAGAGGAGAGAGAGAGAGAGAGAGACGAGAGAGAGAGCAGAGGAGAAGTGTGTGTGTGTGTGTGTGTGAAGGTCTCATTTCCTACGGCAGGAATCGAAAACAACCCACAAACACCTTCTATATCAATATCTCCATTAGACCATCTTTCTCATCTTCCACTTCAATTCGTCTTTTTGTAATATATTCTACCCACTCTCTTTTTATCCCCAATTTATCGACGAAATGACAAACCCCTTCCGTCATTTTACAAACCGTCTTTTATATTCATACTCTATTTAAATACCGTCTTTTATATACATCCTCTAAATACATTCTCTTTCATACCGAATCTAATATCAAATTCCCTTCCAATAAATGACTTTTGTAATATATATCACCTTACTCCATTTAGCGACGAACATAACAAACCACCTTTCGACATTTTTAAAAAACCGCTCTTTTATATTCATACTCTGTCATACGAATCTATTTCAATTCTCTTTTGTAATATATTCTACTTAACCATTTTTTTCCTCCATTTAGCGACGAAATAACAAAACCTTTACGATGTTTTAAATACCGTCTTTTATATACATTCTCTATACACATTCTTTATCACAACCGATATTATACATTCTCTTCCTTAATTCGTCTATTAATATCGTCTTTCATATACACTCTCTATACACATCTCTTTTAATGCACACCGAATCTCATATCACCAATCTCTTCTAATTCGTCTTTTATATACATTCCTATAACACATTCTTTACACACCGAATATATTATCACATTCTCTTCTAATCCCGTATTCGTACCATATCTACCTCACGCCTCCGTCCTCCATTTAGCGACGAAATAAACAATACTCCTTTTTTTTACGCGCCCTGTGACAGACCAGCGCTGTGGGGCGGGACATGGTGGATGCGGCTGTAATGCTGCATAAACCCTCGATCTCATTTCACTGGAACGTTCCCATGGATACTGGCGGATGGTGCGCGATGAATGGTGTGGCGATGGTGTGGACGAAAGCGTTAAGCCTCTAATTCCTCTCTCCCTTCCCCAACCCCCTCCCCCCCTTCTACCGTACCCCAGAACCCCGCCCCCCCGAAAGTGCCCTAAATACTCCTTCTCCCTACCTACTCCCTCCGCTCCCTGTTCAACCCCCTCAAGAAACCCCAGCCCCCAACCTCTCCTCTCTCTCATCTCCCCCAACCCACACATCCCCACCCAAGTCCCAAACCCCACTTCTCTTCTCCTACCCCCACACTCCTTCTCGCTCCTCCCACCCCAACCTCCCAAACACCCCCTCTTCTCTCCCACCCCAACCCAATCCCTCCCTTTTTTTTTTACAACCTGTCCCTCTCTCTGTGTTTCCTTCTGTATAATTTCAGTTCATTCAGAAATTGGTTTCGTTCGGTTTTACAAAATTCTTTTTGGTGTCGGTTCCCCCCTCCTATTCTCGTCTCTCTTTCGCTCTCTTTCTCTTCTCTCTCTCTCCTCTTCTCTCTTCTTCTCTCCTCTCTTCTCTCTCTCCTCTCTCTCTCTCTTCTCTCTCTCTCTCTTCATCTCTCTCTTCTCCTCTTCTCTTTCCTCTTTCTCTTTCTCTCTTCTTCTCTTTCTCTCTTCTTCTCTCTACTTTCTTCTCCTCTTCTCTCTCTCTCGTCTCTTCCCTCTCTCTCCTCTTTTCCCTCTCTTCCTTCCTCTCTCTTCTCTTTCCCCCTCCTTCCCTCGCCTCTTCCCTCCTTCCTTCTCTCCCTCCCTGTCTCCTCTCCTAATTCTTCTTTCATGAGGGAGGGATGGATGGTGATGGATGGATGGATGGATGGATGGAGGGGAGAAAGGAAAGATGGGAGAGGGAGAGAAGGAGAGGGAAGAGGGAAAGAAGAGGAGGGAGTGAAGGAGAGGGAAAGAGAGAGGGAAAGAGAGAGGGAAAGGAGAGAGAGAGAGAGAGAGAAGAGAGAGAGAGAGAGAGAGGAGAGAGAGAGAGAGAGAGAGAGAGAGAGGAAGAGAGAGAAGAGAGAGAGAGAGAGGAGAGAGTGATACAGAGACAGGAAATAACGACGAAACAGAATCAACAATCACCCCCAATCCCTCCCCCTTCCCAACCCCACCCCTCCTCTTCGCAGACTCCCCCCTTTCCCCCCCTAAAAAGAGAAAGAAGAAAAAGAAAGAAGAAGATGAAGGAGAAGAAAGACGACGGCGACCAAGAAGAAGAAGAAGAAGAAGAAGTAAGAAGATAGAAGTCGAAGAAGAAGAAGCGACGAACGACGACGGACGACCAAGAAGACGAAGAAGACGAAGAAGACAGAAGAAGAACGAATAAGAATAAGAAGTCGAAGAAGAAGAAGTCCCCAAGACCAAGACGAAGACGAGAAGTCGAAGACGAAGACGAACATAGAAGAAGACGAAGAACCACCGCAGGCCCCGCTATCTCCGGCAGCGTCCCGGGAGATGTGAGATTACGCCCAAGAAATACACTGGCGTCAGAGATAGGGGGGGGAGGGGGAGGGGGGGCGTTCAAGGAAGTCACCCTGAGCCGATAACAGAGACGTGAGAAAGTGAACGAAAGATAATGCAAATAGGAGCCTTAATGAATAAATTCATAAGCAATGATATATATGTATGTATGTATGTATGTATATGTTGTATGTATGTATATATATATATATATATATATATATATATATATATATATATATATATATATATATATATATATATATATATATATTTCTTTTTTTTTCTATTCATGTCCCAAAACGTTTTTTTTTTTAATACTGCGTTTTTTCATTCATATCCCAAAAAGTTTTTATTTTGATTTCATTCTGATTTTTTCCTTTTACTTTTTTTTCATTCATATCCTAAAAAGTTTTTTTTTTCCTTTAAATTTTCCTTATTCTTCCTGGAAAAAGTATTTTCGAAATTTCAAGTTCAAATATGGATTTCTTTTTCATTTTCTGACTAAAGACGATTTTCCTTTTCCCAGTATTCTTACAAAAAAAAAAAAATAAAAAAAAATCCACCAAATATTACTACTCTAAACAAAAGATTTCATTCTAAACCATTCCTACTTCGCCCAACAATATTCATAATTAACTATATAAAAATAATAATTTCTATTTCCCTAACTCAAACAAACTACACACAAATTTTTTCCTTCGATTTCATAATGCACTATATCTTCATTTAAACGCATCCTCTCTCTCTCTTTCTTTCTCTCTCTCTCTCATCTTCTCCTCTCCTCTCTCGTTCTCTCTCTCTCTCTCTCTCTCTCTCTCTCTCTCTCCTCTCTCCTCTCTCTCTCTCCTCTCCTCTCCTCCTCTCCTCTCTCTTCTCTCTCTCTCTCTCTCTCCTCTCTCTCTCATCCTCTCTCTCTCGTCTCTCTCTCTCTCTGTCTCTCTCTCTCTCTCTCATCTCTCCTCACTCTCTCTCTCTCTCTCTCTTCTCTCCTCTCTCTCTCTCTCTTCCTCTGTCCCATCCTCTCTCTCTCTTCTCTCTCTCTCTCTCTCTCCTCTCTCCTCTCTCACTCTCGCTCTCTCTCTCTCCTTCTCTTCTCTCTCTCTCTCCTCTCTTCCTTCTCTTCTCTCTCTCTCTCTCTCATCTCTCTTCTCTCCTCTCTCTCAGTCTACTCTCTCCTCTGTATATATATATAATAATTTTTCCCCCCGTTTTTTCTCGTCGACTCGCAAAAATCCTGACGCTCGGAATCGTATATTCACAACCTCGACCACCAATCGGCGGTCTTCGAGAACTTTTAAATAGTAGCCCAGGGTCAAAAATAGACAAAAAACTAATAACAATAATTTATATACTAACATATTGAAACATTATACACAGTATGTTACGTACGTTATCGATAATAATACATTAATAACACTAATTGAATAACGCACAACATAATTAATAACTAAAACACAATTAAGGAATAAACTAAATACAACAATAAGAAATAACTTAAAACAAACAATAACCAGAATGTCAATAACCCGCGCTGAGCGTTTCGTTGATATTACAAAAATACTCTAACCTGCAACCTAATCGAACCAACGCCGACTTAATAATACACCAATTTATGCATGATCTGCATCACAATCAAGTCATCACCATCATGTTATGCTTTCCTCAATTAATATATATCAGAAAAGAATGACAGAATCAGCACAGCAACCGGGACTGTATGCGTGTGGGCGTGTACGTACATACATGCATCCATAAAAACATACGTACATATATACGTATATGCATTTTACATCCAATAAAAACGTACGGTACATTTACGTATAATGCATAAAAACGTACCATACATAATATAATATACGTACATGCATAAGAACGTACATACATATATAGCGTAAAATGCATCAAAAACATAC
>NW_020868523.1:31554-49054 GCF_003789085.1 Penaeus vannamei
CCTCCTACACCACTTCCCCCTCTCCCCTCCTTTCTTCTTCCTACTCCTCCTCCTTTCTTCCTTCTCCTCCTCCTCCTCCTCTTACGCCTTCTTCTTCTTCTCCTCTCCCTCCCACCTCCTCCTCCTTGTTCTCTCCTCTTCTCCTCCTCCTCTCCTCCTCCTGCCCCTCTCTGCTACCATCTCTCCTCCTCCTCCGCGTCACATACCTGCCCGGCTGCGATATCTGCACTGTTTGCAGCTCTGATCTCGGCGTGCCACGTACATCACCTCTCCAACCTCCTTCCTTCACACCCTCTCCCCCTCCCCTCCGATATCTTCTTCTCCTACTCTCCGTTCCTTCTCCATTCCTCTCCTAGGCGTGCGCGTGCCACACATCGGGCCTCCAATATGCCTGAACCCTTCCTCTTATTACCCCTCTTTCCTCCTCCTCCCCCCTTATCCTGGTACTCCCCTCCTCCATCACCCGTCACCTCCTCCTCCTCCTCCTTCCTTGACGTCTTCCTTCCTATCCCCCTTCCCCTTTCCTCCATTTCTTTCTACTTCTCCCTCCCTCTTCTCCTCCTTCCTTCCTTCTTCATGGTAATGATAGTTGATGATATGGAAGATTGTTGTATCTCGATGCTGATAATGATATACATTATACGCGAGGATGTGGCGATGGTGATGATGTTGATGATCCCTCTTCTCTCTCTTCTATGTTTTCTCTTCTTTCTCTCTCTTCTCTTCTTTCTGTCTATTTCCTCCCTCTTTTATTGCTTGCTACCCTTTCTCTTCTCTTCTTTCTCTTATTTCTCTCTCTCTTTTCTTGTTTCTCTCATTCTCTTCTCTTCCTGCTTCTCTAATTTCTCTCTCTCCCGTTTCTTCAATCTCTTCTTATTTTCCTCTCTGTTTTCTTCTCTCTTTCTCTAGCCTCATTCTCCTCCTTCTCTTCTTTCTCTCTCTCTCTCTATTCTTCTTTTCTCTCTTCTCTTCTTCTTTCTCTGTCTCATTCTCTTGTCCTGCTCTCTCTCTCTCACTGCTCTCTCTACTACCTCTCCATACTCTACACTCTCTCTTCCTCCTCTTCTCTCTTCTCCTCCTCCTTCTCCTCTCATCTCTTGCAGTGCGTCGTCGTGCTCTACTCTCTCCCACCCTCTTCTTCTCTTCTTACTTCTTCTTTCTCTAGTTCTTCTCTCTCTCTTCTCTTGTCTTCTCTCTCCCTTTCTCGTCCCGGACATGTGAGACAAAAGTCGAACCGATAGTAACGGGAGGCTATCGAGCAAGAATCTCACTCGCTCAGCCTCAGTAACAGCGCTGCGTGGTGCCTTCGATTCGCGGTTATGTCCATCATATGATCAATTGAGTTCCCCGTGCGATGTCTCGACTCCGGAATCCCTCTTTGGCTCGCGCGTGGGCACATTTGGGAGCTCCGCCGTGCGCGCCAGAATTTGGATTAACGGCGCACACCAACGGCGTTCCGTGATTCTTGTTCTTGGAACATGTCACGGGGGGACACGCGTCGCTCCTCTCTCGGACTTGAGCTCTTGCGTTTCTCTCGGTTTCTGTCGGTTTCCGTTCATTTGGTTCTCTGTCCGGTTTTTCTTACAGTTTCTCTCAGGTTTTTCTCTCTGCCTCTGTTACTCTCGTTTCTCTCTCTCTGCTTACTTTCCATCTGGAATACTCTTTCTCTGTTACTCCTCGGTTTCTTCTCGGTTGTTTTTTTTTTCTCGTTGTCTCTCGGTTTTCTCGTCTCGGTATTCTCTCGGCGCTCTCTTGATTTCTCTCTCACTCCGGTTTCTCTCGCTACGCTCTCGCCGCTTCTCTCTTCTCGGTCTCTCTCCGTCTCGACGTCTCCGTTGTTGTTACTCCGGTTTTTCTCTCGGTTTTTCTCTCGGTTTCTCTCGGTTCTCTCTCTCGGTCTCTCTCCGGTTTTTCTCTCGGTTTCTTCGGTTTCTTTCGGTTTCTCTTCGGTCTTTCTCGGTTTCTCTCGCGTTTCTCTCTGTTCTCTCGGTTTGCATCTCGGTTTCTGTTCGGTTCTCTCGGTTTTCTCTCTCTTCTCTTCTTCTTTTCTCAAGTTCTTTCTCTCTCCCCTTCTCTCTGTCTTCTCTCTCCCTTCTCTCTCCCGGCGTGTGCTCTTCGTCTTCGCCGGCGTGCGGTTATGTCCATCCTTGTCTTCTATTCCCGTTGTGATGTTGCTCCGGATCCTGTGGCCGCGCGCCTGAAAGGGAGCTCTCGCCGTGGCCAGAATTGTGTATTGACGGGCAACGCGGTCGCTGACGTGTTTGAACATGTCACGGGGACACGTCGCTCCTCGCTCTCCTCGCTCTCGGTTTCTCTCTCCCTGCCGGTTTCCTCTCTCGGTTTTTCTCTCGGTTTCTCTCGGTCTCCCTCTCTCTCTCTCGGTTTCTCTCGGTTTCTCTTCTCTCCTCTCTCTCTCTCTCTCTCTCTCTCTCTCTCTCTCTCTCTCTTCTCCTCTCTCTCTCTCTCTCTCTCTCTCTCTCTCTCTCTCTCCTCTCTCCTCATTCTCTCTCTCTCTCTCGTTCTCTTTCTCCTTTTCTCAAGGTTCTTTCTCTCATCTCTTCTTTCTCTTGTCTTCTCTCTCCCTTTCTCTCCCGGCGTGTGCCTTCGTTCGCGTGCGGTTATGTCATCCTTGTCTTTATTCCGTTGATGTTGCTCCGGATCCCTTGGCCGCGCGCTGAAAGGGAGCGCCGTGCCCAGAATTGATTGTCGTGACGTGTTTGAAATGTCACGGACACGTCGCTCCGCTCTCTCTCGCTCTCGGTTTCTCTCGGTGTTCTCTCTCTTTCCTCTCTCTCTCGGTTTCTCTCGGTTTTATCTTCTTCTCTCTCTCCTCTCTTCTGCTCTCTCTTCTCTCTCTCTCTCTCTCTCTCTCTCTCTTCTCTCTCTCTCTCTCTCCTCTCTCGCTCTTCTTCTCCTCTCTCTCTCTTCTCTTTTTCCTAGTTCTTTCTCTCTCTCTTCTCTTGTCTTCTCTCTCCCTTTCTCTCCCGGCGTGTGCCTTCGTTCGCGGCCGTGCGTTATGTCCAATCCTTGTCTTTATTCCCGTGTGAGCTCGGATCCTTTGGCCGCGCGTCTGAAAGGAGCCCCGTGGCCAGGAATCTTGATTAACGGGCACGCGGTCGTGACGTGTTTGGAACATGTCACGGGGCGATCATCGTCGCTCGCTCTCGCTCGCCTCTCGTTTCTCTCGGTTTCTTTCTCTCTCGGTTTCTCTCGGTTTCTCTCGGTTTCTCTCGGTTCTCTCGGTCTTTCTCTCTCTTTCTCTCTCTCTCTCTCTCTCTCTCTCTCTCTCTCTCTCTCTCTCTCTCTCTCTCTCTCTCTCTCTCTCTCTCTCTCTCTCTCTTCTCAGTTCTTCTCTCTCTTCTTCTTTCTGTTCTTCTCTCCCTTTCTCTCCCGGCGTGTGCCTTTCGTTCGCGATATTATGTCCATCCTTGTCTTTATTCCCGTGTGGATTGCTCCGGATCCCTTGGCGCGCGTGCTGAAAGGGAGCTCGCCGTGGCCCAGAATCTTGATTAACGGGCAACGCCGGTACGTGACGTGTTTGGAAATGTCCGGGACACGTCGGCTCGCTCGCTCGCTCGCTCTCTCTGTCTCTCTCGGTCTCTCTCTCGGTTTCTTCGGTTTCTGTCGGTTTTCTCTCTCGGTTTCTCCTCTCGGTTTCTCTCGGTCTTTCTCTCGGTCTCTCTCTCTCTCTCTCTCTCTCCTCTCTCTCTCTCTCTCTCTCTCTCGTCTCTCTCTTCTCTCTCTCTCTTCTCTCTTCTCTCTCTCTCTCTCTCTCTCTCTCTCTCTCTCCCTCCTTTGTCCTATTTTTGAGCGTTTGTGTATAATAGTTAATTATATATATATTTTTTTTATTTTTTGCCTCTGAGTCCCACGTAAGTCCGTTAATGAGATTCAGGGCCACGCGCTGCCATGAATAACCATGACTCTTATTTTGTGTAAAGGATGTTTTTTATTTTTTATCATTATTATAACTTTTTTTTTTTATTATTGCCTCCGTCGAGATCGTGTTTTTCGTGGCGTTTCTCGGTCTGTTTTGTTTGTTTTTTTCGTGGCGTTCTCGGTCTGTTTTGTTGTTTTCGTGTGCGCCGGTTTCTCGGTTCTGTTTTGTTTTTCGTGGCGTTTCTCGGTCTGTTTTGTTTTTTTTTCGTGGCGTTTCTCGGTCTGTTTTGTTTGTTTGTCGTATTATGCGAGATGTGATTGTGGTGAAATTTTAAGGGTTACCTGTGGTGATTAGGATCTAGGATGTGGTAGGGACTGGGGTCAAGGATGAGGAGGAAGGATTCGTGGGATAATACGACATCTCCTGTGTTTGTTTTTTCTTCGTTTTTCATTTTTTTCTTTCTCTCCTTATTTTTCTATGTCCCCTTCATGTTCTTCCCTTTTCATCGACCTTCCCTTCTCTCTTTTTCTTCTTTCTTCTGTTTCTCTGTCTCTTTTCTTTTTCTCTTACTCTCTCTTCTTTCTCTCCATTCTCTCTCTCTCTTCTTCTCTCTTTTATTCTCGCCCTCTCTTCTTTCTCTTTATTTCACTTCTCTTTCTTTCTTTCTCTCCTCTCATCTCTTTCTTTCAATCTTTTCTCTCTCTCATATTCTTTCCCTTTTTCATACCGACTTTTTTCCTTTCTGCAGCTCCGTCTCTTCTATCTTTCTTATTTCCCCTTTCCTCCTTCTTCCTTCCCTCTCACACGCTCCTCTCTTCTTCCTTTCCCGATTCCCTTTCGCCCTCGTGCTTCCACAGCCCATCTTCCTCTTTATCGCTTGTCTTTTCCTCCCCTCCTTTCTCTCCCTTCCCCTCCCCTCCCCATTTCCCAACCTCCTCTCCCTCCCTTCCTTTCTCCCACTCTCCTCTCCCATCCCCTCCTTCCTCCTCCCCTCCCTTTTCTCCTCCCCCTCCCTCTCCTTCCAACCTCCCCTCCCTCCTCACTTCCCCCTTCAGCTCCTTCTCCTCTCTTCTCCCTCCCTCTCCTTTCCCTCTTGCCTCTCCCTCTTCTTTCAACCTCCCTTCCCTCTCCCTCCTTCCATCCCCTCTCCCTTCTCCCTCCCTTTCCCGCTCCCGCTCCTTTCCCTCCCCCCCTCTTCCCCTACCATCCCCTCCTCCTCCCCCTCCCTCCTCCTCCTTTCCCCTCCCTCGGCCTGCCCGCCGCCGTAATTCATCCATCAGCTTTACTTACCGGAGCGCGTTTCCTCGCCGCGCAGGTAAATATTAGATGATATTGGAGGCTGGGATGAAGGAGAACTTGCAGATTCGAGTCGGGAAGGATCTGGGCACTCGCGGGGCGCAGGCACTCGTCTTGGCCGGGCCCTCCTCCTCGCTCTTGCTCCTCTTGGCTTTCTCTCTTTTCTTTTCGTTTTCTTTTCTCTTTCTTTCTCTTTTTTTATTCTCTCGCGTCTCGGTCCTCCTTTCCTTTCCAATTTTTTTTTTCCTTTTCGTATTTTTCTTCTCTTCTTCTCTTGCCAACCACTTATATATTCACCCTTTCCCTCGCCTTAACTTTTCTCTTTACTCTTACTCTTTATCCTTCTTTTCTTCTTCTCCCTCTCCTCTTTCCCCCTTCTTCTCCTTTCTCCTCTCTCCCCTTTTCCTTCTTCTCTTTCCCCTCTTCCTTTCTCTTTTCCACCAACTTCCTTCTTCCCTCCCCTCCTCCTCCCTCCTCACTATGCCCCTCCATTTTTTTCCTTTCCACATTCCACTCCTCCTCCTCCTCCTCCCCCTCCACCTCCTCCTCCTCCCTCCTTCTCCTCTCCTCCTCCTCCTCCTCCTCCTCCTCCCTCCACTCCTTCCCCCTCCCCTCCTCCTCCTCCTCCACCCCTCCTCCTTCCCCACTCCCCTTCCTCCTCTCTCCTCCTCCTCCTCCCTCCACCCCCTCCTCCTCCTCCTCCTCCTTCCTCTCCCTCCACCTCCTCTCCGCCCCTCCCCCTCCAACCTCTCCACCTCCTCCCCNGTGAAATCTTATATACATCCGTGCGTGTATGTGTATGTGAGATCTTATGTACATCCGTGCGTGTATGTGTATGTAAGTATCATACAAATGAACTGAGAAAGAAACTAAAGTCATCTCCACAGTCTTTTTTTTTTTTTTTTTTTTTTTTTTTTTTTTTTTTTTTTTAGATTTGCCATTTATCCACAGTCTTTTTTTTTTTCTTTTTTTTTTAAGATTGTCATCTATCCACAATGAGGGCCTTGGTTTTCTAATTATGAGGAAACCAAGGAGTCTTTACTCTTTATGTCGTTCTCTTTTCTATACATTTTTATTTTCTCTGGTTGTCTGTTTGTTTGTTTTGTTTTGTTTGTGTTTGTTGCATTTTATATTCTTTGTTTTTTCTTCGTTTCACTGTTTTTCTTTTTGTGTCTCTTTGGCTGTTTGTCTCTTGTTCTTCCCATCTTTTCTTGCCTCCATTTGTCACAATTAGTGCTATTCTTTCTTTTCACTCTATGTTATCCGTCTCCTTCTTCATTTTCTATTTAGTTTTTTATTTCTTCATAGGTTTTTCATAGCATTTATCTTTTTTCATAATGATAATATATATATATATATATATATATATATATATATATATATATATATATATATATATATATATATATATATATATATATAAGTATATGTCCTTCATTCTTCATGTCTTGTCTCTCTCTCTCTTTCTTTCTCTCTCTCTCCTCAATCCCTCCCTCCCTCTCTCTCTCTCTCTCTCTCTCTCTCTCTCTCTCTCTCTCTCTCTCTCTCTCTCTCTCTCTCTCTCTCTCTCTCTCTCTCTCTCTCTCTCTCTCTCTCTCTCTCTCTCTCACCCTCCCTCCCTCTCCATTTCTCTGTCTCTGTCTCCCCCCTCTTTCTCTCTCTTCCTCCCTTTCCTTTCTCCCCTTTCTTTTACTCCATCTTTTCTCTGCCTCCTCTTCTCCCGTCCCCCATTACCTCACCTTTGTTAACGCCAACACAAGCAACTTTCAGGAGAACACACATCTTGTTGGGCGCAGACCTACCTTACCCTTTCATTAACAAGAAAAAAGAAAAAGAAAAAAAAAGGAAAGGAAAAAATAGAAAGTAAAAAAGGGAAAAAAATGACAAAAAAGACAAAAAAATGGTCTCCTTTGTCTTCAAAGAATGAGCTTTTTATGAGATGGAATTTGGCCGCTTTAGCTTCCATTGTTGCTGTGTCATTTTCCTTTTGATGAATAAAAAATTGGCTTTATAAGGAAGGCCAGGGGTGAGGAGGAGGGAGGGGTGAGGGTGGGAGTGGGGGGGAGGAGGAGGAGGGAGGGGGTGGGAGGGAGGAGGAGGAGGGGGTGGGGGTGGGGTTGGGAAGGAGGAGGAGGAGGGATGGGGGAGGAGGGGTGGAGGAGGAGGGAGGAGGAAGGAGGAGGAAGAGGAGGGAGGGGGTGATGAGAAGGAGGAAGGAGGGAGGAAGAGGGAGGGAAGGGGTGGGGAGAGTGAGGACGGAAAGGAGGGGAGAAGGAGGAAGGAAGTAGTAGGAGAGGGAGTGGGGGTAGGTACAGGGTGGGTAGAGAAAGGGAGGGGGAAGGGTGTAAGGAAGATGGGTAGGGAGAGGAAGAGGTCTTATCTGGTCTTTCATAATCATTACTATTATTCCTTTTGTCTCGAGGTGTCTTGGTGGTGAATAGAATTAGCTTTTTTTGAAAACTTTGGATTAAAAAAAGGTGTCTTTTCATGTGTGTTGCTTTTATTTGTTTGTTTAAGACGTGTGTGTGTGTATTTATCCTTTGTTTACCCTTATGTATTCATGTTAATAGGTGTGTATGTGTGAGTGTATAAGGAATAGGTGTGTATGTGTGAGTGTGTAAGGAATAGGTGTGTATGTGTGAGTGTGTAAGGAATAGGTGTGTATGTGTGAGTGTGTAAGGAATAGGTGTGTGTAAGTGTGTAAGTGTCTAAGGATGTCTGTCTGTGCATCTTATGTATGTAATGTGTATGTATGACAGTGTGTATCTTTACACATGTGATGTCTGTCTGTGCATCTTATGTATGTAATGTGTATGTATGACAGTGTGTATCTCTACACATGCTTGTGTATGTGTGCATATTTTCATGCGGAGAATTTATCTTTGCATTTCCGTGCTTTGCGTGCATGCGGGTGGGCGTTTTGTTTACATTTACATATGCAAATGTGCTTGTTTATTTGCCCGAACGTCACTCCTCATTGTCCACGAAGGAATCTCTCTCGGAACGGGTCGCGGGTCACGTGAACAGTGCCACTCCGGGTCAAGGGGAGACTGCCGGAATCTGAGGTCATGGACATAATGGGTGAATGGAGAGGACGTGGCGACTCTTTCTCATTCTCTGTCTCTTTTACTTTCTGCCTGTCTGTCTGGTTGTCTGTTTGTTTGTTTGTCTCTTCTCTCTCTCTCTCTTTTTGTCTGTTTGTCTGTCTGTCTCTTCTCTCTCTTTCGCGCTCTCTCTCTCTCTCTCGCTCTCTCACTCTCTTTCTCTCTCTCTATCTCTGTCTCTCTCTTTCGCTCTCTCTCTCTCTCTCTGTCTCTCTCTCTCTCTCTCTCTCTCTCTCTCTCTCTCTCTCTCTCTCTCTCTCTCTCTCTCTCTCTCTCTCTCTCTCTCTCTCTCTCTGCACTCTCTATCAATTCTTATGTTTATCTACTCTTTCAACTATTTGTCTGGTTATCCATCTACCTACCTGTCTATCTATATTTATCTATCACATCAATATTTATTTATCTATATCTATCTATCTCTATGGACTACCTTGACAAAGAAAATAAAAATGAATGAAAAAGATAAAGTAAATAAAATATAAAAAAAAAATATAAAAAAGAGAAAAAAATAGACAAATATCTCAATAATAGAGGAGAAAAACAACAACACAACGACAACAAAAAAACATCATCTACTACAACGAAAAGTACCTTTTGATATATTTTCATTTTTCGTAACTTATTCGCACTTCAGTCACACCGGAGAGGCGGGGACACTCGGCGATGCAGGCAAAGTTGTCTTCAAGATCCTCCAAGATGTATTCCAGTACGCCATTGCACGGAGACCCTCGGGACTCGGGAAAGTTTTGCTTCGTTCGATTCCGGGCTGATGGGGTGGGGTGGGGGGGGTGGGTGGAGGGGTGGAGGTGGAGGGGGGGGTGGAGGTGGGGTGGGGGTGGGGAGAGTGGGTGGGGGGTGGGAAGGAGAGGAGAGGAGAAGTGGGGTGAGGGTGGAAGTGAGGTGAGGTGGGGTGGAGATGGAGTGGAGGCGGGGTGGAGTTGTGGAGGTGGAGGTGGGGGTGGAGGCGGTGGAAGCGAGAGGGAGAAGTGTGGAAGTGGTGGTGGAGAGGGAAGAGAGAAGAAGTGGGGTGGGGATGGAAGTAGGGGGTGTGAAGGGTTGGGGTGGAGAGGGAGGGGAGAGGTGAAGTGTTGGGTAAGGAGGAAGGGGAGAGGTAGAAGTGGGGGAAAAGAGTGGGAGTGGAAAGGAAGAGAAAGAAAGAGAATTACTGGGATGGGAGGAGGTTGATAAGGTGGAGGACAAGTGTAGGAGAAGAAGAAACTAAAGATGGGAATGGAATTAGTAGAGAAGTGAGAGGCAGAAAAGGAGATAACGGGGCAGCTCAAGGTAGTGAGGGAGAAGGAGAGGGAAATGGTGGGGAAGGGGGGGGGGAGGTGTAAGTGAAAGTAGAAGGAAGTGGAGGAGGAAGATTAGGATCTAAAGGTGCTGTGAGGTAGTTAGGGAAATGGAACGAGAAAGTGGTAGAAAGGGAAGGAGACGAAAGGAAAGATAAAGAGGAGGATAGGAGGTGGAAGCCGGCCTTGAAGGTGGTAAAGGAAGAGATGGAGGAAGAGGGGAAAGTAGAGAAGAAGGTAGTGCGAGAAAGCGAAAAGAGAAAGAAGGAAGAGAAAAGAGAAAGAGGAAGAGAAACGAGAGAGGAGATAGAGGGGGGAGGGGAGAGGAAGAAGAGGTAGAGGAGAAAGGAGAAGAGGAGGAGAGGAGTGGGGGGAGGGGGAAGGAGAAGGGAAAGTGAAATGAAGGGAGGGAGGGAGAAGATGGAGATGAAAGTGGAGATAGAGGGGAGGAGAGGAGGAAGAGTAGGAGAGAAAGGAGAGGAGGAGGAGGTAGGATGGAGAAGGGAAAGTGAACTGAAGGAGGAGGGAGAAATGGAGATAAAAGTGGAATTAGAGGGGTGAATGGGGATAAAGAAAAGAATAGAGAAGGGGGAACGGATAAGGATAAGATTGATAGGCGAAAGGGAAGGAAGTGGTAGCAGGAGATAGAGAAAAAGGAAGTGGAATAGAAGCCAAAGAAATGAAAGAAAGGAGACGAAAGAGGAGAAGAAGGAAGTTGGGTTAAGGGAAGAGAAAGATGGATTTTTTTTTAGGAATTTGGGGAAAGGAAGGGAGGAAAGAATAAAGGAATAGTAAAACGGTGAGGGAAAGGAATAAAGGAAAGGAAGAAAGGAGAAGAAGAGAGGGAAGAGGGGGAAGGTGAGGGAAAAGGAAGAAGAAAGAAACAAAGGGGGAAGGAAGAGTTAATTCAGGGGGTAGGGAGATGGGGGAGGGGTAAGGGGAAGAGAGAGAGGGAGGAGGGGGTTTAAAGGGGTTGAAGGAGTTTAAAGGGGGTTAAATGAGGGGAGGGGGAGACAAGAATAAAAGGGGTTAATGAACTCTGGGGCTGGGAGGGTAAAGGGAAAGGGGAGGATGGGGAGATAGGGAAGAGATTGGGGGATTTTGATGGGAAGAGGGGAGGGGGAGATGGAGGGTGGGGACTAAGGGTAGGGGTTAAGGTGGGAGGGAAAGGAGGGGAAAGGAGGGGAGGGGAGGGGGAGCGGGATGGGGGATGAGGGAAGGAGGGAGGAAAGGAGGGATGGGGAGGGGAGGGGATGAGGAGGGGAAAAGAAGAGAGGGAATGGGGGGGAAAGGAAGGGAAAGGGGAAGGGAGGGAAAGGAGGGAAGGGGAGAGGAAAAGAATGGGGAAGGGGAGGGAAAAGGAGGGAATGGGGAGGGAAAGGAGGGAGTGGGAGGGAAAGGAGGGAAGGGGAGGGAAGAGGAAAGGAGGAAAGGGGGAAGGGTGGAAGGGGAGGGAAAGGAGGACGGGGAGGAGGCCAGGAGTCGAGAGGACGCGGCGGCAAGGCAAGGGCGGCGCAAGAACGGGCGCTTGCCTTGAAGAAATACGAGGGGGCTTTTTTGACATCTTATATTTTTCTTTCTCGAAGACTTCTTTACACGCTTTCTTCTTTTTTCTTTTTTCATTTACCGTTTTTTTATTTTCTTTTTTCTTCTGGCGTCTTTTTTTTTTTTTTTTTTTTTTTTAACCATTTCGAGTCCTTTCTTGTTCCTTTTCCATTTCGTTTTCTATCAGGTCTTGTCTCTTTATTCTTCATAATCTTTCTTTTCCCGTTCTCTCCCTCCGCTTTCCACGCTTTTCCAAATTTTCGGTTTTTGTGAGATTCTCTTCTTCAATTTCTTTGAACCCTTTTCTTTTTAATCTCTCGGGGTAATCTCGTCCTATTGCTCTTTGCTTTATGGTCGTTTTTCTTATCTCCCATTTTCTCGTTTCCTTTCTTTTCGTGGATGTGTATGTACTCGTTTTTTTCCCCTCTTACACACATACCCACACACACACACACTTAACACACGTACATACACAAACACACAGATACCACACTCATACACAGACACACAGGCACACACACACACATACAGACACACACACACACACACACAAACCACACACACACACGCATACACACACACACACACACACACACAGGCACAACACGCACACCACACACACACACAAACACACACACACATACATCCATCCATACACAAACAAACATCCACACACACACACACCACATATCATCAAGAAATTCCCCAGATTCTCTTCCGCAGCGAAGTACTCCCCCAACCAGACCCCCCCCCGCCCCCCCGCCCCCCGATGGGGGACCCGAGGGACACAGATCGGGGCTGGGGTGGGGTGGGGTGGTGGTGGACAGGGGACACAGATCGAGCAGGGGACAAGATCGGGGGCTGGGGTGGGGGGGAGGCAGGGGACACAGATCGGGGGCTGGAGGTGGGGTGGGGGTGGGGTGGGGGAGGGGACACAGATCGGGGTGGGGGTGGGGGTGGGGGGTGGGGGAAGGGGACACAGATCGGGGGTTTTTAAAGCCTCCCCGATCGCTCCCTCACTCGGTATTAGCTTCGGTCGGGAAAGCTCTTCGAACCCGGGGTGGTATTTTGGGACTGGAATAGGTGTGGGGGGTGTTACTCTTAATTACTGGTGTGGGGATATGTTGTTTATTATGTCTTGTTTTTTGCTTTCTGGTGTAAGATTTTATTTATTTTTTCTTATTCTTGTTTTCCTTGTTTTGTTTTCTTTGTTTTTTCTGTTTCCTTACTTTTCTTTTCTTTGTTTTCCTTGTCTTAGTTTTCTTTTTGTTTGTTTAAATTTCTTTTTTTGATGTTATAGCTCGTCCGTTTCTCTTTGTCTTAGTTTTCTTTTGTTGTCTTACATTTCTTTCTTTTTGATGTAGATTTTCTTTTTCTTTTGTTTTTCTTGTTTTCTTTTTTGTTTTCCTTATTTTCTTCCTTCTCTTTCTTTGTTTTTTTTCTGTTTTTCCTTTGTTTTTTTATTTCTTTGTTTTCTTGTTTTCTTTCTTTTTTTCTTTTTTTCTTTTTTTTATAAATCATCATTTTATCTATTTATTTATTATTATTTTTTTTTCTTATAAATCATCAATGGGAAGTCCTTCTGCTATGAGTATCTTTATTATCCTCCATTATTTCTCTCATAATTCTAACCAAAATCGTCAACAAATATAAACATCATCATAAACGACCTTATTCCCTCCTCATTTCCATCGCATTATCTTCATCTTATTCCTCATCGTCACTTATCCTCTTCGTCACTTCATCCCAAGAATTATCGGTAAAATTGGATTCAGAATCATGTCTATTTCGCTGATAATTATTGGATGTCTCTTTTTACTGTTAAAGGTTTGTTGTTGTTGAGATTCTAAGTTGGTATGGCATGGGTGTATGGTCATGCAGATTTTACTTTTTCTATTTGTTTGTTTTCTCTCTGTTTCTGTCTATCTGTCTGGCTTTTTCTGTTTCTGTTTCTGTGTATCTGTCTGTCTGGTTTTGTCTCTGTTCTTTTGTTCTGGTCTCTCTCTCTCATTTCCTCCCTCCCTCCTGTCTCTTACCTTCCCCCTCTCTCCCTTTTCTCTCGTACTATACATCAATAACCCTTCCTCTCTCTCTGATCTCATTAATCTTTTTCTCACCATTTTTTTGGTTCCCCACCCCACCTACCCCATCACTTCCTCCACCTCCACCTCTTCCCTCATCCCCTAACCCCTCTCCCTCCCCCTCCCCTAAACCTTACCCTCCCTCTCCCTCTCCCCGTTCACCTCCATCACCTCCACCCATCCTCCTGCCTCCACCTCCACCACTCCCCACCCACCCACAAACCCACCCTCCACCCACCCCCAGACACCTTTCATCCCCCCCATCCCATACACCCCCCACCCCCAAAAGCCATTCCACGGCCAAGAGGTTAAGATGAATTATAATGGGAGACATTCGGTTTAGCGGCCGTTCCGAGGCAGCGACGGCGTTCGAAAAGACGGACTTGGGCATTTTCATCTCCAAACTGGGAAATTAAATCCCGTATGATTGTAAAAGCCTGATGTGATAGATTAAGTGATATATAGTAATAAAGAAGGGATGGAGGAGGAAAGAGGAGAGGAAGAGAAAAATAGGGAGGAGTGGAGATAAAAGAAAAAAAAAAACAAGAAAAATGAGATATAGAAGAAATAAAAGGAGGGGAATAGGAGGAAAGAGGAGAAGAATGAGAGAAAAGTTAAACAGATAAAATAAAGATTAAGAGATTATAGAAATAAAAAAGGGAAAAATAGGAGGAAAAGAAAAAGAATGAAAAGAAATAGCTAGGAGTGGAAATAAAATAAAGATTAATGATACATAGAGAATTAAAAAGGGGGAGGAAAGCATTAAAGAGTGAAAAATGAGAAAAAAATAGACAAGTAAAAAAAAAAAAAAAAAAAAAAGGGAAATTGGAAGATCGCGGGATTTAACGGGCCTCTAAGCTCGCGGCACTTAAGCTGGTGCTGGCCTTTAAAACGATCTAAAAACCATCTCGGAATAGGAAAAGGTTAGCGTGAGATTTTGGCGTAAGGAGGGAGGGAGGGGGGGGGCGAGGAGAGGGAGGGGCGGGGGCGAGGGGTGTATACGAAGGGTTTGAAGGGGAGTGGAAACGGGTGAGAAATGGGGGGAGATGGTGAGGGGAGAGGAGACGGTTGAGGGGAGAGGGAGAGACGGAGAGAAGGGAGAGAAGGGAGAGGAGATAGTGAAAGGAGAAGGGAGAGAGATGGGGAGAGAGACAGTGAGGGGGAGAGGGTGAGGCGAGAGGGAGGGGGAGAGTTGAGAAAGTAAGGGGAAAGGGAGAGTGAAAAGGAAATGGAAAAGTGAGCGAAGGAGATGGAGGAGAGAGACTGAGAGTGAAGGAGAGGGAAGATGAGATAAAGGAAATGAAGGAGGGGTGAAGGGGAAAGGGAGACGAGGAAATTGAAGAAAGAAGGATAAGCAGAAGAAAAAGGGCAAAGGAAGAGTGACAATGGTGGGGCAGGAATAAAGACGAGAAAAGAGAGAGAGAGAGCAGAACCAGGAGTCAAAGGAACAGAAAGAGAAGAACATCGAAAAGGGGAAAATAAGTTGAAGTAGGAGGGATGAGATGGGAAGTGGATCAGGAAACGGAGGAAGGAAGACGAGGAAGAGAAGGAGGAAGAAGGTGGAGAGGAAAGGGAGGTGGGAAGAAAGACGAGAAGAGAGAGGGAAGTGAAAACGAGAGAGAAGAAAGGGAAAGCGAGAGAAGAGAAAGGAGAAGAGTGGGAGGAAAGAGAGGTGGGAGAGCAGACGAGAAGAGAAGAGGGAAGAGGACGAAGAAGAAGAAGAAGAAAGGGAAAGGGAGGAGGAAGAGAAAGGAGGAAGAGGTGGAGAGGAAAAAGAGAGGTGGATGATGAGACCGAAGTAAGAAAAGGGAAGAGAAGGAGAGGGGGAGAAGTAGACAGGAAAGGGGAGGGAAGAGAAAGAGAGGGGGAGAAGTAAACAAGAAAGCAGAGGGAGGGAAGTGGGAGAGAGAAAGAGTAACGGAGAAAAAAATATAGGGACGCAGAGGAGAAAAAAAGAAAAGAAAAGAAAAGTAGAGTATAATTCTAAAAGGAAGAGAGGAAGAAGGTGAGGAAGGAAGATAAAGAAAATAAGGAAGAATAGAGAGAGACGAGGAGGAAACATCATTATTTTTCTTTTCCTTAACAAACATTCACGTGTAGGAATCAAAAGCCATATCAGTCTTTTCATTTTCTTCTTCTCTTCTCCTTCTTGTCTTCGTTTTTATCTCCACTTCTTCTTTCTTTCTCTCTCTCTCTTCTTGTATTAACACGTCTAGGGATACTCTCAGAGGCTTGAGATTATGATTATGTAAATTGCAGAAATAGAATCTTGTCTTTGATCATGATATTCATGAGAGAGTGAAAAAAAGAAAGAAAGAGAGAAGTAAAAGGAAGAGAAATAGAGAAATATGAAGGTAGATATGCATATATTGATCAAGAGATACATAGATATACAGATAAATAAATAATTGTGGATATATTCCTAGGTAAATGTCTACATCAATATGAATACATACACATTTACATAAAAGTATCCATACACAGATATATCTGAGATAGATAGAGATAGTAGAGGAGAGAGAGGGAGAGAGAGAGATAGAGAAGAGCGGAGAGGAGAGAGGAGAGAGAGAGAGAAGAGAGAAGAGAGAGAGAGAGAGAGAGGAGAGAGAGAGAGAGAGAGAGAGGAGAGGAGGTAGAGAGAAGAGAGAAAGAGAGAGAGAGAGAGAGAGAGAGAGAGAGAGAGAGAGAGAGAGAGAGAGAAAGAGAGAGAGAGAGGAGAGACAGACGAGACAGACAGACAGACAGAAACAAACAAACAAAGAGAAAGAAAAATACACAACACACAAAAAAAAACTAAACCAGAGAAGACAGAGAAAAAAACCGACCAGCAAAAGTAGACGCCAGAATCCCATCGTGCAACTCAACAAAGTATTTTACATTCATCCCTTTTCTTGGTTGTGTGTCCTCCTACTGTCTGAAGTTCTGGATCTTATCTGCATTTTAATCACTCTTAAAAATGGACTGGAACGTCACTGCTCATGATTAGGCAGTCTTTGCATGCTAATGGACGAAGCGGTAACTTACGCTTTTCAATATGACTAATTGTTGAGATAATGAGGGTGTAGATGGAGGGAGAGACGGAGAAGGAGGAGGAGGAAGAGGAGGAGGAGAGGAAGAGAGAAGGTGGAGGAAAGGGTGGAGAGGGAGAGAGGTGGGAGGGGAGGAGAGGGAGAGGAGAGAGGAAGATAGCGAGGAGAAGCGGAGAAGGAGAAAAGGAGGAGGAGGAGGAGAGAAAGAGGAAAGGTGGAGGAAGGGGTGGAGAGGAAGAGAGAAAGGTGAGGAAAGGGGAAAGGAGGAAAGGGTGGAGAGGAAGATAGAGGGAGAGACGGAGAAGAGGAGGAGGAGGAGGAGAGGAAAAGAGAAGTGGAGGAAAAGGGAAGGAGGAGGGGGTGGAGAGGAAGAGAGAGGTGGAGGAAGGGGAGAGAGGAGGAGTAGGAGGAGAGGAAAAGAAAGGTGGATGGTGAGACTGGAGAAAGAAAAAGAGAAGAGAAGAGAAAAAGGATGAGAAGAAAAAAGATTGTAAGGGGAGATATAAGGAAGAGGAAGAAGCAGATGAAGATGAAGAGGAGGCAAAATGAAAAAAAAAAAGTGAAGAGGCGGGGAGAGGAGGAGAGCATAAATGAGGAGAGAAAGAGAGAAAAAAGGAGAAAGAATAGGATAGGAGGGAGGAAGAGAAAGAGATGAATAGAGGAAGGAGGCCCGAAGAAAAGAAACAGGAGGATAAAGAAAGAAAAAATAGATAAGTAATATAAGAGAATTAGTAGCAAAGTGAATAGATGTAAAAAAAAAAAAAAAAAAAAAAAGGTACTGTGAATTAACTTCTTCCAAAAACAGACAAACAAACGGATACAAGATAATAGACCCTAAGTAGATAACACGTTCCATTATCATTAATTAAAGGCTTGATTAACACATATTCTCTTTTCAGGTACGTTGCGGACTCGAGAACCAGACGAACTAGGGAGGTAAGGAAGAAAAGAGGAATTATTGGATAACCACGAGTTACAAAGGAGATTTAATCTATTGAAAATCATTTGTTATTACTCTCGAGGGTCTACTTGGAAGAACATCACTGAGTTTATTTTTATTTTTTTATTCATTTTTTTTTTTTTTTTTCATTTCTGATTTGTGATTCACCTTCACTGACACTAATTATATTCATTTCTTCTTTTCTTTTTTCTCACTATTCTCTCTTGTTTACGTGTGTGTGTGTGTTGCGTGTGTGTTTTGTGTGTGTTTCTGTGTGTGTATGTGTATGTATGTATATGTGTGTGTGTGTGTGTTTGTGTGGTTTGTGTGTGT
>NW_020868523.1:59054-66554 GCF_003789085.1 Penaeus vannamei
TAAAAAAAGAAAAAAAAAGAAAAAAAAAAAAAAAAAACGTAAATCACAGTTGAAGATTGGAATTGCGGGTCATTTACAAACTGGCGTATTTTCAAATCGCTTTCGGGCTGTTTGTCTGTCTGTCTGTGTGTATGGCTGTCTGTCAGAGAGAGAGAGAGAGAGAGAGAGAGAGAGAGAGAGAGAGAGAGGATAGAGAGAGAAGAGAGAGAGAGAGAGAGAGAGAGAGAGAGAGAGAGAGAGAGATAGAGAGAGAGAGAGAGAGAGGAGAGAGAGAGAGAGAGAGAAGAGAGAGAGAGAGAGAGAGAGAGAGAGAGAGAGAGAGAGAGAGAGAGAGAGAGAGAGAGAGATAGAGAGAGAGAGAGAGAGAGAGAGAGAGAGAGAACAGAGACAGACACAGAGAGAGAGAGAGAGTGAGAGAGATAGATGAGAGAAAATGAGAGTGAGATAGATAGATAGAGAGAGAGAGAAGGAGAAATCCAGGGTACGCTAAAACAAAAGATGAGTGGGAAATGAACATCGTAGAGGAACAGAGCAAAAGACAAGGAGAACATGAAGCGAAAATGAACAGAACGAAGAGAGAAGAATAGCTCGAAGATAGAAGGATGGAGCAAGAGGAGGATAGAGCGATAGTAGATTAAAGGAAGGGGGAAGAGAGGAGGATAAGGAGGGGGGAGGGGGGGGGAGGGAGGGTGAAGACTGCAGGGAGAGATTGCGCCTTCAATTATTCACCTTCGCCAGAAGTCTGACTGACAACGCCGAACGCAAAAGGGGGAGGAGGAGGAGGGGGTGAGGTAAGGAGAAGGAGAAGGGAGGGAGGATTAGGAGGAAGGGAGAGAGGGGACGAAGAGGAAGAGGAGGGGGTGGGGTGAGGGAGAGGGGGAAGGGAAGGAGGCAGAGGGAGGGAGAAGAAGGGGGGGGGGGTCAAGGAGAAGGGAGGGAGGGTCAGGAGGAAGGGAGGGAGGGGGCGAAGGAGGAAGAGGAGGGGTGGGGTGAGGGAAAGGGGGAAGGGAGGGAGGCGGAGAGAGGAAGAAGGGCAGGGGTGTCAAGAAGGGAGGGAGGAGGAAGAGGAAGGGTGGGTGGGGGAGAGGAGGAAGGAGGGGGAGGAAGAGGAGGGTGGGGTGAGGGAGAGGGGAAGGGAGGGAGGCGGGGCGAGGGAGAAGGGTGGGAGTGTCAGGGAGAAGGGAGGGAGGGTCAGGAGGAAGAGGAGAGGAGGGAGGGAAAGGTCAAGGGAGTTTGGGGGGAGGGACGAGGATGAAGGGAATGAGGGAGGGGGGAGAGGAGGGAAGGTGGGAAAAATACAATGAACTGGGAAACGATAGAAAAGAAAGAATAGAGAGGAAGACGAGAAGAAGGAAGGGGAAGCGAAGGAGGGAGAGGAAAATGACAAAAAGGAAGAAAGGAGAGCAAATGACGACAAAAGAGAAGGAGGAAAAGGGAAGAAAAAAAAAAGATAAAATAGAGAGAGGAGAATGAAGAGTAAAAAGGGACAGAGAGAAGAAAAGAAAAAGGGAAACTATTAAACAGGTTAAAGATTGGAGCTACAGTGTCAGAATAGAGGATAGAGAAAGGAAAAAGAAATAAACAAGAAATAGATAGAAATTGTCTTCCCATTTTCTCTTTCCCCCTCTTTCTGTCTCTCTCTCTCTCTTTCTCTCTCACTCTCGCTCTCTCCCTCTTTTCTATCCATTTCTTTCTTTTCTTTAATCTTTAATCTTTCCTTCTACCTCGCCATTTCTCCCGTCCATCCCAACACGTTATTTTTCTTTTCTTCCATTCTAAAACAAGCATCCTCACTATATCATCTTTTCATCGACTGACTGACTGAAAGGAGATATTGTCAACTTTTTTTCTATTAATTGAATAAAATAGAGAATAAGAAATGGTCGATGGTTCCTATTTCCTATAGAATAATGTAATATTATCGTATTTTTTTCATTACGAGAAATTCGAGGAGTGCTCTTCAAAATAATCCGTGCAATGCAATTAAAAATGTTATTAGATAAGTAACTTGGAATCCTCCTTCTAAAGGAAAAAAAGCCCAACTAATTAGTTTCCTGTTGTTCTAGTACAAAGCATTGAGGCCTAATTTCAACTGGTTCTGTGAGACTACCCTTACTGCCTACGCAATATCGTATCGTATTTAGATAACGGATAATTTTTCTCTCCTCCTCTCTCTTTCTCTCTCTCTCTATCTGTCTATCTCTCTATTCCCCCTTACACACACACACATACACACACACACACACACACACACACACACACACACACACACACACACACACACACACACACACACACACACACACACACACACACACACACACACACACACAACACACATATATACATATATATATATATATATATATATATATATATATATATATATATATATATATATATATATATATATATGTATGTATATATATATTTATATGTATACATATGAAAATAAAACTAGCCACAATGGCTAGTTTCAGTTCCGTTTTCGTATACACGTTATTGTGTTTGTACTTGTGTTCATGTACACATATATACACATTAAAACATTAGAATAATTTTCCGTTGTACTAACATAACTTCCCCAATTTTCCTACAATGAAAAACCCCCTTCAAAGCCCCAACAACTTGCTCCATTCGGCAACCCCAAATGGCGCAAGTCGGTCCCGCAGAGAGCCGAGCGTCTGGAACGGGCAATTACGCGGCTGTGCAAATCCGTCTTAATTCCGGGCCCCAATCCCCGAATCGCTAAACCTTGATCGCTTCTTGTCGTGGCCGAGTAGATGATTCGCCGATCGATCTTCGATTGGGAATGGGGTGTCGAGGCTGGACAATCATGTTCATCTGTCTGTTGGTTCCTTGTGTGTCCGTGTATGTGTATGCGTATGTATATGCGTGAATGTATATATGCTTATACATACGTACATTCCTCCCCACATCCTTCCTTCACTTTCTCCTCTTCCTCCCTCCATCCTACCTTCCCTACCTCCTTCCCCCCCCATCTCCCCTTTCCCTTCTTCTTCCCTCCCTCCCTCCCTCCATCCCTCTCCTTCTTCACCCTTCTCTTTCGCCCCTCTCCCTCCTCCCCTTTCCCTCCCTTTCTCCCGTCACTCCCTCCATCTATCCTTCTTCCCCTTTCTCTTTCTCCCCGTTTACACTGTCCCTCCACCACTCCTTCTTCCCTTTCTCTTCTCCTTCCCTTTCTCCCCTCCCTCCCTCTCTCCATCCCTCCTTCTTTCCCTTTCTCTTCTCCTTCCCTCCCTCCCTCCGTCCCTCCCCTCCTCCACCTTCCCTTCGTTCCCTCCTTCCCTTTCTTCCCTCCCTCCCTTCTCCATCCCTCTCCTTCTCCACCCTTCCCTTTCGCCTCTCTCCCTCCTTCCCTTTCCCTCCTTCGCTGACCCTTCTCCCATCAGCTTTAGGCCATCTTAGACCGGAAGAACAGCCACGTGAAGAACCCAAAACAGAACGGCCTCAGAACCTTACACGTGGCCAGGGGGGGGGGGGGGGGAAGGCCGTGCTAGGAAATATGTTTGGGAGATTCGTTCTATTTTTTGTTATTAACATGGTTATTGTTGTTATTATTTTGTTATCCTTGTTATCAGTGTTGTTGTTGGTATTACTGTGGTTGTTGTTATCATTATAGATAGAAATATAGAGAGAGAAATTGAGATAGAGAGGTATTTAGATAGATATAATGGAGAAAGAGAGAGAGAGAGAGAGAGGAGAGAGAGAGAGAGAGAGAGAGAGAGAAGAGAGAGAGAGAGAGAGAGAGAGAGAGAGAGAGAGAGAGAGAGAGAGAGAAGAGAGAGAGACAGAGAGAGAGAGAGAGAGAAGAAAGAAGAGAAAAGAAGACAAAAGACAAAAAGAGAAACAAAAGAAGAAAAAATAAAAATAAAACAAAAACAGTGAAAAGAGAAAGAGAAAGAGAGGAAAGAGAGAAGCCCCGACAGAGAAAGGGCAGAGAGAGAGAGAGAGAGGCAGAGCGTAAGCGATAAATCAACACCTGTAATGCTGCAATCACGGCTATAAATCAACAGGCAGTCCCGTGCTGAGGCCAGCGTGTGAACACAAATCAAGTTGTGGGAGAAAACACGTGCGGGAGAATAGTCGGGATCAGAGAACAGAGGGCGAGTCTCCGGTTGGATTTTATTTTCTAGTTTTCAGGGAGAGGGATGGGGAGAGAGGGATAGATGGATAGATGGAGAGAGGAGGGAGAGAAGAGAGAGAGAGGAGAGGAGGGAGGGAGGGAGGGAGGGAGGGAGGAGGGAGGGAGGGAGGGAGAGAGAGAGAGAGAGAGAGAGAGAGAGAGAGAGAGAGGAGGAGAGAGAAGAGAGAGAGAGAGAAGAGAGAGGGAGAGAGGAGAAGAGAGAGAGAGAGAAGAGAGAGAGAGAGAGAGAGAGAGAGAGAGAGAGAGAGGAGAGAGAGAGAGAAGAGGGAGGGAGGGAGAGAATGAGCAAGAGAGAGACAGAGAGAGAGAGAGAGAGAGTGAGTTAGAGAGAATAGGAGGAACACGTATAGAAATGTGTATCTCTATCCATCTATCTATCACTATATCTGTATCCATATATTTGTATATATATGTATACTTGCATGCATACATACATACATACATACAACAAAAATGAATAAAGTAAAACCCAAAAAGAGGAATAATAATAAAAGAAAAATGTTTGATTTCATTTCTTTTTATCGCAATGATGCCTGACATTACTGAATCAACAGTTGATTGTCTGTAAGCAATAATCTCATTTATCCGAAAGTTGATTCTAATACACATACCACATAATCATTTTTTCCTTTTCTATGCCAGATATATAATAATCATTTCTTCTTATGTCTATTTGTGTTATTGTCATTATTATCATTGATTTTATTGTTCTTATTGTTATTCCTATTGTTCCTTCATTATGATAACTACTATTAGTATCACCTTTATTTTTATTATCAGTAGTATTATTATCATTTTCATCATTATCTTTATCGCTATCATCATTACTTTTACCATTATCATCGTTATTAATTTATCATAATTGTCATTATTATCATCATTGTCATTATTGCCATCGTTATCACTGCCATTATCATTACTATCATCATAACTGATATCAATTTCATTCTTATTGATATTACTATGAAAATTGTCTTATTCTTATTCTCATCATCAGTTCAACTCTCATTGTTATCATTATCACCTTAATCAAAGTTTTATAGCAACATAAAATATCTGTTTTGATGCAGATAAAACGTAATTAGTGAAGAATAGAGAAATATCCGTGGGTGAAAAAAATATATATGTTAGAAGATTAAAAAATGGATAAAAAACCACGATAAGAGACAGAGTAAAGTAAATAAACGCATGGAGAGATTAGGAGGAAAAAGAAGTTCCTATCTAGTCTTCAAGTGTGTAGAAGTGGGGAAGATGTTGGGGGGGGGGGGGAGAGGTTGGAGAGAGGGGAGGGCTAGGGATCAAGGGGTTCAAACTGAGGTCACATCTATGATTTATGTCCAATATTCCACGTGGCAATGAGAGGTTCTTATCTTTTTTTTTTTTCTCTCTCTCTTTCACTTATTCTTTCTCTCTCTCTCACACTCACCACACATTCTCTCTCTCTCTCACATTTTTCTCTCTCTCTCTTTCACTTTTTCTCTCTCTCTCCCTTCCCTCCTTCTCTCTCGTTCCTCTTTTCCTCCTATCTTCTCATTCGGTCTCACCCCACCCCTTTTGTCTGTTTTGTTTCTCTCTCTCCTACTCCCCCCCCACCCCCCTCTCTCTCTCTCCTTCCCTCCCTCCCTCCTCCCCCTCTTTCCCCCTTTACCTTCCCTCCCTCCTCCCCCTCTTTCCCCCTTCCCTTCCTTCCTCTGTTCCCTCCCTCCCTCCTCCCTCCTTTTCTTTCTCCCTCTCACCCCTTCCCTCTTCCTTGCTTCCTCCTGCCTCCTTCCTTATCAATAAGCGAAGAGCGAAGAATGATATATCACCGAACTCGCTGAATACAAATGGCTCTAATGAAGTCCATAAAGTTCAGAACCAGATGATTATATAAAAAAAGAAAAAAGAAAATCCAGGATCCATAACAAACCACATAAATTGGAAAATAAAGGTATATCGAGAGAGGAATAAAGAAAAGGTAAGAGAAAAAAAATGTAATGTAGTAGGGTACGATTTCACAGGGTACAAGTGCTATTGAATAAGGCACGCAAGTTACTGTTATATGAAATAGTGCCATGGACGTGTATGGAATGATGGTTTATGGAACATCACAGTGCGCGGTAAAAAAGTCAGACTACATGTAGACAACACTCAAACACACACACCCACACACACACACACACACACACACGCACGCGCGCGGCGGATAATATAAGAAAGAGAGGACGAAAGAGAGAGGGAGAGAAAAAGCCAGGAAGATAGATAGATAGATAGATCCAGAAAGAGATAGATAGATAGAGAGAGAGAGAAGAGAGAGAGAGAGAGAAGAGAGAGAGAGAGAGAGAGAGAAGAGAGAGAGAGAGAGAGGACAGACAGAGACAGAAACAGAGATAAACACGAAAAGAGACAAAGAAACACAAAGAAACACAAGAAAAACTAAAAGAGAGTGAGAGATAAAAAAAAAAAGTAGAGAGATGGAGATAGACCGTAAAACTACCTCTCTCTCTCCTCTCGTCGAATAAGAGCGTCTATAACGAACCCAATAAGAGGCACGAGAGAGATTACGAAGCCAAGACCGACGAAAAAGCATAAATTGAGTTCACGGAATTCCAGCCAAAGTATCGATAAAGGAAACGGTTGAGGTAGAGTTATGGTTCTCGAAGGGTTAATCTACGAAGGTTCATGGAGTTATGAAGATGGTATGATTTATCCTTGGGAAGGTGAAGTTGATCTCCTGAGGTGTATGGGTTGTTGTTATAGGGTTGGATCTCTCTGAAGATTGTTTGGGATTGGGGAGGAGGAGGAGCTGGAGGGAGAGGAAGAGAGAAAGATAGAAGGGAGAGGGAGAGAAAAAGAAAGAAGTGAGAGAGATAGAAAGGAGAGAGAGATAGAAGAGAGAGGGAGGGAGAGGAGAGAAGAAGAGAGAAAGAGATCGAAAGAGAGAGAGAGAGAGAGAGAGAGAAGAAGAGAGACAAATTTAGAGGGACCGATAAAACGTGACACACGCATTAGAAAGTCAAATAGAACGGTAAAAAACCCCCCCCACCATAAAAAAATACATAAATGAAATAAAATAAAGGGATGGGGGAAGAAAAAGCAAAAAATTAAATAAGACCGAACAATATCGAAAATAAAACAGATATAAAATAGAACAACAGACACACACAACATCGGACGAACCTACGTACCCCCCCCCCCCCTCCCCGCCACACGAAATACGACCCGGCTGGAAAAAAACCTCAATGGATTCCAGAGTACGACCCATACGCCGGAGTCTTCCCCAAGGACGACCTCAGGCAGTAAAGCAGAGCAACGATTAAAGGAAAGATCGGTAGTCTTTTCGCTTCCAGGGG
>NW_020868523.1:75172-85172 GCF_003789085.1 Penaeus vannamei
CTCCCGGGTCTCTCCGTCGCATGGACATGCTACTTTCTAGGCTTATGATGCAAAGCTTAATGTAGATTAGTGTGGATGTGTGGGTGTACGTGCGTGCGTATGTGTGCGCGAACTTATTCCCCCATGGTTATCAATTTGTCCGTATTATAAGAGTATCTATGCATGAGGAAGGACTAATACTTTGTCCAAATGCGAAATTGACAGCCAGTTTTGCGAATTCCTGTAACCGAAGGAAACAGGTTGCAGTTTCGCGCGCGCGTGTGTGTTGTGTGATGTTCAGCGGGCCCTTGATGAGCTTGTTGATGTGTCGGACTCCGTGTTTGTGTAGTATATGTTAATGAGTGTGACGTTATCGGGGTCTTCTCGCACACAATTGCATTCAAAGTACAAGCTTGAGTGCTCCCTGGCCCACACACATCTGCAGACCTGTCTCGTCACTCGCTTGTCTCCGGCACCTCCTTTGCACTTCCTCGGGGGCCGTTTTTGGAAGCGGTGCTCTGGTTGCATTTTTATTGTTCTCGTGGTGGTGTGTTTGCTGATATCATTATCGTTGGTGTTATTGTTAGTATCGTTATAATTATTGTTACTATTGTTATATTGTTATTGTTTTGTTTGTTGTTTATTATTTGTTCTATTATATTATTATATGTTTATTTAGTTAGTAGTAGTAGTGTTATTATGTAATAGTGAATATTAAGTATTAGTACTATTAACTGTATAGAGAATGCACAATATTAGTAGTCTTACAGATGACATAAGTGAACTACTACTAAACTACTATTACTACCACTACCCCCCCCCCCCTTTTTCGTGTTCAAACCTTCCCTGGGCTGTGAAAAGGCTGCGGGCCGCGCGGAGCCAAAGGGAAGTTTCGTAGCCATCTTGTTTACTCCCCTGAATAGGTGCGCACAGGGGCGTATCCCCCGCCTCACCTGGGAGACGAGATGCCGCCGTTCGGTAGCGCCTGCCCGTGGCTCGCTTTGCCCGGCTCAGGCACTCGGGGGCTGCGGCGGAGCGGTGGCTTGATTACCTATGGGAGGTTAGAGAGATGGAACCATATTATATCTGGCATACGGAGAATGTGGCTTGCACGTAGGACTCCAAGATGAAGAACGTACAGATGATTTGCTGACCTTCACCCCATCATATCCTCTCCCTCTCCGGTTGCCACGCCGCCGTGTGCCCCGTCTCGTGCGCATCCTCCTTCCCTTCAACCATAACTTAAGATTACAGGCCCAGAGGAATGCCTAGATGCGCCGACCCTATCCATCTGTAATTACTATTTACACCCTCCGGTCCTCTAGTACCCTACTCGTATTCCTCCCATTCGCTTTTCTCTATTTGCGCTCGCTCTCAATGACGGGCGACGCGGGGCACCCTCACGGTGCCTTCACGCAACCAGTCCGCCTAACACTATTACCTGCCACCTTGTTCTCCATCCTCTTCCCCCCTCCTGTCACTCCACCGTGCTGGAGATCTCCACAATGCCTTCAGCCTTGCCTCTCTATCTGGTCACGCCTCGGCGTCCTCTGATATCGACCTCCCGATACTCGCACTTCCAATGCATCGTCCTACTCTTCCTCCTGGCCACCTCCTCAAATTGACTTGCTTTCTACTCCTTTCTCCGGTCCTTACTCATTTGCTCCTACATACACTCCTCCCTCATCCAGGCACTGAAACGTGCCGTCGCATTACTTGTCCACATCTTCTCGCGTATCTTCCTTCTCGGTCAATACGAATGGCGATATAATTACACACTGGGGACGACACTGTCCAGCGGTGTCGAGCACTCTTAAGATGCCTAAGTAGCTCAAGGATATCAATGTCCGGATCCTTGGACACAAAAGATGTGGGGCAGAGAGATCACTATGAGTGCGAAAGTGTCACTAAACTAAGTTGTGGTTCCGTCGTCTCTTTCGGTGGCCTGCTCTTAGGTTGCGTGAGATTACAGAATAGTTTCTTGTAGTGTGGCTGGTAGGTCACTCGATTTTTGTATTCTGTTCTTTTTATTGGGAACGATGTAATATGATTTAATTTATGTGTGAATTTTTTAATTATATATTGGATATTTGGTTCATATGTATAAGATATAAGTAATTAGCGGATATGTAGCCACCTTCTCTATATTGTGGCAAATATATTTATAGATAATAGGTATACGAGTATCCGTTAGTATCCCTATGACCCCGTTCCTGTCTTTTCTCTTGCACCTACCTTCTTCTTTAATTCACTAGTTTTTCCTTTTCCATGCATAACAATTGTCATTCTAACTAGTACTCACTTCATTTTCTTTCATTAATACGAATTCTCGTATATCTTCACTAATTCACTCTAATATCACTCTCTACTTCTCCTAATAATATTCATCTCTCTTATATCTCTATAGAATCTCTAATCTATATACTCCTGTCTCTCTTACTATATATAATAATTATCTCCTCTCTCCTCTCCCATTGTGTGTGTGTCTGTGTGTGTTCTCGTTCTCTGTAGTCTCTTCTGTTCGTAGTGTCTGTGTGTGTGTTGTTCGTGTCCAGTCGTTATACTCGGTAATTCTCTTCCAAATTATAATGATCTGATAAAAAAAAATATATTTGGGCTTGAAATCTTTATCAGTTAGATCTCAGTCCTTCCCATCAGTGCCTTCATTCTCTATTACCAATCTTCCTAATCTTAACGGTATTATACCTATTTTATATTTTGGTAACTCCTCCTTCCTTTCTATCTCATCGTCCCCCCTCCGCCACTTTACCTACCAATTCATCCCACCAACAGACTCTTTTATCACTTCTCTTTCTAACTGCTGATCTAGCTTCGGCTCCCGCTTATAACCCTTTCTTATCAACGCTTTACGCTCACCCACCGTCTACCCTCGCCATATTATCGCCCGTCACGCTCCTGTCAAGCGTCCACCTAACACTTTACTTCCCTTTTGTCCTCCGTTCCCTTTTATACACCCTTCTGCCTGTTTCTTTTCCTTGGAGCCTTAAACAAGAGTTCTTAGCAGTTAATAGGAGAGAGATGGGGGAGGGAGTTGGGGGGAGGAGAGAAGGGGAGGGAGAGGAAGACAAGACAGAAGACAGACATCTGTCTCCCCCGAGACAGACAGACAGACAGAGACAACAGTCAATTGATCCCATACAACCAACTACAGACCAAAGAACAAACAGACAGCGAGCAAACCGAAAAAAGAAGGCGCAAAACGGAGGAGACATCACGCTGCCGGCGAGGAATGCATGCGTGCGTCCTCCTGCCGCACGTGATGACAGCCGACCACTTCCTTGTTCCGGCGCGACTTAACTCCAAGGACGTTTCCTCGGGTCTCTGGCATACATTTTCTGCCGTGTGCCTCTCAGCGTCTCACCTGAGCCTCCGCCGGGGGACTCGGTCCTATCCCCGGGGACTTTTTTGGGGAGGGGGAAGGGGAAGGGGGTGGTCTGTTCTGGCGTCGCTCTGGCGGGTCTCGCTCGCTCGGGCCGCTACACGCTGCTGATCTGCGTGTGTGTTCCTCCTGTTTGATTCTCTCTACTCTTCCTTCTCTGGTTTTTGTCGTAATGTATGTATGTATATCCTTCTCCTTCTCCTTCTTCTCCGTTCCTCCTTCATCTTCTTTCTCCTCACTCTGTCATATAATCATATCGCTATGCAGTACTGCGCTATGCCTATTTTTAATGCCACCCCCACCGAACAGTCCGCCCACCACACCACACCGCCCGAAAGATGCGCTGAGGACGTCCCGTGGCGGCGGCAGCGAGCGAGGCGCAGCCACACCCCGCGAGCGACCGAGCAGCAACAACCCACGCCTCTTATTATGTAAAGCAGCACTGCTGAAACCGCGACCTTTGATGGCAGATGAAACTGTTTTGCTTGCGATGCTGTCGCGTGTGAGCTCTCGTTTCAGTGTCGTTTTGGTATGATTTGTGATTTTTTTGGGCGAGAGGCCACACTAGATGAATTCCCGTCTTTTTATCCTCGAGTGTAAATGAGGGAGGGACCCGGCCATCAGCCCGCACGCACAAAGAGAAATTTAAAATGTTTACACATTTCATAAGGAGTCACTAAAAGGTGCCAAGTAGAGCGAGGGGATCTGAACCATTCGTGGCCGGGTAACTTAGAGTTAACCTTTCCAGTGGCGACTAGCCCATCGCCCTGAATCCTTGCACTCTGCTCGTCCAAAAACAACAATGGTTCTTTAATGCCTCGTCCAGCGCCCAGACGAAAGCTCCTACGTCATACAAACGGTAGGAAGCATTTCGAGGTGTTTGTTTGCAGCGTGCTTGCCAATCACGCTGCCCTGCATGACATCAGCGAGACCTTGTCGCCACGAAATTCCCTCTGGTTTATTATGCGTCGCTTGCCTCACCCCCCTTTTTCGCGTGGATATATCGTGACTGATATATATATATATATATAATATAATTATAATATATTAATATAATATTACTATATAATATATATATAATATTTTTTTTTTTTTTTTTTTTCTTTTTTTTTCTTTTTTTCTTTCTTTCTTTCTTTTTTTTTTGACGATGTTGATGATATTTTCCTGTTGTTATTATGTTTCATCATCGCCATCATCATCAATTTACCTTAATTGCTGGTTATCATTATCATTATTATTATCTCTACCATATCACCATCACAATAAGATTTTTTTCGCCGAGATGTTGAAGAACTTAATATTTTTTTGAAAGGAAATTTTAATTGTTTATAGGGTGTGATTTCCGCAAATTTAAAATGGCATACTAGAATAAGCTTAAAAGGAATGTTTATTATATATTTTATAGCATTCGGATGGCAGTGCTTAATTAGTCACTAAAAAAGAGATGATTTTGGCCATGTAGATAGACCATGATTATAGACCTTATTGCATTACTGAACGGATTGATTGAACACTTTCTTCTCTTGTTTGCAGGTAACGTCACAAGGCCAGCCGCCTCCCTTCAAAAGAAAGAAAGTAAGTAAGAAAAGAAGGAAATTAAAGAAAGAATGAAAGAAGGGAAGAAAGAAAGAAAGAAAGGAAGGGAGAAAGAATGAAAGGGAAGAAAGAAAGAGAGGAAGGGAGAAAGAATGAAAGAAGGTAAGAAAGAAAGAAAGAAGAAAAAGGAAGAGAAAGAAAGAAGGAAAGAAAGGAAGAGATAAGGAAGGAGAAGGAAGAGATGAAGAAATAAGGGAAGAAATGAAGAGATAAAAAAAGAAGGAAAGAAAGGAAGAAAGAACAATAGGAAATGAAAGAAATGAAAGAAGAAGAAAAGAGTTAAAGAGTAACACAGGAGTAACCAAGTCGACAGCATAGCACGCGAAGGTCTGAGTCCCGCCTCCCGAGCAGCGCTTCCCTCCGTCGAAGTAATATCTTTAAGAGCTGCCCTCGCTTCCTCGGGAGACGGGATCACGGCCGGTTGCTCCAGGGTGAAGGATTTTGCTTATTAGGATGGGCGACGTAGGGGGAAGCGGCTGGGTTGCTCTGGCGCGAGGTTGGGTGGTGGCGGTGGAGGATAGGTTGCGTTGTTAAGGAAAAAGATGGGTTTCTCGGTCTGTCTTTCTCCCTTTCGTGCTTTCTGTCTGTTTTTTTTCAGTGTCGTTCTCTCGTTCTCTCTCTCCGCTTTCCTGTCTGTCAATGTCTGTCTCTCTCTCTCTTTCTCTCTCTCTCCTTCTCTGTCTGTCTGTCTCTCTCTCTCTCTCTCTCTCTCTCTCTTCTCTCTCTCTATCTCTCCCTCTCTCTATCTCTCCCCCTCTCTCTATCTCTCTCTCCCTTCTTTTCTCTATCCCCCTCTCTCTCACGCTATCTATCTCTCGCTTTATTCTTTATCTTTCTGTTTGAACTAGTGTTTAGATTTTCACCATGTGCACGTGAGTGCATGTTTCATTTGTTTGTGCAATAAAGCCCATTTGAAAATATAATCATACATACTGTGCGTTGCTGCTGTTCCTAATGGTCGTCTTGCGTGCACGTACAGTCGCCATTATCAAAACCAATAACAGACGCAACCCAGAAATGAACTTTACTGGAAAGGTGGAGAGGTACAGGGACATGCACACGCACTTGCATATGCACAGGTTCATTGGGACGGGGGCAGGGACAGGAACAAGACTATGTGCATGTACAGACATGGACACAGACACAAGGCCAGGAAAAGGAAAAGGGACAGGGGGATGCACAGACACAGATAAAGACATAGACATAGGGACAAGGATAGAGAAAGGGACAAAGACATAGACACAAGGACAAGGGCAAGATAAGGGAAAGGGACAGGGACAAAGTCAGACAGGGAAAGAGACAGAAACAGGGACAGAGAGAGAAAGACACAGAGAAGAGAGGGAGAGAGAAAGAGAGAGAAGGAGAAAGAGAGAAGGAAAGAGGAAAGGAGAAGAGAGAGAGAGGGAGAGAGAGAGAGAGCTGTACCAGTGTAAAAGAAAATCTAAGACAAATCCTAAGGATTGCAGTTCAATATCATTGCAAATGCTTTTGAGGAAATCATAAAAAATCAACTACAAATCATATAGAAAACAATAGCCTACTATTGAAGAGACAATTTGAATTCATCAAATGTAAATCTGCTTCCGATCTCCTCTTCCTTCTGTCTCACAAATAGGCCCAACACCGACAGCGTGAGAGATACAAGAGTTATAGCCCTTGATATCTCTGGAGCTCTTGATTCGGTATGGCATAAAGACCTTATTGTAAAATCAAAGAGCCTTCGCATAGACGGACAACTCCTACAGCTTCTTAGTGATTGTGTCATTAACAGAAGTCTCTATGTAGTTCTTCAGGGATCAGAATCAAGATCATACCCCATCGAAGCAGGAGTCCCCAAGGAAGTCTTTTGGACCCATTGATGTAGAAGATTTACTTTGATGACCATCTCATTCCTGAGGCATATGCTGATGATTTCACTATCCACATCATTTATTGAAAGGAGCATACTCAGGAAAACTCTGAAATACTTTAGTGAATCATTGATTTAGCAGCAAAATTGGGGAAAGTTGTGGAAAGTTCAGTTCGCTGCACTAAGAGCCAGTTACTAACCATCTCAAGAGAAATGACCGAAGAGCAAGAACGACTCCCTTTTCACGGACGGACAGCTACTAAACGAGCAAGATTCTGTCGACATTCTCGGGGTCAAATTCGACTACAGACACCTTCAGACAACAAAGCGAAAGCCTGGCAAGAAAAGCATCGCAAAAACTAAGACGGATACTTCACCTACTAACAGCAAATACTGCCTTTTTGTTCAAGTCTCAAGTTGGCTCGGTGATAATAACCATATCTATCGATTCCGCACCGAAAACCCATAGACAGCCTTCAATACCGATGGAACGGTCGGGCCTCACAGTCCCTACAAGGCACCCCTCAAGCAAGAACTCCGTCAGGATGGCCCTACGACCCGGGATCGGATTCAACCCCGCGGCTCTGCAGCCTCCAACCGCTAACACCTCAGCATTTCAGACTTTACTTATAGATATGTTCAGATGTGGAATTTTACATAGATTAATCACCTAATATGTTGTGATAGTTTTATTGCCCAAGCAATAGATACTTAAACAAAGGTTTTAAAATAGATGATATTGTAATGATACTTCTTGAACCTGTTAATAAAGGGAAGTTACATATAATTCCCAGTATAAATAACAGATAGGAAGGGGATAGACACAGATACACACGCGCGCACGCAGCCAGGTTCCGAAAAAGGCCTTTTAGAAAAGAGCAGAAAGATTATGAGGTAGAAGACACTCATCTTGATGCATCAATGGCAAGAATGGCGAAAGCATCGATCGAACTTTTCACAAGATCCCCACCTCATTCCTCTCTCTGCCTCAGATTTTATAAAAGTGACCACCTGCGTAAGAGAGAAATGAGAAAGGTGGAGAGACGCGTACATAGAGAAGAGGAGGAAATAAAGTGCGAGGATACGGATGAATGTGTGAAGACGAGAACATATCTCATTACGCAATGCTGTTAGTAAATGGCGGTTATGCACGTGAGTTCGACCCACCTTTAGAATTTCCTTTTATTTTTTCTCTAGTAATCGTTAATGAATATGCTCTTCGACGAGGCCATCAAACAGAATATTCCGGCCAAATTGCAGGTAATTTGGCTCGATTGCACATGTAATCTTGCGGAAAATGCGTAATCCCAAAGTTATCAGTCAGCGACGTGTGAAGTTCATGGATGCTCATTTTGTATGCAAACAGTATCTTTTGGTAAGAGTAGTGATGCGTGTGTGTGTGTGTGTGTGTGTGTGTGTGTGTGTGTGTGTGTGTGTGTGTGTGTGTGTGTGTGTGTGTGTGTGTGTGTGTGTGTGTGTGTGTGTGTGTGTGTGTGTGTGTGTGTGTGTGTGTGTGTGTGTGTGTGTGTGTGTGTGTGCGCGTCTGTATGTGTGTGTGTATTTCGTTTGAACATTTTTCTTGTCCCCAAAATGGGAATAATAAACGAAAAAGGAAAAATAAAGTCAATGAAAATAGAGCAAGATGGCGGGCGAAGCCGGAGGTACGTACACAAGCTGTCGACATTTTTACCTTAAGCGAAAGAAATGGAGAATGGGACAAAGTGCGGGGCGGAAAAATGTTTTAGGACAAAGAAAATAGGAAAAGCAACGAAAGAGAACGATTTTAAAAAAAAAAAAGAACACGGAATAGTGGAAAAGCATAAAGCAGAAATGCGGCGAAATGCATAAAAAGCTTTGAATAAGGAACCGCTGCAAAGATCTACAAAGAGAAGGTAGAATAAACAAGAATAATGAAAGGAGATCTGATAAAGAGACCCGTGGAAAAAAGAGGGGATAATAAAAACGAGAGTTGAAAGAAAATTTAAAAAAAGAGAATAGGAGACAGAGAGAGAGAAAAAAAGGAGAACTAGCGCGGGACAAAGTGCTGGGCGAGACAAAGACAAGAAAGGGGAACGGAGGGGAAGAAAACAGACGGAATAAAAGGGAGGAAGGAAGAGAGGTGATTGAAGGAACAGAGAGGTCGCTCAGGGGCCGGCCATTCAGCACCAGCTATCGTGGGGTGGGGGGTGGGGGGGGGGTGGAGGCGCTCGCAACAATGGCTCGCCCTCCAGTGTGTGTCGAAGTTGTACTGTCGAGGCGGTGGTTTGGGGACGCGGTCGGGTACTCTCCTCGCCCGGCTTTTCTTCCTTTGCTGATACTCCGGTGTGGAAAGTTTCTTTTGTAATGTTATTTATCTGTCAGATTTGTTTATCTATCTATTTTTTTTCACGCACGTACACGTCAGAACGCTTGCACGCACGCACTACAAAATACATACGTCAGAACGCTTGCACGCACGCACGTACAACATCATACGTAGAATGCACGCACACGCACACGCAACGCAACGCACACGCCACGNTTGGCATACCTACATGCGTACCTGGTTAGGCGTGACTGCTGTCTCCGAGATCACGCTCCATCGTAGTATTTATATGGCTTCTGTCCAGCAGTCAGCATGACTGCAATGACTTCTAATGCCAGATGGTACCATGTCCACTTTTCTTCAATTTTTCAGTGGTCCATACCTGGCCCTCATAATCTCTAAGACAGCTGATAACACGTTTTTTTCATTTGACTGATAGATAGCGGTATTACATAATAATGGTTTCTCCATGGGAAAGTGCTTGTTTTTGCTACTTATCTTACGGTGTCACAGGTTGATATCCTATATGAGAAGGTATCCAGTATAGGGATACTTGTATAACCTGCTCGGATAGGCTAGCGATTTGGTGAATGGTATTGATAGTTACCATGTTATCTGGATTAAATGTTGTGAAGTCTATACAGTGCACCCTGGCTGTCAGAGAAGACAGCTAGGTGTCGCTGCTGTTCAGTACCCTTTTTTGGATGGCATGGTATATTGGCTACTGACTCGGCTTCAGTTGTGCTTTCCAGTTGGAATTCGCACACTTTCTTGAAGAGCAATGTCGGGAATTAGAACACCAATCCCTGCTGCTCCATGAGGATCAGGTTGAGCATCACAGTAGATTGCAAGTAGATTGAGGGGGGGTGGA
>NW_020868523.1:95172-103823 GCF_003789085.1 Penaeus vannamei
ATCATTGATTATCATTATCATGTCATCATGATTATATTATCAGTGTCATCATGATTATCATTATCAGTGTCATCATGATTATCATTATCAGTGTCATCATGATTATCATTATCAGTGTCATCATGATTATCATTATCAGTGTCATCATGTCAGTGTCATCATGATTATCATTATCAGTGTCATCTGATTATCATTGTCATCATGATTATCATTATCATGTCATCATGATTATCATTGTCATCATGATTATCATTGTCATTGTCATCATGATTATCATTATCATCATCATGTTATCATTGTCATCATGATTATCATTATCAGTGTCATCATGATTATCATCATCATGTCAGTGTCATCATGATTATCATTATCAGTGTCATCATGATTATCATCATGATTATCATTATCAGTGTCATCATGATTATCATTGTCATCATGATTATCATTATCAGTGTCATCATGATTATCATTATCATGTCATCATCATTGTCATCATCATTGATTATCATTATCAGTGTCATCATGATTATTACCATTATCAATATCAATATTATATCAAGAGCGTTAACATTATCATTATCATTATCAAGTGGTATCAAAAATTATCCCGTTGTGTTATTTATTATCACAACGATGGTTATTCTTATCATTAATCATTTTCATTATTAGTATCATGTCATTACCTATTGCCATAATTATCACATCTTTGTCATGTATCTTATCTACACTATTACTATCAATTTGATTAGCCTAAAACAATGATTACATAGTATCATTGTTATTAGAAATATGATTTTTATCAGTATGATAAACGGTATCATTAGACCAATATTAGTAATACTTTCATTACTATTACCATTATAATCAATATTACCATTACAATCAATATTATCCTCCTCCTCATTATTATTGCTATTGTTGTTATTATTATTATCATTACCATTACTATTATTATTATTATTGTGATTATAGTAAGCTATATAAAGAGCCACACCGTAAAAAATCGAGATTTATACCACCAAATATATCAGTGCAGGTCAAGATACAGCTAAGAAAGAATAGAAAGAATAGAAAGTCAGCTAATTACGTAAGAAAGAAAGATACAGCTAAGAAAGAATAGAAAGAATAGAAAGCCAGCTAATTACGTAAGAAAGAAAGATACAGCTAAGAAAGAATAGAAAGAATAGAAAGTCAGCTAATTACGTAAGAAAGAAAGATACAGCTAAGAAAGAATAGAAAGAAAAGAAAGCCAGCTAATTACGTAAGAAAAAACAGCTGATCTTTTAAACTTATCAAGAGTCGGAGAAGTTACAATCTCTGAAGGCAATCTAATCTAAAGTCTATAAATGACAGTAAAAAAAAAGTATCTAGAAAACTGACTTGTAGACGATCGACTTCATATCAAATGTCATCGAATTGAGGGTCACAGAATATGACAACAATATCCTAATTCTTAATTATCGTTCATACTGGTGTCATCATAACTCAAATCACCAACATCACTATCATAAAATCTTCATACATCATCACTGCTATTAACATGATTGTAAACGAGTTGTATTTATGAAGATGGAATAGTTATCTTTAACCAAGTATGAGTAGATAGGTAAGTAACGTCTATGGGTGCTAAATAGCTCCTAGTTGCACGCTATTTTTTTGTGGGTTGGTAGAGCGTCTGGTTTGCAGTTGCTTGCCTAAATTTCATTTATTTATTTAATTATTTATTCATGATTGGAAATGATTTTGTTAGGCTACGCCAATTTTATTCGATGTTTCTCGTATTCGCCGCTTCATTCTTAAAAAAAAAAAAAAAAAAAAAAAAAAAAAAAAAAAAAAAAAAAAAAACTACAGGTTTTTGGGTAGTGTTGTTTTTATTATTATTATTATTATTATTATTATTATTATTATTATTATTATTATTATTATTATTATTTTTAGTTACTGGCTTATTAAATTTTGGATGGACATCATACAAAAAAAATACAATAATAGTAGTTGACAACTCGTGTAGCTTCAGTCAAAAACAATATTCTTTATTCGGAATTGTGGTAAGAGAAAAAAAACTAGAATAATCCTGTTATTCTTCATGTTCTGCAATCTCTCTTTCTTCTCCACAGACTTATTCCATTTTTCTCCCTGTCCACTTCTTTCTGAAAAAAAATCGATAAACAACAAATAAAATTGGTGTGGCCTTACCATCATAATGATCATTAATACTGCTATCGTCATAATTATCATAAATAAAATACTGTTAACACCATAATTATCATAAATAAAATACTAACACCATAATTATCATAAATAAAATACTGTTAACACCATAATTACCATTAATACTATTACCATTATTATCATTTATACTGTTGACATCATAGTTAATATTGTCATCACCATCATTCACATAACACCATGATCACCATTAATTTAGACTGCATTATCGTCAATATAATCAACATTACATCATTATCACTACAACAAAAGTCATTATTATCATGTTAGCAATTGCAAAAAAGTGTCATTTCAAGATACCATTGTTTAAGATTCCTACCATAGTAGTGTTATATGACACCTGTACCCTGTGAACTTCTATGTAAAGTTCAGGTATATTTCTGGTAATTTGAAAATTGATCTGTGGATAGTTCTTTTAATTATTTACTAAAGTTTCTTAAAATTTAATTGTCTCTGTCTATTTATCTGTCTGTGTCTGTGTGTACGTGTAAGACAATGACACAATCATTAAATAAACCAATGATACAATTCATTTAAGAAATATATAATTTTCTTCCTCCTCTTCCTTCTTTCCTCCATTCCTTAATTCCTTCCCCAACCTCCTCTTCCACTTCCTTCCTTCCCTCCTCCTCTCTTCCTCTTCCTTCCTTCCCCCAACCTCTTCTCTTCCTCCTTCCTTCCTCCACCTTCTCCTCCTCTTCCTCTCTTCCTTCCTCCAACCTCTCTTTCCTCTTCCTTCCTTCCCCCAACCTCTTCTCTTCCTCTTCCTCCTTCCTTCCTCCTCCTCTCCTCTTCCTTCCTTCTCTCCTCCTCTCTTCCTCCTTCCCTCCTTCCCTCATCGCATCGATAGTACTAAATAATTCACTGCCGCACAACCATGTGACTAAGGCCTTCCGTGCTCATGAGTCACCCAAATGGTGCAACTGGCAACGTGGATTCTCTGTCCTCTCTCACGCAAGCGCACACCCCTCCCTTTCATCCCACGAGATTTTGAAACCCCGTCTCTCCCATTTCAGCGAGAAATACACTCTAATTCTCTTATTTGGGACTCGCTGCGACATCTCGGCATCCATATTTACCATTCTCATTGAGAAATAACGACAGGGGTATTCTCCATGGGTGAAAATGAGGGTTTGTTTACATCCGTTTTCTCGTGGAAAAGGGAGAATGGAGGGTCGCCGCGTTGGCACATGTCTGACGCAACGCAGTCCCGTGTTTACGTCTCGGGAGAGAGAGGTAGCCATGGACTCCTCCTTATAATTCCTCAAATATCTCCCTCGGTTGTAGTAGATGGTCGACTCCGCGCGGTTGTGGATGAAGAGCGGTTCCCAGTGATCCATTCTGTGAGATTTTGGGGCTTGAGAATGTTTTGTGTTTTTAAGAAATTGAAGAAATAATGAGGAAGATTTTTTTTTATTTTGGATCCCTGTGTGTGTGCCTCGGGAATCGGGTTTTAAAGTGAATGTCTATTTTTGGATGAAATGAAGTGATAGAGAAGAGACAACAGTGGAAAATAAGGTTATCGGATGGAAAAGATCGTGTTTTACGAAAGAAAAAGCTTAGATATTAGTATTTCTTGCTGATAATGTGAAAAACACTCCCCTGTAGGCGCTACCAGACGTATAACTAAGCCTACTGATGTGATAATTTCGAGGGAAAAAACCTGAAATGAAGTGAATGGAAGTGATGAAAGATAGTGAAGCACGAATAACAGAAAACTGACAATTATTCCACACTTTTTTACATTATTAACGATAACCCATAAAACGAAATAAGAACCAAAACAGGAACAAAAGTAACACGGAAAAATATGGAAATGTTTACTGAATATTTACTCATTTAGACATTACTGATTATGATATCCGCTTATTTGTGTATCACAATTCCTTTCTATATTGTCGAAGAATCTAAATGTGATATGACAGTTTGACAGTTAAATGACGTTTAAAATCCGCGCCTTCATACACCGTCCAACCTCTTTATTTACAGTAATTAAGCTTTTGATTGTGTGTTTTCTTTATGCCAATAATTGCTAGAGAAATTGTAAGGTCTAAAAAAATGGAGCAAACCTTTGTATATGTATTTATTTTCGTTTAAAACATATGGAAAAGAAATGAAATTCGAACTGTCATCTGGTTGAGCGGGTTTCCAGTTAGGTACTTTCCTGAACCAATTAATTCTTCCAATTTTATCTCATTTCATTCCGTATTCACGCATTAGATGGTCCGCGTAGACTTTAATATTTATTCTACATACATTAGTATATCCCATAAAAGTAATAATAAGCAAATAACTCGCCAAATAGAAGCGTAATAAGGAGATCAATGAGGCAGAATAACCACCGGAGACCTCGTGCGAGGCTAGGCGGTGGGCGTGGCTTCGCTAAATCGCTTTCCCAGATACGAATTTTTTCGTTATAGATCGGACGGATTTATTCCCCTTCGTCCGTCATCTCGCCCAGACGCTGTCGATGACTTTCCTCGCTGTATTTCAACTGTATTTGATGTATTCTCGCACCCATTATGTTCCGCCATTTTCCACTGCATGTGGGAGTGGCATTCCGAACTGTATGAGATGTATTTATGTCTATATTACGTGTAAATGTTCCCCCCATTTCTTTCCTATTAAAAAAAAATAACACCACGAACGCCATAACAAACCGACGAACACTCCCGTTGAACAGAACATTTAGCAGCAGTGTGAATTCCTCTGCGTCGCGGGGAGGAACGGACCAACCCACCTCCCTTCGCTCTCTGCTTCGTCGGCGTTCGTGTAAGGGGGAAGAGAGAAAGAGAGAAGAGAGAGAGAGAGAGAACGAAGTTACCACTATGAAAGCGAGATCGAGGCACCGGGCGGCGTGGAACAGGTGAACTGGCCTAATTACCGTCAGTCGCCGGTGAGCGCTTGTCTGGGTAGCACAGGGTCGTCACTCTCTCCCCCTCCTTCCTCCCTCCTTCTTCTCACACAGCTGTTTATTTATTGCGAGTGCTTTGGCGTGAGATAAATTAAGGGAAAAACAATAGAAACAATAGAAAACTTGAAAGGATAAAGAGGAGAGAAGACGCAAGGTAGAAGGAAAAGAAGAAACGGACGATTTTTTACATTTTGGATTCTCTTCGGTGGCATGTGTGCATGAATTCGTCCCGTCGGGATTCTATGGAGAAAACTTTGGATGAATCGAAATTCTGAGACGCTGGATATAAAGGAAAATAAATCAAGATGTGTTCGGCGGATTTCGGGATGTTAGACCTCCTGTTCGACAAGGATGATCCTGCTGTCAAAGGCATGGATGGCTTCAGAAACACGATGTTCAGCAGCACAGACAAGTTATCCGACTGTTCGGATATCAAGGAGGAGGTGCTGGAGTCGGGCACGATTGACTGGAAAATGGTGAGTTGAAAGAGGCTTCTGTTTTACTGTTTTTTGGTGCGTGGGATCTTTTTTTTCTTGGTAGGGGTGTGTGTGTTGTCAGTGGTTGGGGAAAGTTGAAATGGAGGGTTTATGTTTTTCCCTTTTTGTTTCGTCTTCGTGGTTGGTTTGGAGGAATGTTTTGGCAAGATTTGTGAGTGTTTTTTTTTTCTCTCCTTCGGGAATCGGGAGAGTGGTGCTTTCTCGTGCTTTAGAAAAGTTTTGGGAGTCTGGCACGTTGATTGGAAAAAGTGTGGGAGGATTACAAATCCTCATTGCACACGTCGACGGATTGAACCATGTCGTGGCTCGATTTGCGACCGGCATTGTCCAGGATTGGGAGAAGGATTGGGCGATCTGACAGGTGAATTCGGCGCGACAGCTGTTCGTTGCGTCAAGATCAGCTGTGCGTGGGGCGGAACCGGCATGGCTTCCTCAGCCGGGGGGGGGGGGGACGCACCACCTCCCATATTTCCCTCGTTTCTCTCCCTTTCCCCTCGTGTTTCGCCCTCGTTCCACCCTTCCTCCCACTCCGTAGCATGCACGGCGTCGACCTCGCCCGCCGCCGGGGGATTCCAGGCCGGGAAACACGCGATTTGAGGACGCCATATGTGCGGAGTCCGCGACCGCCGCCGCCGCCGCCGCCGCCGCGTGGGGACGAATCACATGGAGTCAATATGGTGCCACGTAAACAGATGGGCGGCCGGCACGCTGGATTCGCACGCCCGCACCCGGCTTGTTTGACCTCTGGGTGGCTCGTTGGGTGGTTTGGGTGCGGTGTGTGGCGGAGAGATAGATGTCGTCGATTCTCCGGTCCATAAGGGTGGGATTTAAGGGAAAGCGGTCCCGTCGTGTGCCTTGGCGTCCGTTGCACGTGGGGGACGCCGTCAAGAACTTGCAGGCTTACACACGCCCACATGTTGGCATAATACGTACGCATGACCATGGCACATAGGTGTACATGTGCGTATACACGGACACGCTGTTTATGCGTACATCGAAACGTGTGCATACGCATTTTCGTGCATGCAGACTTGCGCATATGGATGCATGCTTACGCCAGACGGGGTCAGATAAACGCATTTTGATCCGTACGCAGACAAACACGCATATGCACGATCGTATTGCTACATATTTATATTTACGCAAATGGATACGCACATGTGCACACGTATACGCACATGCACGCACACGTGTACACGCATACGCACATGCACGCGCACATGTACACGCATACGCCACGCACAATCATGTACACGCATACGCACATGCACGCACATATGTACACGCATACGCACATATGTATACACATGCACACTATGTATACACATACATCGCACATATGCACGCACATATGTACACATACACGCACACATACACACATATGTATACACATACACGCATGACGCACATATGTATGCACACATACACAAATGGACGCACATATGTATGCACACATACGCACACATGTAAACATACGCACATGCATAACCACACATAAATACACATATTTGCATACCCTTACAAAACATTTACATATCCATACACACGTCGATACATACGCATACGATCGCGCACTTACATATGTACACTTGTGCATATGGATACAAACACACTTCTGTACGTATGTATAAGTATATGTATACCTACACACTGCAGTATACATGCACACATATTGCGCTTATAAATTCACATGTGCGTGAGCATTTACTCAGACAAATGCAGGGGCACGCACGCAAACGCACGCAGCATCACGCACTCACTCACTCACTCACTCAACTCACTCACTCACTCACTCACTCACTCATTCTCTCATTCTCTCACTCTCACTCTCACTCTCTCACTCTCCATCTCTCACTCTCTCACTCACTCACTCACTCACTCACTCCTTACTCACTCACTCCCCCCCCCCCCCCCCCTCTCCCCCCCCTCTCTCTCTCTCTCTCTCTCTCTCCTCTCTCTCTCTCTCTCTCCTCTTCTCTCTCTCTCTCTCTCTCTCTCTCTCTCTCTCTCTTCATCCACAGATCTTTCAACTCATTCCCTCATGCCCCACTACGGCATACATACATGCCCACCAACATAGACCTACATACGTACATGCCCACCAACATAGACCTACATACGTACACAGCCCACCACCATAGAACGTACATACACGTCACGTCCACCACCATAGGCCTACATACATTCAATTGATTTGCCATTTCGTCAGATCGCGATACACTCTGCGCCCTCAAGAAAGACACACGATGATGAAAGTTACACCCATCCCGCAGTACACAGGCGGCCCACGGTCCGGATACCGTATTGTGTCCACACCGGCGAGGGAGATAGGTGTTTCCTCCGGTTGAGAGTGACTCACGGCTCACGGTACCGGTATTCCCCAGTCCGGCGCCGGTTTGAGGTGACGAGTGGCTTCTTGACGGACGGAAGATGAACTTTTGGGGAGGGTTGGTTGGAAAAGCTTTCGGGGTGGAGAGAGAGAGGGAGAGAGAGAGAGAAAGGAGGTAGGGAGGGAGGAGGGAGGGAGGAAGAGAAAGAGGGAGGGAGGGAGAGGGAGGGGAAGGAATGGAGGGAGTAGGCGGGTGGGCGTGTGTGTGGTGTGTGTCGTGTAAGTGTGTGTGTAGGTGTAGGTTTTGTGGTGAGTGAGTAGGCGCCTTGTGTATGTGTTGTGTGTTGTGCTGTGAGTGTGTGTGTGTGTGTGTGTGTGTGGTGTGTGTTGTGTGTGTGTGTGTGATTAGGTTGTAGGTTTGTGTGAGTGAGTACGGGTGTGTGTTTGTGTGGGTTTCTGCTTGATCGTGTGGTGCCCTTGTGTGTAGGTGTAGGTTTTGTGTCTGGAAGGGTAGCGTGTGTCATGGTGTGTCGTGTGTGTGACAGAACGACCGAAACTCGTCATTACACATTCGAATTCCGCTTCAAATAAGATGAGCCTCGAGAATTCATCGGGTCGGTTTGCTGTCGACCGACGGACCTTTGCTCGCGACTGTACGGGATGTGACGGAAATTAATTTCTT
>NW_020868523.1:108923-126423 GCF_003789085.1 Penaeus vannamei
TGGTTTATTAAGATTTTTATATATGATTTTAAATGTTTTTTATATATGATTTTAAATGTTTCTGAAAAGTACAGCTGTCAAGACCTATTTCTAATGATTTCTTTTCAATATTTTGCATTCTCCATATTTTGTTGCAGATCTTTTTTACTGGGTTTTCCATTGCGCTGTTAACCTCATTGACAAATTTGTAATGATAGCTCATACTTTTTTATATGTGGAAATTTTATCTTTATCCTCTTTATCAGTTTTTTATTCTTCCTTTTCCTTTTTTCCTTTCCTCCTTTTTCCTTTTTCCCTACCTCTTTCTCCTCCCCCTCCCTTTTGCCATCCCCTTCACTTTTCATTTTCCCTTCTTCCTTCTTGCTTGTTTCCTTCTTTCATATCTCTCTTCTCACTTTTTACCTTTCTCTTGGGTTTATTGTCTCCTGTCTCCTCTCATCTCAAATTTTTGTTTTTTGCTCTTGGCTCTTTACCTACTTCTCCCTCCCTTCTCTACTCCTTGTCCTTTGCATCCTTCTCCATTTGGCTCTCCTCCCTCTCCTCCCTCCCCCTCTCTTGTCTCTCTGTCTCTCTCCTCTCTCTCCCTCCCTTTCCCTCTCCTTTCCCTCCCTCTCCCTCCCTCTCCCTCCCTCCCTCCCTCCTCTCCCTCCCTCCCTCTCATTGCTCTTCCCCTTTCTGCCATCTCCATCTCCTCCCCTCCCCCCTCATTCTCATCTACACCTCCTTCATCATTCTCATCATTCAATACCAGCATTTGTAATGACAAACAATATGTGCCTGTATGTAGACTTTCTCCTCAAATATTTACTTCCTTTTTGGAAATCACTTTTTATTTATGTTTTTTTTTAATCATTTTCATGCTATGATAATCATCATTACCTTTTCCTTCTTCTTTTTTCTCTTCTTTCAACTTTCACTAAGGACCTATGAATTTAAAGCAAATGTAACCAGAACATTAACCCACTCACAATGGGAGCTCCAGTTGCATTGCTGAACTAAGTGTCAGGGTGCAAGGAGAGTCAGCTATTCAAGGGAAAAATTAGAAGCATGGAAAGCATAATTTCACCATGTCCTCTATGCTTTTGGTTTCAGCTTAAACAGTTTTTTAGGTAATGAGGCTAAAAAGAGGCAATGAGCCTATATAGGGGTGTTGTTCCTCCTGAGGGCCAAACAGCAGACAACTGTGTAGCACATGTGACATGACATGTGAGGGTGTTACCCTGGAGTGAGTGGGTTAAAGCTAGGTAAGAAGGTGAAACTGACAATAGCATCATTTAGACAAGGTGCATATTGTCGCTATGAACTACAATGCATGGTTTCCCCAGACATCTGATTCAAGAATGCCTATTTCTTTGGTATGAAAATACAGTAATACACTCACATGGCTCTACAAGTCCCATAGATGGCTCCACAAGTACTTAATCATAGAGGAATCAATTACCTGTACTACCCATCTTGCCTGTTTACCCTTTTCCTAGATTTCTGGAAATACTCTGTTTCTTATATTGATATTAGTAATGTTAATGACTTTGTAATAATTATTATGTTTACATTAAATGCAACAGCATCTATGTTGATAGAATTATTTTAAAAGGAATTTAGGTAAAATCAAATGAGGTCATGTGATTTATGAATTGACTCTTTCGTGGTTAAGCACTTGTGGAGCCATCTATGTATAGGGACATTAAAATAAAAAATTAAAGTGAATGCTGTATTTCCTAGGTGACAGTGGGCTAATAAAGTAATGCATCTGATAGAACAGCGAAATGATGTAAAAATATTTCTTTTGGGTACTTCTTTTCTGCAATTGTTGGCATGAGTTATTTATTCTTATTATAGATTATTTTAACATGTATTTGTTTTGGTTCAACAGGGTGCTGATTTGGTCACTAGCTCCCATTGTAGAGGCTAGAGTTAGACTGGATGAGTCCCAGTCGTGGCTTGTACTTTCCCATGTAGAAGGACCATTGTATGTAACTAAATGGAATGCTGAGAGATATGCAGATGGAATACATTCACTAGTGGTAAGAAGTTTGATGTTTGGCATTGATATTGTTGTAACCATAATTATTATTATTTTTTATTTACCATTATATGAGTACATGTATTGTCCACTGTTTTTTTGGGTGAATTATATTGGACACAGTGCTCAGCCACAAAGGAGTTAATTAGTAGGCCTTACATGACCTCATCAGAGTTCCTCATGCCTTGAATTTGGAATTTAAAAAAATCTAATGCTAGTGATAATGATACTGTTAATATTATTATTAACATTTGATTATTATAATAATATTTGAATGATAGTAACAAGAAAAAAATCTCTGAAAATCAAGAAAAAGCTTAACAGATGAGATAGGTAGTACTAGTAATAGATTCCTTGGTGACAGCACTTGTGGAGCCTTCTCTGTCAAAATGCATGAATAAGCTAAAATCACAGTGGACCTGCCATTCATGTTATGCCATCCTAGAGTGTATGAGAAAGTTATAACCAATTTTAGGTAATGGGGGAAGAAGACACCAACAATCCATCCAGGCTGAAACACTGGCTAAATTGCTGTGTAAGGGCTCTGGCAGATTTAGGAAATACTGGCATAGCTAGGTGAAGCTGATGGGCATCCACAGGCTAATGCTAAAAGAAGGAAAGCTAGAAAAGACAAGTATTGGAGATTCAGTAAAGTGTATCTCAGAAAATTATACACAGTACTATAGCAATTTAAGGTCAGTCTCTGTGGCTTCAGCCATCTACAGATAACTATATGAAAAACCCTGGTAGTCCCAGAAAATAAAACTGCAATAAGCTGCACAGCATAGCTGTAGCTGCCAACCATCCCACAGTTCCTGTCTTTCTTCAACACGGTGTTTGAATAGGAAGTTTCATATATTGAAATTAAGTATATCCTTTTATGTTGCCTATTGTGTGCAATTTTGTCAGTGCAATTCCTCAAGGACTGAGAATGAATATAGAGTGCTCTTTTGTTTTATAGATCTTTTGAAAAGTGACATGTTGCTCCCTAAAGTGTAAGATTATAATGAAACAGGAAGATGCTATTATATTGTTGCTTACATCTACTCTGTAATTAGAATTACAAAAATAACATCCATGCTGAACATTTGAAGACCTTATTTCTTATCATTATTTCCTAAACAGTGTACTAAAGCATATATTTAGATGATACTTTGCAATAGGTATTATAAATAATGATCTGTAAGTAATTTAGATTATATGAGAGGATGTGAATGGTGTGTGAAAATTACTACATCATATAAGGTTATGAACATCTCCTGAGCTTGACAATTGCAGGGGTTTGTAATCAGTCCCACATGAATATTAATGACAAATTGTTTAAAGTCATTTCAGACAAATTGATATATAAGTGGAGCAGTGTAAAATTAATTTATTACAATTTATTATGATTTTTAAGTATATTTTGATAAAGCACAATCTTTTTCTTTAAGCATTATGAAATGCATATCAAATTACAGTAGTTTGATATAGATAGTTTAATATGCACTTCATTTAGCAATATAACTTCATTTCAGGTACATGTTAGAGACAGAGATGGACGGGAAAGAACAGTTACCCAGCCATTTTCTCTTGACGAATCTCGACCATCATTTAGTTTTTGGCCCAGAGCTCTCTTGATGTCGAATGTCTCAATGTGTGTAAGTTTTGCTTTAAAGATATTGTTTCCTTTTAAAGCTGTTTGGAATGAAATTTAAAGAGATAAATTAATTAGCTTGGTAATAGGTTTGTTTTATTTTGTGTGTTACCTTTGCTTGCTCAATAGCATAGTTAAGGGTTTATGCTGTATATGTTAATGCTATAAGAATAAGTAGATATTAGTTCTAGCCTTACGTTTTTTACTTGTGCTAGATTTACTGTTAGGTGCATCTGATATCTTTCTAATTTACTGCTTTCAATTGATAGTCAGTTCTGTATTTTGAATTATTCTGTTAATTTACTTACAGAGCTAAAAAAAAAGAAGAGAAAAAACAAGAATGAGGTCTGTTATGAGGATATTGCAGTTTCATAATTTATTTTCTCCTATGTTTACAGTTCCAATTCCTGTTTGGTATCATGGTGTGCATATGTGTGATTCCTCTTTGTATACTTCGATACATACATCATTTAGTTCTTGGTAAGCTGATGTATATTTTAAGTTTTGTTTCAACTGAAATGTAAATAATGCATGATTTATTAATAACTTCAAGAGGGATGTATTTTAATGGCACTTTTATGTGAAATTAAATATGAAATATACGCTTTGTACATGTGTAATGTATAATGATGTGATTTTTAAGCCTTTACAGTCCTCCAAATTATGTCTTTTTCTTGTATTTCAGAACGCCGGATGGTACGACCACGTCTTAAGTGGTCTATTTGTAACACCATATTACGGAAGCTGTGGGTAATGGTGTCAGTGGACAGACTCTTTTGGCCTTTAATCCTGACAGCCATATATTTGCCACTCGGTAGGTTTTTTTTTTCTTTAATCCTTTCAAGCTTCAGCCATACTAATTCTGCTTGTTCTACATACTCCTCATACTCACCTGTTCTGTTTGGAAGGTCTTTGTTAGTAGGGATAATTTTTGGCAAACAGCTTTAAAGAAATAGATATGGTGACAAAATTCTTAGATTATTATTTTAAAAAAATTATTTGAAAAGGCTTTTCAAATAGAAGAGAAGAGCAGAATGATCATACTGTGGGACACTTAGAAGGAAAAAAAAAAATTGAATATGAATAATTGAGAATTGGATGATGTTACCTTTATTTCAGGTAAATGGAATATTAAAGAGGTTAACCCACTTACAATGGGTGTCGCACATATGAGACACCTGGAAAAACAAACATTACCCAGCGTCCCGCCAGTGTGACACTAGATTAGAGCTTGTGCTCTGATTTTATTGCCCGTGGCGCGTGGCGCGCGGGCAGATTCCTGGACGCGCTGATTGTGAAGCCGCCTGGAGAATATTATTTTTTGCTTAAAAATGTACCGTCGCTAGTGGGTTTATATTAAGAAATGTTTTAGAAGATATCTCTTCAGTTTTTAATGCTGAATACTGTTTACTGTGTACTACAAATTTCTTGTTATATCTCCTGCCTCCCTATTTTCAAATGTAATTGGATGTGTAAATAGAATGATAATATTTATCCAGAATTATAGGACTGGCTGATTTCTTGTAGATATCTTCCATAAAGAATTTACTTAGGGGATATGAAATAGATATTTTAAAAATTTTGCTGTATATATGATCCTTACCCCATTCACGACGGGTACATTTTGTAGCCAAAAATAAAATATTCCGGGTGGCTACAAAATCAGCAGGCGGAGCTTCCCCAGAGTCTTTCCACCCACCGGCCGTGGCCCGCTGCTGTGTCGGAGCGCATAATATCACAAACTTTCCCTGAGGGTGATTGAGTCATGTGGATTTTAGTCCATTTCCATTGATAAATGTATGTGGAATGTATGTAGGTCACTATTTTCATGCTTAGGATCCTATTCCTGGCTGCTTTGACTGGTGGCACAAATTGTATTACAGAATATTGAACATAGAAAAAAAGACAAATAACAAACTGTTACTTATTGTAATTATAGCTGCACAGAGTTATGGACTATTTAGAGAGATGATAAGGGTCTGGGCAAGGGAAACTGTCTATTACCATCTAGATAAAGCAAATAAAATGACAAATATAGATACTGGAAAATGGCAAAAAATCAATTTATGTAGTAAAAGAAAAAACAAAATTGGAAAACGGAAGCATGGTGTCTTGGTACTGCACATGCATGTTCATATGTGCCTGGCCTACAGGCTGCACATCCGTTAGAGTGGCCACTCACGGAAGTCTATAGTCCGTATTGTTGGTCATTTGATGGCAGTGAAGTATCCGGATCCAGTGTAAGGAATATACTTTGACAGTATGAAATGTATATTAAGAAAATCTTCCTCATGCTATGTGGCCATAATCTTTCAATTGTTGTTAGAAGAGTTATTAAGTTAATTCGATTTCTAGATCTTACAGACCTTCACAGATACATCATTTATGTACATTCTTTTGCTCTGGAAAATTGCACCTCTTGATAGATAAAGGATACTAGAAATTAAAGTTAGCAACTAATTATGATGCATGCAAGATTGTGAATTCAGCCTTAAAGTTTAAGAAATGGTTTGTAGAATATCCAAAGGTAATATTGCATTTCAACATCATTTGGAATACTTATGCCAAGAACACCATTCTATGAAAGGAGACTAGAGTTTTCTGTTTAATAGGCTGTATAGTGCTTATTGCAGGTGTGACAAGCATTACCATATAAGTCATCAAACTTAATATCCTTTAAGGGCCAATTTTCAGTACCATCTTAAGGTTCAGTAAAGGTACAAGCCTGGCATCCCTAAATGTTAACATGGGTCATAGCAAAGTATATATGTATATGCATTAGTCATGGACTGCTACCATTGTACAGTATTATTTTAGTTCTTTAAACAGAAGAGGTCTACTTTTTCACATAACATCATACATAACTGTTACTGTTGTGAAAAAAAGGTTATTTATTAATTTTCCATCTGTTAACCCATCATTGTCACAAGGGTTGAGAATTCATTCCATGTCCACTCGGTTTTTTGTTTATTGATTGTCTTTACACATGAATAGCTCTACAAATGCTTAATCACCAAGGAGTCAGTTATTAGTCCTACCCTAGCATACCTGTTTACCCTTTTCCTTGATTTTTTGGAAAGATTCTTTATTTTTTAATGATATTAGTATTGATAATAGCATTATAATAATCATAATGTTAACAACAATAGTAACAACATCATGATTAATAGTTTTAGAAGGATATATATTTTTCTGAAAAGTCCAGCGAAAGATGAAATCAGCTGAGATCACATAGGCTTCCTTATTAGCTCCTTATTAGCTTATAGGTCATAGATCAGAAAAAAAGCAAATGATAGTGAGATTGTGCATTGTTGATTTTTCCTGTTATTTCTTGTAAGATATGCAGTTTTTTTTGTTACTATTATGGTTATTGTTATTGTTTTTATTATTGTGATTATTATTATTATCATTATTGTTATTATTATTTTCATTGTTATTATTATTTTCATTGTTATTATTATTATTATTGTTAATTATATTATTTTTATTGTTATTGTTATTGTTATTGTCATTATTATTGTTATTATTATTATCATTGTTATTGTTATTAATGTTATAATTATTATTATTATTACTAGAAGTAATAGTAGTAGTAGTAGTATATTAATAATTAGAATAATGATGATGATGATGATCACAATGATAATGATAATGATAATGGTAATGTGGTGGTGATGGTGGTGGTGATGGTATTATTATTGTTATTATTATTATTATTATTATTATTATTATTATTATTATTATTATTATTATTATTATTATTATTATTATTATTATTATCATTATTATTGCTATTATTATTTTGTTTTTGTTATTATTTGTTTTATTATTTTCTTTTTATTCTAATTAACAGATTCCTTATTTTTTTTTACAGACATTCAATTGTTTTAATTGTTTTAGCCCATTTAGAGAATTTCATTTTGTAGGATGACGTGTTCATAAAGGCTTTTTTCATCATCACCTAAACAAGGGCTCAGAATATTGACCTTTTTACCAGATTTTTTTTCTTTATTTCTTTTTTTCATTATAACTGGAAAGTGAATGTATATAAATGTGCAATGTGTGTCTCAAGTTAAATTTTTCTATTATATTTTTGTTTTTGAGTAATATTCCCTACTTATCACCTAGCTCTGTATTTGGTGGTGTCTGCAAATGTGAAGGATTGTTGGTATTACCAGACACTGAATGTAGAGAAAATACAACCTGTCCTTATCTCTTTTATGCTTCCTGGATTACAGGGTATGGGTTAGATTTTCTTGCATGATGTATAATCCACAAGTACCCGTGTTGATTTCATACACATTTTTCACTTGATAACCAGCTTTGGATCCATTTATGCTTCATTATGAAGAGCCTTATGTTTTGAAAATATTTTCACAGGTTCATCATTATATTCAGGTTGATGGGACAAGTTGTAGATGTTTGTGAGTTTTGCTTATTTTTATTCATTAGATATATGGTAGAGTTATGCATTGATACGGATTTACAATGATTTATATTGATGAAGGGGTACCCTACATTAGTCAGAAGTTTTCTTCCATATATTTTGATAATTTGTAGATGTTGATTAGATGTGGATTATGCTCAGATTCAGATTTCATTTGAGTAAAAATGAGAGATCATACTTTTTTGACATCTCCCAGACAGTTTTTATAATTCATTTCAGTCAGTATGGTTATCCAACCATTAGATACTCTTGACCATTTCAACATAAGGAATACACAAAACAATGAAGGAATAGGAACAGTATATTTTGACAGTAATGAGCCTTTTTCATTTCTATGTTATAGAAAATTACATTATTACTTAGGAATTTTGTACTGCATACTTTGCAGTTTTTAGGGGAGAATGCAGACAGTGATCTGTAATGTGTAAAAGGATGTCATCTATTAATCAACTTTACTATGATATCTACCACATTTCCATGAATGAGAGAGGTAGAATATAACAGAACAAAAGCTTTATTTATTGCAGTTTAGTTTTTCATAGTTTGCATTTTTGATGTCTGATGTAAGTTGAGATATATATCTCATATGTAAAAGATGTGGAGTATTATATTACACTATGTGGAAATATGTAGAGGGAAATCCACTTGGGATTTAGAGGGAAATCTTAGCAGGACATTGGGTAATATAAAAAAATGTTAACCCAATGCTGACAGAAAAATGTTGTGTTCACTTTAGTATTGTTTTGTTAAAAGTTTCTGTACATAGATGACTCTGCCAGTGCTTAGCCACAAAGGAGTCAATTAGTAGATCTTGTGACCTCACCTTTCCTTGAAATAGTGGGAAAACATTTTTTTTTATTAATGTTATCAGTATCAACACTGTTATTTTTGTTATGAACTTTATAGTTACTATATTGTTATTGACATCACTGGCAGCAGTATCGAATACTAGAAAATATTATTGAAAATCAAGGAAAAAAATAAACAGGTGAGACAGGTAGTTCTCGTAGTTGGCTCATTGGTGACTCAGTACTTATGGAGCCATCTATATTTCAAAACAATGACTAAATTAAACACACAGTAGGCATGCCATCTCCGGTGGCAAGTGGTTAAAGGGAATTTTTTATTATCTCCATTGTATATACAGTACTTCAATATACTGATTGAGTCCTGTTGAGAATTTGCTGTGGTATGAAAGATCATGATACATTCCCTTTACCTGTTGGCAATGCTTTGTCATATCCTTGTTTTTCATTGACAAGTGATATTTTTTGTTTATGCTCTAGAGTTACCATTTCAGCTTTGCTCTATATTTAGATTTATGTTTTTTTTTTAAGTAACAAAATTCAGTACAGTTAGCATCAGTTATAATTTTGTTCAAGAAATCCAGGCTTGTAGCAATTGAGAGTGAAATCCATGAAAGTAATATCATCAACACACTTTGCTTACCTATGTAATCTACACACAGTGCCTATAACATTAGTGAGCCATCCACAACCTGTGGTAAAACAATGGAACAACAGGATATTTTAGTTTCTTCAACCACCATTATCAGTGACATTATTTGCAGAAGCACCAGCTTCACTGAAGGCTATTTTGCATGCTCTACCTCCATGATCAACAATGTTTTTTAAATTATTGACAACACCTTCAAAGTCACCCAAGCTTATTTCACTTTCATTATCAACGAATAGATTCATCTAAATTTCTTATTCAAATGTCCTTTATGGATAGCAGTAATTGATGATATATTTTTTATAATTATGTTGCTACACTACCTCTGTCTGTTAATGGATACAATGAAAAACTTACATTTTGGGAAAGAAATAGGCACACAAGTATGCCAAATCCATAAAAGATCAGATCTCTGATTGATACCATTTGTGTTTTTATTCACAGAAAATCCAAAATCACTTTGATTTGTGTGGGACTAACAGATGTATTGTTTTTTATATTAGCTGCAACCAAAAAGACATGATCATATAAAGGTTTCAGTTATGGATCTAAGGGATGTCTCCTGATGATTTGATGTGCTTTAGTTCATTTTCCCACCTAAAACTTAATCAATACTCAAAATATTGGAACACAGAAAGCACAGTGATGCAAAAGCATATAACGTATGTTGCATATTTAGTGATTTGAAAGAAGGTCAAACACATTTTTTAACGCTGCTGTACTGTATATTGTAAATGTGATCATATTACTTATTTGGTTTGCATACAGTATATATTCATGTATACATTGCAGGACCCTGGTTTGTTGGGGAAGTGATTGAAGACCATATTGGTGTGGTATTTGCATGGGGGACCTTTGTCAACAGAAGCTACCTACCTGGGTCTCTCACTTATGCCTATGGATTCTTTCAGGTAAGGAAGTATTATCTGTGACTGTTAATGAACATCATATGTGCTTAGTTGAGAAAAGGTATTTATGATTTAGTGAATTATTCAGAATGGCAAATTTTATTAAGATTAATTTCTTATTCATTTCAGATGGTGGTCTTCCAAGTACCACTCATTATGGCAGTTTCCCATTGCATTGACCTACGGTAAATTACAATATTCTGAATTTTTTGTCAGAACACCTTGGACAGGATGAGGAAAATTCTTTAATAAATATTTCCATCTTTTGACAGTTGTAGACTGTTTTAGTAGCTTATAATATTGTACTTTATAGATGTACCTCACCCTAACTTAACAGATTTTCATGCAATGGCAAAATCCTAATGAAGCAGTTCAGTGTGTTAAATCTGAATGTCCAGAATCTCAGTACATATCTAGCTTTGGAGAGAAGGATGACATTGTGTCACCATGAAGAAGTGTAGAAAATTATATTATTGGTAATGCTGTTTTTTTATTCAACTTCATTCTTATCATTTAGATATATTTTCCCCCTTTTTAACCCACTCACGCCGGGTGTCCCATATCTGAGACACCTGAAAAAAATAAACACTCCGCACGTCCCGCCAGTGTGTTGCTGTGTCGGGGTCGCGCTCTGACTCAGCAGTGGGCTGCGACCGGCGGGCGGACAGACTCCGGGGAAGCTCTGCCCACTGATTGTTGTAGCTGCCCGGATTTTTTTATTTTGGCTACAAAATGCACCCGGCGTGACTGGTTTAAACTAAAAATTACTTTCAAAAGTGGTCAGGAATATTATCCCATAACTCAATATCCCATGTCCCTGGGATATTGAGCTATGGTCCAGTAGTTTGTTCAGCAGTGAATTATATTTGTTGTCATTCATACTTATACATACAAAGTTGGATACAGAATGTGATTTATATGTCATGTTTTATACTTATATATGTATTTGATTTTTTCAGATTTCGGTCATTGTACATAAGCCCCATCTGCAGTTTCCCCCAGTACCTTTGGCGACATATTTGTTTGCTGATAATTATTACAAGTCAGGTAGGACTATTTTTAGATTTTTGTTTCAGAAGTTGCTTTAATACATTTACTCACTTTGGATGTGATTATTGAGACAAATAAAATAATAAATCCCATAGAAGTTTACTGAATTTATAAGCATTAATGTTCTTTTTTGCTTGGGAGAAACACACTTAATATATAGAGATTTTGATTAGCCATTAGATATCAGGAATTGTCTTCATTTCTTTTAAACACTTGTTGCATGCCATGCTAACTGTGTATTTCATTTAGCAATTGTTTTGAAATATAGATGGCTCCATAAGTACTAAATCACCAATGAGCCAATTATGAGAACAACCTGTCTCATCTGTTTGCCCTTTTCCTTGATTTATGATAATATATTTTAGTATTTGATAATGCTGTTAGTAATGTCAATAACAATATAGCGATTATAAAACTTATAACAAAAATAACAGTGTCAGTATTGATAGCATTAGTTCAAAATAGTGTTTTCCAGCTATTTCAAGGAAAGGTGAGGTCACAAGATCTAATTGACTCCTTTGTGGCTAAGCACTGGCAGAGGCATCTGTATACAGAAACATTTAACAAAACAAAACTAAGTTAATGCAATATTTTCCCATCAGCATGGGGTTAATTTTGTTAGCCTTTTATGTGGAAAATATTGATTATTTCTAGTCTAAATTATCAGCACTTTCATCCTTCACTGAAACCTGTAAATTCTATGCTTTGGTTTTATCCTGTACTGAAACCTATAAATTCTAAGGTTTGGTTTAAGAAGTAATATGATGTTGAGATTTGTCTTGCTCTTGTTATATTATTTTTGTAGTGTGTTTCCTAGATCACTGAGGCAGTAATTATTAGTTGATTGTTGTTTGACTTGTTAAATCATAATGAAAACTAAATATATAGTTATTGAAATATATGACTGGGATAGGAAGAAAACAAAAAAACACATTTCCAGAATTTTGTTGAAAATCCATTTAATTGTACCCTTTTTCACTTGAGTCTGTAAGAGATTCTGATGATCATTTGAATTTGTAGGCTTATTTTCAGTAAAAAATAGCTCTTCTAGATACTATCTATTTTTACTTGTATCTTTATTGTCTTCTTAATTAGAGTCATAGAACTTGTAGGTATTTCACTGGAAATTAAATGCCTGATTGGTATTGCTTTACTTTTTCAGATGATCTCAGCTTACTTCTTTTGGTTGGCGTATGGCACGATGGCACTCCTCCTGGGCCCTTTGCGCACATGGTCGGCAATTGTTGGACTAGTTTTATGGTACCAGGCAGCCACTGCTCATAAGAACCTTCTTAGGTGAATTGATAAGAAATGTTATTTTACTGTTATTGTTTAGATTTGATGTGTGTTAACCTTGAAATGATTTCTCAAAGATTCATCAGGCAGAATGTTAAATGTGAGATTCCATGCTCTTTGATTTTGGTTATGTCTGCTTGTACAGATGATGGTGGATAGATGCTAACGTATGCTGATTTATACCGTGTGTACTTCATTTTGATTTATTTACAATATGGCATCTTGATGGTGGTAATATTGAATCCAAACTGAGCTGCAGTAGAGGCAATACACACATTGTTTTTAAATTGCCATGGTTGTTTTGATTGTTTTGGTGAATATATACAGGTATCCATACATTTTGATCTATTAGGTAAGTCGGTGAATCACATTTTTTATTGTTGTTTTCAGAGGAGCAGCTCAAATATGGATCCCAAGACAGCAGAGCTTGGAAGCAGAGGAGAATGACTTCACAAAAAATGCTGGAAGTGTTGATGATGTTACACAGAGCTCTCTTTGACTTCAGCATTTATTATTATTCTATAGATTGAATTCTTTAGAAAATCATTATCACATGTAAATTATCCAGTCTTTATTATAGTTTTCTTATACATGGAAGTCCCTGATACTAAGCAACTTATGAGTGTAAAACTTACACTGAAATTCTATGATAGGAAGATTATGATATATTTGATCTAACCATAGCATAAAGCCAAAGTGCTTTCTGTAGAATTTGGTTGTCTGTCAAAGGCAAAGATATGACAAAGGCTAGTTAGTCAGTCATTTTTTAAAGTTTATTTTTATGTATTTATTTATATATTTGATTTATAATTTATTTATTTGTGTGTTTGTTCACATTTTTGGCAATTGCTTCCAGTGGTTGCATCCTCTGTAAGCTCTGTATTTTCAGATACTTTTGTGCCCTTTTTTCTCTGTTGTCTCTTCTTCCCTCTCGTTCATTTTCACCCAGTCCATGTTTTCCTCTCATGGCTTTTTCTTTTTATTATTTCTTAATCTATTTTATTATTTTTAATAATCAGATTTGGCAGTAATTTAATACATGCCAAATTGATTATGGAAGAGCCTTTAAATTCTCAAAAATATATTGATTACTGCTTATATCCCTTTCGTATCCTCTATTTTTTCATAATTGACATGCTATGCATGAATACTAATCTAGTTTTGAGGGTTGTAATTTGAAAGTAATTGTGATTATTAAATCAACATTCCAAAAGATAATATGTTAGAGGAGAGATAATTGTGTTTAGGATAAGTAAGAGCTATGGTACAACCATGTACTGAAAATTGATCCAAGCAGTTGAGAATATATATAGCACAAAAGCTCAGTTGTACTAGACAAGGGGTTAAATATTGCTTGTAAAGAGTTCAATAAGATCTTTGAATTAGTAATACAGTAACCCCACCAAATTATAAATATGACCTTTGAATAAGGGATTAAACTATAATGAAGTATCCATGATAATAAACATCAAACTTGACTCTTCCCTTTATCCTGTGTGCCAAAAAGTAAGCACAGACTTCTTGCCATGTGCATGTATTTTTTTCATACAAATTGACTGAAAATACTGTATACCTGAGAAAAGTTGTATATGCCATAAAGATATATTCAGTAGTAAAGTGAGCTCATTGGAAAGGAAATATCTTTGATGTGATCAAAAATAATTTTCAGAATTATTTTGGTAAGCTTTTAAAGAATTATGTTTATAAAAGATGGCCTGAAACTCCCATTATAATGGTATGTATATATATGTTTAAAGTGATATCAAAATATGTTTAGAGATACTATGAGTGTTGTGTGTGAAAGTTGTTAAATTTTATGAGCCATTTTCAACATTTTCTTTAGTATCACACAAGTGTATGTTTACCATGTTTGATAATGAAAGGACATTGTGTCTGTTAAGTGTCTAAGTAGAAAAAGACTGTACACTAATTCTGAAATGAAGCATTTGTATGAAGCAAATAAGTAAACTGAGGTTCCAGACATGCATGGTGTCAATTTGTAATGAAATAGTGGTGTTGGCATTAGGTTATGCATTTATGAAAAAAAAAGTTTTTAATACTATATCAAATCAGTGTTAAGAAGGAAACAGATTTTGGTTAAAAAAAAGATGCCAAGTAATATATACTGACACTCCTTGGCATATAGAACATAAAAACAAAATATAATTATGTTTTCAGGTTTTACCAGTAAACACATTCTGCATATACTCTCATATTGGATAATATATATAATAATATATAACTATGAGACTGTCCAGTGTTTTAAAGTTATAGACTTATATCGAGTCTGAATTATGTATCTGGCATCTGGTTAGATAACACATTGCATTTGATTCTTGGTGCTGCTCTCTGTTCATGCTACCCAGATTTCATACAAAATAGAAACAAAGTTGGTGTGACATTTTTATCTAAAAAGTAATTTAAGTCTAATTTCTTTCTTTGTGAATACATACATGCACACGCACACATGCACACAGACAGACACACACACACACACACACACACACACACACACACACACACACACACACACACACACACACACACACACACACACACACACACACACACACACACACACACACACACACACACACACACACACACACACACACACATATATATATGCACTCATACACACGTATTCACACATACACACGTATGCACGCATACACACGTATTCACACACACATGTGTGCACACACATACGTACACGCATGCACGCACATACGCTTACACGCTTACACACCTGCACACTTGCACACGCTTACATGCTTACATGCTTACATACTTACATGCGTACATGCTTACATGCTTACACGCTTACACACTTACACGCTTACACGCTTACATGCATACACGCTTACATCGGCGTGCATGCGCACCCCCCTTCCCCCACACACACACACACACGTTTATATATATGTATGTATATGTATGAAGTGGGGCATCTGCTATGCCAACTCAAAAATGCTGTCCCCATGAAAGTTAGTCTTATGGGAAGAGCAAACTGTCTTAGTATCCATCCTAGTAATATGTTACTGTTTGGAATGAACCTACCTCCTTTATTACAATCCTAAATAAAACTGTTGTAATGCAGCACTGTTCATAATATGATAAATTTGATGCTTGACTAATTATTTAATGTTTTTTCTCCATGGTATTATGATTTAAAAATTTCAGAATCATATACAAATTCAAATATAATTGTAAAAATGTGTAATGGAGATACTTATATTAACTTACTGTTAATTAACTGACTGTGTAACACTTTCATAGACATATTCTTTGTTAGTATTTTGTGTGATACATTTACAGTAAAAGTCTGTAAAGGTCTTTTAAATTATGGAAAAAAATAAGTTACACCATTATTTTGTAGTTTTACATTTAGTTACCAGATTTTTTTATTTAATTTATTGATAATTGTCTATGCAAGTGAATTAGGAATAATATACTAGGCATCTATTCAAGTGATACATATTTTCCTTGTATAGGAGAGAATGTTTTTATGTCATGTATGTGACATATAGCAGAAAGGTGTATCATTATATATACAAGTGATCCCCATTATTTGTTGCCAATTATTCATCATTTCACTCTTTCGTTACTGATGTTTTTGGATGTATTGTTAATTGTGTTTCACTCTTTCATCATTCAGGTTTCGAAAGTTCACATTTATGTCCACAAAAAAAAAAGAAAAAAAAATATAAGAAATAAGATAAAACAGACTGATGCTTTGCAGTTGATATTGGATTATTTTTTTGTGTAATTAAAAAGATATATTAGAATATTCTAGAAAATTTTCAGCCAATCTGACAACATTCAGCAGACTCTTAGGAAAATAAGCAAAAATAGATATGCTATTAGTAATTTACTAATTTAGTAATTTATAGATAATGGGTCTACCAGAAAGGTGTGCACATACATGCATTACTCACATAAGTATTTTTTAGCCAAAAGAAGTCAGAAATATGGTATCACTTAACCCAGTCACACCGGGTACATTTTGTAGCCAAAATTAAAAAAATCCGGGCGGCTACAAAATCGGCGGGCGGAGCTTCCCCAGAGTCTGTCCGCCCCGCCGCCGGCGCCGCTTCTGCCTCGGAGCGTAGCCCCGACATTGTTTATTTTTCCCGGTGTCTCATATATGTGACACCCGGGACGAATGGGTTAACATTCTGGGGTATCATAGACTAGCCCCCCTAACTTCAGTTAGGGGGGCAATCTCCAAGCTGGAGAGTGGTAAAGCAGCAGGTATATGCGACATCCCAGCTGTGGTGAACCTATGGCGTGTGGGTTGCATGCTGTCCTGCCTGCCATCTGGCGGTCTGGTACTGTTCCCCTTGACCTGTTGAGGGGTGTGGTCATCCCTCTTGTGAAGAGGAAGGGGGACCGATGGGACTGCAACAATCACCGAGGCATCCTACTGCTCAGTATACCAGCCAAGGATCTTGCCCACATCCTACTGAGACATATCAGAGACCACCTACTGAGGCATCAGAGGCCAGAGCAATCTGGATTCACTCCTGTTAAGTCCACAATTGACTGTATCCTTGTGATTTGAGTCAATTGCAGCCTACATCAGCCTCAAGAAAGTTTTTGATATGGTGCATTTGGGAATCACTCTGGGAGATCCTGAGACTGAGAGTAATTCCAACAAAGATTGTTGGACTAATTGCAAGTCT
>NW_020868523.1:136423-143923 GCF_003789085.1 Penaeus vannamei
ATATATATATATATTGTGTGTGTGCATATTTCATTTTATTGTGTTTGGTTGATATTGAAGTTGATAAAAGTTGTGATAGACTGCACTGATTTTTCTAAATTATTGCAGAGGATATAGTTATTGAAACTACTTGTAACGCTTCATCAAATATATAATTTCTTTACATCAAATGACGCTGGAAATGCTGACAAAACACAATTCCGCCTCATTCCTTTAACACTTTCCTCTCCTCGTCCGCGACCGGAGGCATAACTTGCTTCACTCAGGAGTTCTTGTCACTCCGGCTCCGAGGCTCCGCTGCGGTTCGGGAGGCCCGCCCTCCGCCTCCTCGCTCCTCTCGCATTTTCCTTTCTGTCTTTCGCTGTCTTTTCTTTCTCTTTTTCTTGCTTTCTTTTCTGTGTTTTTATCTACCTCTTCCTCTCCCTCTCCCTCCCCCCTTCTCTCCTCTCTCTCTCTCTCTCTCTCTCTCTCTCTCTCTCTCTCTCTCTCTCTCTCTCTCTCTCTCTCTCTCTCTCTCTCTCTCTCTCTCTCTCTCTCTCTCTCTCTCTCTACTACTCTCCCCCTTTCTTTCTGTGATATTATCTTGCACTCACTGACCTGACGCATCCCTCCTTGTTGTACTTCTGTCTCTCATTCTCCATTCTCTTTTCCTCCTCCTGTCTTTCCTCATTTTCATCCTCGGGGCGAAAGGACTAAACTAAACCAAACACAGAAAGCGCTGCCAACGAAATCCGGGCAACGCCAGTGAATACGCTTGCATGTCCCCCTCAGCGTGTGCGTACGGCTGTCTCGGTCGAAGGACTCCACGCGCATAATTATCGGCCGGTAAAGCCATTATTACGCTTGTGAACGCATGTGAACGCCCTCTCCCCCTCCTTCTTCCACACCCTGTCCTCTTCACTTTCCTTGCCTGCGTCCGTCTTTCGTCTCTCCTTTCTCCTCCCTTTTGTTTGTTCCTGTCTCTTTCCTCCTTTCGTCGTTTCTATTTCACTCTTTTGTATTGATATCTTCCCTTCCCTCTGTTCCCGCACTTTTTCTCACCCTCTCCCTGTCTTTTATGTCCTCTCTTCCACTCCTCTCCCACTTCCTTTATTCCCTTCCTCTCTCTTTCTCCTTTTGCTCGTTTTTTCCTTCCTCCCCTCTTCTTCCCGTCTCCTTCTTTTCTGATCCTTCCTCTCTTTCTCTCTCTAGTCTGCCTTTCTCCCCCATCCTCCTCGTTTCTCTCCCCTCTTCCCTGTCTCTTCCATCTCCTTCTCCCCTTCCCCTATCTCCTCACCCCCTTCCTTCTTGTCTCCCTCATCTGTCTACCGCGCTGGCGTTCTCTGATCAGACGCTTACTGTATGCTGATTGTGTAATGGTGATGTACTGTTCTCTTTGGGGTTTGTTTTCTTTCGTTAACTTTAGGATGCCCTTTCGTCTTCTTGGGAGGGTTATCGTTGTTATTTGTTGTGAACCTAAAGTGTTATACTGATCGTTGTTTATTGTGATCACAAAATATTCTAAACGTTAAATGTAAAATACCTGCTGTTTTGAGACTGAAATATTTGGCATTGTCTGCGTTCAATTTACCTAATGCTGAAAGTGGTACTCTTGATTGTATCGTTAATAAAATCTGGAAAAATAATGGAAAATAATTCGTTGGAACATTTTCACCGGATAAAAACCCATTTATCCATTACCAGATAGCGTATCTCGTACACATAGCTGAATCGGATGAGTCCGAACAGATAATTTCGAAATTGAATGTGCAAATGGAAAATAGAAGAGCTCCCCCTCCTCTCTTCCCTCCCGCGATGAGCATCCGCATAGAAAACGGAGATCGCGCGCCGAAAGCCCGTCCCTGCGTTGTATTCCCGTTGAAAGATCAAAGGATTCTATTCCTCTTAATGTAGCCGCTGTAGCAAGGGTAGAGCTCTCAATTTAGGGTGCGGTTCGGGGCCCTTTCGGCATGCTGATGCGAGGCCCCTGTGGGCGGGCGTGAGGCAGGTGCTGATGCCCTGCTTAATCGGCGGGAGAGGGTCCGATGAGGGATGGGTGCCCAGTCCGGGCGGTTTCTTAATGGGGGCTTCCTAGTGGGCGGCTGTGCGTGGGCGGGGAGGCTGAACAGATGGACAGATTTAGTTTGAGTGAGTTGTTTTAGCTTGGAAAGGACTGTTGCCTATCCTGGTCTATAAGGACGGGTTTCCTTTGATCGACCCTCTCTACCTTAGTACAGTCGTTGCATCATGTACTCTTTCCTCTTACACTCTTCATCTTAAGCACACATTTACATCATCACTGCCTGAACTTCTTCCTTACATATAAATACATCGTCACCCTTAATACTTCATTCACACCCTTAAAATTACGCCCTCTAAAACGATACCCATTGAACCAAACTTACCCTTAAACTGCAACTTTACCTTTTAGTAAGGTTGCAGTCACTTTCATCCCTAAAATTCACCCTTAGACTTGAAATCATCCTTGCCGCTAAGACTCTCCCTTCTACTTTTACACTCGTCCTCATCCTTAAAACTTATACTTGAGCTTCCCCCTCGCCCTTCGGACTCCCCCTCGAGCCGCACCCTCGAGCCCTAACTCGGGTATCGGAGGCTGCGTCTGATCAGCGCAGTGGGACGGGGTGCCCTTCCCGAGCGCCTGTGACGTGCGAGTCCCTGGGGGGAGGGGAGTGCAGAGGGGAAAAGTGGGCGAGGAAGTGAGAGAGTGGGGGAAATGTGGAAGTGAGGAAGAAGGAAGGTGGAGGAGGGGGATGTGAAGAGGTAGAAGGGGAAGGATGGGAATGAAGAAAATGAAATAGAGGGAGTGAGAGAGAATGTGAAAGTGGGAGAGAAGGAAGTGGAATACGATGAGATGGAATGTGGGAGGAAATGAAGAAGGAGTGAAAGGTAATAGGAAAGTTGAAGGCAGAGAGAAAGACAGGCAAAGAGATAGAAGAAAAAAAATCAACCAATTTTGCAATACGAGATACAGAGACGAAAACAAAATTGGCAAAATGGAGTTGATTAGCGAAAAAGGAAAGAAATGCAGTAAAGAAAGTATTGCCGTAATTCTCGCTTCAATGTCCTTCCTTAGAGAGTGGCTGGCAGTGTTGTGGACGCCCCTGGATGGCGCCGGCGCTCGCTCTCGCTTCTTCGTCTCCTCCTCCTTCCTCTTCTTCTTCATCTTCGGTCTCATCTCCGTCCTTTTGCTCTTTTTCTTCTATGCATTCTTTTCCTTTGTCCTTTTCGTCTTCTTCGTCTTTGTCGTTTTCTCTCTCTCTCTCTCTCTCTCTCTCTCTCTCTCTCTCTCTCTCTCTCTCTCTCTCTCTCTCTCCTCTCTCTCTCTCTCTCTCCCTCTCTCCTCTCTCTCTCTCTCTCTCTCCCTCAACCCTCTCCCCCTCTCTCCTTCTCTCCCTCACCCTCCCTCATTTTCTCTCTCCCTCCCTCCTTCTCTCTCTCTCTCCCTCCCTCCTTCTCTTTCCTCTCCTCCCTCCCTCTCTCCTCTCTCCCTCCTCCTTATCTTTCTCTCTCTCTCTCCCTCCTTCTCTTTCTCTCTGTCTCTCCCCCCTTCCTCTTTCTCTCCTCCCTCCTCCTTCCCTTTCTCTCTCCCCCCTCCTCTCTTTCTCTCTCTCTCCCTCCCTCTTCTTTCTCTCTCTCTCTCTCTCCTTCCTTCTTTCTCTCTCTCTCCCTCCTCTCTTTCTCTCTCCTGCCTCTCTCGCTCCCCTTCAATCTTTTTGTCTCCCTTATCTTGTCTTGCGTCAGGAATCAAAATTTCATGGCCAGTGAGCTCTCTCTGGGGTTGGGGGGAGGGGGAATTAACGTCTTGAGGGGTCAGCGCCCCCCCCTCCATATATATCGCTTTTGGAATCGCATGGGCGGGGAGGGGGGCAAAGGAGGATTGGCGTCGGGAAGAAGTGCAGACCTGAAGTCTTATATATATACGTGAAGTACTGATGCACACACATAGACACACACACACACAAACAAACAAACAAACAAACAAACAAACACACAAACACATTTACAATTATACATGTACACATGAATCCGCACATGCACACTTTTTTATTTACTTATTCTTTGTGTTATATGTGACTAATGATATTCTTTTGTCTTTGCAGGTATGTTCATAAGTTCTGTAACATCTGGCAGTTTTATTGGACAACAACATCGAAGTTGGTAAAGTATGGATGAATGTTTGAGCTCTCTCTCTCTCTCTCTCTCTCTCTCTCTCTCTCTCTCTCTCTCTCTCTCTCTCTCTCTCCTTCTCTCTCTCTCTCCTCTCTCTCTCTCTCTCTCTCTCTCCCTCCTCCCTCTTTCCCTCTTTCTCTCTTTCCCTCTCTTCCCCCTCCTTCCCCCTCTCTCCCCTCCTCCCTCCCCTCCCCCCTCTCCCCTCCCTCCCTCTCTCCCCCTCCCTCCCTCTCTCCCCCTCCCTCCCTCTCTCCCCTCCCTCCCTCCGTCCTCCCTCCACTCCTCCCTCTCCACCTCCCTCTACCCCTCCCTCTTCCTCTATCTCTCCCTCTCTTTCCCTCTCCTTCTCCCTCTCCTTCCCCCTTCCTCTCCTCCTTATCACTCTATTTTTCTAACAAAAAAATATATAATTAAACAAAACAGACCAACAAAGAGAGAAAGAGAGAAAAATAAAGAGAGAGAGAGGAAGAGAAAAGTGAAGCGATAATCTCGGGCGAAGCGAAGAAGACAATAAGAAGTCTCAAGGAGGAGATTAGCGCTAGTGATTAGAAGGAAGGAGGAAGATGGCGGACAGGGATAAAGCGAGGCATGGGAGAGAAATGAAAGGGGCCGATCGATAGGGATTTCTAGGAAAGGAGGGGGATGAAGGAAAGGAGAGAGGAAGGGAGGGATAGAGGGAGGGGGAAGGGAGGAGGAGGAGGAAAGAGGAAATGTACATGTATATAGGTAGCTAGATAGATATATAAATGTAGATATAAATGACAAGAGAGAGAGGGGGCGAGAGGAGAGAGAGAGAAGAGAGAGAGAGAGAGAGAGAGAGAGAGAGAGAAGAGAGAGAGAGAAGAGAGAGAGAGAGAGAGAGAGAGGAGAGAAGAGAGAGAGAGACAAATGAATAAAGAAAGAATCGTCAGAGATCTCATATCAGCTGTGATTTGTCCCCCTGCTCTAAGGAGGGGGGGGGGTACGGAGGAGGAGGGAGAGAGGATGAAGAAATATCGTAGTTTTGTAGATAAATAAAAGAGAACCGTTCATATTAAACTGATGTCTGGCAGCATTTTATGATTGAGTGAACATGTGCAAAAAATATGGTGATGATAGATGATGATAATTTACATTATGATGATAATAACAGTAAAGATGATACTAATGTTTATAATGAGAAAGATGATAATAATGACAATACTATTTATAAGGATAATAGCAATAACAAAATAGTATTAAATCAAAATAAAGCGATAAGTAAATTCCCAGTAACAACTTTTACGACTTTAAGGAACCCGAAGAGGAGGGCGACCGATGGAGTTTCGAGAAAGGCGCGAGTCTGACCCCGGGAGACTGGATGCAATCGGGAAGGGAAAATGGGCTGCGGTTTCGCTCGCTCTTGCCCGCCCGCGCGCCCGCACGCCCTACGTCCGAATCGGAAAGATAAAGCGAAGGGTTTGGGTGTGTGGGGGAAGGGGGAGGGATGTGTGGGTGTAGGGATGAGGGACCTCTTCTTCTTCCTGTTCCTCCTCCACTCTCTCCTTCTCTGTCTCCTTCGCCTCCTCCTTATGCTCATCCTCCTTCTCCATCTCTTGTTTCTCTTTCTCTCCCTCCTCGTCCTCCATCTTCTCTTTTCTCTTCTTCTCCTCCTCCTCCCTCCTCTCTCCTCTCTCTCCTCCTCCTCCTCCTCCTCCTCCTCCTCCTCCTCCTCCTCCTCCTCCTCCTCCTCCTCCTTCCCTCCCTCCCCCTTCCTCTCTGCACCCTCTCCCTCTCCTCCTCCCTCTTTCCTCTTCCTCTTCCCCCTCCCTCTCCCTCTTCTCCTCCTCCCCTCCCCTCTCTCTCCTCTTCCTTAGATAAGACCATCGGGTCTGGAGTCCCGAAGAACACACGCTTGGGGCAAACGGGGGAGATGTAGATTATTAAAAGAGAGAGGAGGAAAGGAGGAAGAAGGGGAGAGGCGGAGGAAAGAGGGAGCGAGGGAGGAAGACGATGAAGGGAGGATTAGGGATGTTGAGAAAGGAAGGGAAAGAACGGAAGGATAGAGATTTAAGGTAAAAAGGAAATAAGATAGAACGGACGTGAGAGAGAGAGAGAGAGAGAGAGAGAGAGAGAGAGAGAGAGAGAGAGAGAGAGAGAGAGAGGAGAGAGAGAGAGAGAGAGAGAAGCGTTAGCGAAAAAAAAATAGAAGAGAAAAGAAACAACAAACAAAAAAAAGAAATGAAAAGAAAAATAACCACGAAATGAAGAGAAGAAAAAGAAAAAGGCTAGTGGAGAAGGAGGGAAAGAAAGAAGCATGTGCGCGCGCACACACGCGTTTGCGTTTCGAGGAAGCTCAGTGAGGAGGAGAGACAGGATTCCGGCGGGGGGGCGAGATGGGTGTGGGGGGGGGGGGGGGGGGGCGTCTGGCTGGCGTTGCTGTAGCCAAGCAGCTGTAGTGGTAGGTGAGGTAGTTGTGGTGCAGAAGATGTAGCGTTAGTTTTATTTTACTTTGGTTTTCGTTATGCTCTGTGTAGTCTTAATTGATATAGTTTTACTGGTTGAAGGGGTAGTTGTAGCTGTTTATGTTGTAATGGTTAGAGGAGCGGTAGTTTTAGTCGTTCTAAGTACTCTTGCTAAATGTCTTGATGCTGGTGGTGGTGACGTCATACTGTTGTTGATACAATTGGTGCAATTATCTTGCTACTTCCCTTGTTTTAAGTTGCTGTTGCGTTCGACTGATGTTTTTTTATAGTTATTTCCGTATTTTTTACCTCCTTTCTATTATTGTATACATTTATATACTTGTATAAACTGTATACACTTGAGTTTGCTTTTTATTCTATTGCATGATGTCTTTTATTTCATTCTTGTATTTAGTAGATGCCTTTTTATTTTCTCGTTTTATTGCTGTCATGCTCTACGACCCGTGTTGTATTTTTGCTTGTTTTCTTGTCTGACTTAAAGCTGCTCTTGTTATTGTGGTAATTATGGTTATCATTGCCATTAGGCTTTGTTTTGTTTGGTGTTCGTTTTCTCTGTTCTCGAAACTGCATTTACGCTGTAACTGGAGAAGGCCAGCAGGAAAAAGGAGGGAGAAGGAGAGGGCGGGGAAGAGGAGGAATAAGATAGAGGAGAAAGGGGAGAGGATAGAAGGTAGGGTGAGGGAAGAAGAGGGGAAAAGGGTGAGTAGGAAACTTAAAGGAGAAAGGGAAATGAAAAGGAGGAAGGGGGAGTCGGGAAATGGAGGAAAAAGACATAGTGAGGGAAGGAGAAGGAGGGGGAAGAGAAGAGGAAGAGGAAGGAGGTTAAAAGGAAGAAAGGAAGGTAAGGGAAGTGGAGAAAAAGAGGTGATAATAGCAAGTTGAAAAA
>NW_020868523.1:148020-158020 GCF_003789085.1 Penaeus vannamei
GTATGTATGTACATGTATATGTATCAATATACGTGTATGTGTGTGTATGTATATATATATATATATATATATATATATATATATATATATATATATATATATATATATATATATATATGCTTAAGTGAAAGTGTCCATTCTCGGGGTGATGTGAAGCGATGGCGTGGTAGCCTAGACAGTGTTAAGTGCTTTGCATGCCTTCTCGCTTGCAGCTGCCACAGCTGGTTAGCCTGGCGCGGAAAAGGGAGCTGCCTCGCGTAACTCTTCCCTTCCAGTTCGCAGCCTCTCGATCGAGACTTCTGCATTGCCTAGTCATGGCCTCGCGGCCCTTGGCTGAACTGTGGAGAACATTTACTGTTATTGTAAGATGCATAGTACGTCCCACTATTAATGATATAATAAAGTAACTGATTCATGAATCAGCAAGCAACAAGCTATCTATATTACAGGTACGAATGTGTGATGAAACAGGTGTCTAGAAGCACAAAACAGGCACAGAGGCCAGAACCATTAGGCGGTTTAGTAGGGCACTCCAGTACTGCGCTGCAGGCCGACGGAGAGAAAGATGAGAAGAAACAAATTACGGTTGTTGAAACTTCAGCATACCTGTGGCTTCATCGTGAGCAACGAGAAGGGTAACTGTGGAATTCAGGCAATTATCATTGTTATTAGTTTTTATATGTTGGTGAGGTACTTGAGATAACCGATACTAGACACTATAGTATTCAGTTTCGGGATCCGATATTTCAATATTAGCATGGAATATACTCGGTATCGTATCGGAAAAAAATTACTGGTACCACCCATGGACATGTCCGGTTTTCGTACCAACTCCAGCCCCATTTGCCAACTAGGATTAATGGGGAGGTGGGGCTTGCCAGTCCGCCTCCTGCAGGGTTTATCGGAGTGCCGAGTTCTGCGGCACCGACAATAGACTGGTTCGTGATCTTTCCAGTGTCCACCCTAGGAGCTTTCATTTGGACAGACTGAGGGAGGATAAGAGTGACCGGAAATTCGACGCGGTTATCACTGAGCGATTTGCAGCACTCAACAACCTGACGTGAAACATTTGATACAACTCATCAGCGAACACCCGAGAACAAGGCAAATTTTCGTCTCGCAGGAGTCTGTGCGCGGTCTCGGACACTACGGAGAAGGGATCAGGAACATTACGTCAGGAACCTAAGTGAGAAAAGCTGAATTCCAAGCAGGCTCTCCTCATAACTGACTGCAATCCGCTCATTGCATGGACAGATCATCTAAGATCAAGTCGGGATTCATGAACGTTGGGCTGAGTAATTGGAGCAACTGTAACAGGTTGATCCTCCAGCATAAATGCAAGTGATGACGCGAGCCCTGTCCTTACGCCCTACCCTGGCCAAAGTTAGGCGTGGTATGCGGTATCCCTGCTGAAATGCTAAAGACTGGTGGTGAACCTATTACAGTGGCTTGCATGCTGTCCTAGCTGCCACTGGCACTCTGGTACCTTTTCCCTGGACATTTTGGACAGTTGGTCATCCCTCTCTGGAAGGGAAAAGGAGATTGATGAGACTGGAGCAACTACCGTGGTATCACACTGCTCAACATAACTGAACTGCTCGTCTATCTCGTCCAGACCAGTTGGATGAGATGTTTTGACCGTTCGGAACCTCCACTATCTCGTCCCGGACAAGTAGTCTAGCTCGTCCAACTCGCCCTCCTGCAAAGGTGGGCGAGCAGGACGAGATGACGTTACAACAGATTTTGTATGTAAACATTGACAGTTGCAGGTAACCACAAGATATTGGTGGGTAATTTTATGACCTTTTATTGGTGTTATCAAGGGATATTTTTGTGTTTGTCAGTTGCAGGTAAGTTAAATATGCATCAAAGAAGTTACAAAACTTATGCAGCGTGTAAAATAAAGACACCGGTATGATAAAAAAAAAAAAAAAAGTGAATGTTTACATTCGAGCCGGTTGCATTCTGGGCAGAAAGGGTCTTGGAGGTTCCGAACGCGACCCACTTGCCCTGCTGGCCCTGGACAAGATGTCTGGACGAGCAAGACGAGCAGTTCCGAACGTAGCTTAAGAGGCAAGATTCTCCTGCATCAGGGACCACCTACTACGGCACCAGAGACTGGATCAATCTGCATTCACTCCTTGCACTTAGAGCCACTATGCAACGCCATCGCGTGTTTGGTTGTTGGCTGCGTGCATCGACCGCAAGGCGTTTGACTCGGTGCATCACGAATAGCTCTGGAAACTCCTGAGCCTCTGGGGAAGCTGTAAAGTATGGTGGAGGGCCTGTCTAGTGCCTTCCCTGTTAATTCAGGAGTGAGGCCAGGCTTGTCCTCAAACCAACATTTTTCAACACGCATGGACTGGATACTGGGTAGAGCTACTATACAAACCCCCTGTAGAGCAACACTGGGCAATATCAAGATCACTCTCCTTGACATTGCCAACGATTTTGCTATCCTATCTAGAAACTATAATGCCGACTCTGTGCATTTAGCAATGAGGCGAAGCATTTGGGTCTAGAGGTCCTAAAAACCAAGACCAAGATTCAGGACTTTGGGTAGTAGATGGATTTCCCTGGTAGCAAAAACCATGAACTGAGTCGACATGAGAATTAGGAGATGCCGGTACCTTTGCAGAAGCTACGTGCCTTCGCCGCCCAGATAAGTCACTTTTGCGTTATGGAAGTGAAACCTAATCGTTCTCTCATGCCTTGGAGTCTCGTCTTCATGCCTTCATGTAACAGGTCCTTATGTTGGATCATGGAGTACAGTTGGAAGGACTGTACCCAACCAACGGTTACACCGTGACATCGCCAAGGGACTTGTTACTTGTACAATCCTGGACCGCCAATTCAAGCTATGCAAGGACCGAGCTCGGTTCTCCGTGGATGATCCTGCATATCAGGTTTCCTTAACACTGGGTCGAGGAGGCCCGTGGGACGTTCTAGGAAGTCGTGGCTTGAGCAGATTGACCAGACCTCCTTCGAGAAGTTAGAGATGGGCCTTGAGGCTCGCCATGGGGACCCACGTCATATTATCACTATGTGTATCATGTTATTATGATTTCCTCATTTTCAATATCATTATCAATGATGTTATCATTATTACTGTTATCTTCATCGGTATCATCGTCATCGTCGTTGTCACCGTCGTTATCGTTATTATGATCTTTTTAGTTATTATTGCTAGTGCTATTATCATTACTATTATTATCATAACTTTTATTATCACTATCAATATCATTAACATCCTCATTATAATTGTTTATCATGGTGGTTGTTATTGCTATTATCATTATTGTTTTTTCTTCTTCATCATTGTTCTAATTACTACCATCACTATAATTTTTATTATTATTATTATTGTCGTTGCTGTTATAATCATAATCATCCGTAATAGCAATATAAATAATCATAATGCTATATGATGGTATATACTTATACACAATTAAAAATAATGATAATCGCAAACAATCATGTCAATAATAGTGACAAATAATTATCAGTGTCTTCTATAGTTTGGTTATACTTAGTATTCTGATGTCATTTGTATTACTACAGTTATTGGTAATGCAATGTTTTTTTTCATGAATATTTCTATTTCTCTATTATAGTCATTATCCTCTCAGTTCTAATTTGTAATATAATTGTCATTACCACGGTCATTACTTTTACTACGGCTATCATTGTATTGACTAATATTATCTATACTAATTAATTATCTGAATTAGTATCATTATCATTAGTGGTACAATAGGGATTGGTAATATTGTTACTGTCACACATCCCACTGTACTTTGTTTTTATTGTGGATACAAGCATTAACGACTTTTGTTCCTGTCGTATGATAACTGTCACTGTTACTATTCTCCATATCTTTATAATCATGTTACGTCATTATTGTAAAACTTTGCCGAAATTTATTGTGCTATATCTTATATAAAAAGAAATTATCCATTGTATAATTTCTAAAGGATTTTTTTCAATATAAAATGATGAATGTCAACCATTTAAGGACCATTTTAAAGGGATAGGGCATCCATAATTAAGACAGCTTTATTAAGGATAAAAAATCTACATGTCACAACAACAGCTAGAAATCTTATATGCATAATTAAACTATGATGAGACACAACTTCCATTGACTAATCTGCTAAGAATAGAGAGCTTCCCTGGACTTTGTACAATTGTTGGTTGTGTTAGGCTATACAGTCAGTCGGGGGGGGGGAGTATGGGAACGGCACTGCATCCCAGTAACCCAAAGAAAGTCCAGACCTTAGAGAAGCAAAGTTCAATAATAAATTGAATAAAGTTTAGTAATAAAGGGAACTATTCTCTTCCCTGATACTGGTTCATTCATGTCCGAAGTAACTTTGAGGAAAAATAATATATACACAATGGTAGTCTGAGACTTTCCCAATAGTATAGCATTCACATGAGAACTTGATGAATAAATGTATACAACAATAGTTACTGGTACATTTACATTTTGATATTGAATTCATAGGAGAGGAATAAAACACTGTAAACATAAATATTTTACAGTAGTACAATTCATTTTACAGGATACAGTTTCTTAAAGCAATCAGGTATTAAAATTCTTTGAGAAACAGTTCATCTAAATGTACAAGAAACTAGGCCTAAAGTCAAATCAGTGTTAATGGTATCTCTTCACTCAGATATATTTTACCTGATAACATCCATCAGTTTATAGTGTGACTTCTGAATCAAGCAACAACAAAAAATACAAAAGCAGAGAATTAACAATAACAGTAGAAGCTGGATATCTACATTAAAACATTTAAGGTAGGTGTGTGTATGCTGGAAGTGTGTTCAATGTGTGGATAAGCATGTGGGTGGGCATGTGGGTGCTGGGTTTGAGAGTGAGTGTGATTGTGCATGGTCATATGGTCTGTATTATCTGTCTTTTTAGATGCTTGCAATTACATTTAGATGCTATTAATTTTGCATGCTTATTTAAAGTAGGTGTTGTGGCCATTTGCACACACAAGCATTGTTGAAAAGCTGTCTGTATCTATTAGAGAAACCTTGAATTCCTGAACAACCATTCATAAAGCATATCTGAATTCCCAAAACTCCCCAAGGATTTCCTATTCCGTTAAATATATGACCTAAAAGTCTGCAGAGTGTCAGCTTATAGATCCCAAAGGCACTAAGCAAGTTCAAAAAGATGTTCAAATGAGTATACCACAATCAACAAAATTTTGATACTCATCAGTAAAAGCTTACATTTGTCCTCTTGGACTGAAATTTACATATACACAGTGAAGGATTTTGCAACAGACCTTTATGTGACTGCGAAATAACTTCATATGCTGAATCATAAAATACAGAAGTTTAGATTTGACATTCAAGAATCACACTGCAATAATTCAAAAAGGACCCTATGAGAATAGACAGACATGAATAGACAAACTATTTAAAAGAATAACGACAAGACTAATTTTTAAGAATAAGTCTGCAAATTACTGAATTTTGCACTAAAATACATTCAGGAATTAAGTTTCCTCTATTAATGTTATTCAAGCATGAATATTTTGGGGGGAATAATTTTATATATCCCCTCCTTTTTTTCATTTTATCCATGCATGGGTAAAGGTAAGTAAAATCTAAAAAAATTGAAACGCATGTAAATTTGGGTTTCAGTGTATGTATAAGCAAGGATGGACTCTTATTAGCTGATCATTTTGAAAGCAATGGAAACAAACGATGCATGTGCATTTGTGTCAGTCAGTCTCAATAAGCATTTAAAGTTAAGTCAGATGACCAACCAAATATGTACCATGAATTACAACCACTTGTAGCACCATAAAGGTTCTTCTTGACTCTTGGGGTTTTGTGTTTTGCTTTTGTTCTTGTTTTGTTGTTGTTGTTGTAGTTTTTTTTTTTTTTTTTTCTTGTTTTTGGCAAAAAGGCAGTTTCAACAGATTTTAAAACATAGGTTCCATGGAAACATCTCAAAACAATTACCCAAAATCATGACTAGAATGATAAAATGTCCAAGTTCATGCACTAAAGGAAAGAACATGAAACATGAACCATGTCAATAATTCAATATCCCTTGATACTGAAGTCAAGCTTTTGTTACTGGAACAACCTGACATAGCACACCTGAATTTCAATCCAGGATCTGACTTTCTACTATACCACCTTCAATGCAATGCAGGCAGTTGAAAAAGAAACATAGTAGAATAGAAGAAATTATAGCAAACTCTTTGAAACGTACACATAACCACACAAAAAAACTAACATGATGTTCTACTTCTCACTCTAAAACTTATATTTTTTGTGACTGTAGACATGATAAGGGTGCATGAGAAGACATGGTATATGGTGAGGCAGAAAAGTGGGGAATGAGGGCAACAAGAGAGAGAAAAAGAGTTGAGAGAATATATAAAATTACAATATTTGTCTTGGAATTTATGGCTGCCTCTCACTGGTAACACTTCTTGTAAATTAAATTTAATGCTACTCCATTTCCCACACATATACGAACACCTACAGATCCATCTTTTATCCTAAGACCAAACAATAATCTATCATAAAACACAATAAAAATAAAACACTCGACAACAACAGTCACTCAGTAACACCTTGCAAATGTGTCAAGAAAAGGAGTACATACAAAAGGTACCTCAGAAGCAAAAGACCTAAGATCTTTCACCTAAATATACCCTTCATAAAGATATCACTAAAGCATGCAAAAAACTACCATTACTTTGTACAGTATCATATGAACATGACTCCACAGCACAGTACACACCAGGCATGCAAGATGTCACACCTATTTCACAAAAAGAAATGGTGAGTCAATATCAAAGATAACTCTAGCAATGAAATTTAGACGGTTTTCATCACAAGAGAGTCTCACACGAGTTAGCACTGGCAGTGGGAAATGGATTCTCAGATTCTTAAACATTTACATTACACCATTCTCATAAAATATCTGGCCTTGTTTAGTTGTAACTTCCTATTAATCAATATCATCTTTCTTACTTTTATGTCAATTTACAGTTATGACAGAACCCCATACTCTCCACACCTTTGATCAAGGCAAAACAATATAACTTTGTGCCAATCACAAATCAGAAATTAATTAATATCATAGACCAATAGTACAATAACATCCAACTTTAAAATTCTCTTCCATGTATATAGCTCATCTAACACAAAAGACATGATGCAATAAAACATTCTTGGTAATCTACTACTATATATATATATATGAATGTTTTCCTTCATATCAAAATGGAAATTTTAAAGAGATAAAAGCTACATAACTTATCTGTGACTTTCCTTCTTCCAAAGTTATCAAATATATTTGCATTCTTGATTAGTCAAAAGTACTCATACTGTACATAACCAATGTTAATAACTGATTTATACAAAAATAACAGTCATGATGACAGAACAAAAGTAGTTTGTTTGCTTTTAAAAAGACCTACAGTCTAATAAAAAAAAGTAATTTGTACTGCTTCAATAAAGGTTTTATAAAATATTATTCTTTGGATCATTTCCTAAAATCACAGGAGTCCACATCTAAAACTAAATGAAAAACCCTACCATATGAAAATTTAACTCTAATCTACAACTGTAGTCAAAACCTAATAAACCACAGGTACAAATATATTTGAGTAATCTATCTATAATCTCTTGTTTTACCACTACAGGTCAATTGATAATAGAAACAGCTGATTGTCACAGATAATCAGTGAATCAATAGCCCCTGTACATGATCTTGGATTACAAGTACACAGCTGAATGAAAATAACATGAAAGAGGTGAAAAATATTACACAAGTACAAAAATGACAATGTCAATACAACCTTCAAAACTGACAAAACATTTTGGGTGTTTACACAGCAGTCTACAGCAACAAAGGTGGCTGTGCTTGGAACTACAAACACCTACAGACCGCATCTCAACTTTTCACATTGTCTGTATATTCTCATTCCTGGAAAGAAATACTAAAAATCGGGAAAATGAGACAAAACCTTTCTGAAATAAGCACAGCACTATACAAAAGATCCCTTATACATAAACTTTGCTTATATATGTGAGACTGTCTCAGCTTTTTCTAATGCACTAGAAAATGACTATGACCGTAACAATGAAAATAATAATAATGATAAAAATAATAATAATAATATAATAATAATAATAATAATAATAATAATAATAATAATAATAATATAATAATAATAATATAATAATAATAATAATAATATAATAATAATAATATAATAATAATAATTATTATTATTATTATTATTATTATTATTATTATTATATTATTATTATTATTATTATTATTATTATAATAATAATAATATAATAATAATAATAATAATAATAATAATAATAATAATAATAATAATAATAAAATTAATAATAATAGCAATAATAATAATAATAATAAAATTATGCAGGAAATCTATATAGATATGCATTTTATTGATGTAAAAAAAAAAAAAAATTATCCATTCTGCAACATATGATGCAACACTCTACAGCCTCCTGTATAGTAACACACAAGTCCACTACTTTAACATAAAAACACAGATGCCAATTTAAATCTTAAAAGAAATTCTTTTCTCTTTTATTCAAATATGAAAAAAGAATCCATCTTGCCTACTATTTTTGATCATACATTAGATATCTATAAAAACATTACTTACAATGTGAAAGGTTAAATCCTTTCCTGTAAATAGAAAAGTAACACTACTCAAAACAAAGTTTAATTAAAATTAATCATAACAGTAAAAAATACTTTTACTAAATACCCACACACAGAATATTTTAGATAATTTCAATTAAACACATCAATCACGCAGTAAAACATAACACACAATATATGAGAACCAATCACCAGGGTACCACAACAACATCATGTCTCAGCGTCTATTATCCATAAAAATAAAGTGAAAGAGGTACTTCCATAAAGTCATCGGAAGCAGATGGGCTTTACCACCTCCAATTTCATAATATGTTTGTGCAGAAGTGAACTTTTTGTTGTCTAATAATCCATTGTTAATCTCTAAACAGTGAATTCTAAAAAGTTACTTTGCATAATACAATGACAATGACATAATTACTATTGTTCACAAAAGTTCAGACCACTACCCAGCTGCAGTGTAATTTCAAACCACATGAATTTCAGTTCCCCTAGCAGCTGGAGGATGTGTTGTGACTGCTCAAAGGATGTCATACTATGTAGTGTGAATGAGATATGGGGGATGGTTGATGGGCTGGCAGGTTGTTTGTTGATGAGCCATTGTCACTAACAGCCTTCATGTGCTGATAAGGCTATTAGGAGAGGGGGGAGGAAGGAAGAATTAGGAAAAGGTTATAATGTAAAGCCAGAAACTTTTCAATTTTTTTTTAACCATAACTTTTGAATCTTTTGTATAATATAATATATATAACCAACAAATCAATTTAGTCTGCAGAGTAGTTTTGATGACATTCTCCCATGAAGTACTGTCACCCATAACAAAACTGAATTCTGAGAAAAGCAAAAGAAGCCTTATCAGCATCACCCTAGGCACTCCACCTCTGTCTCTTTCTTTCTTTCTATCACTTTCATCCATTCATTCACTCTCTCTTTCATCTATTCATTCATTCATTCTCTCTTACTTTATTTTTGTTTTCTCCTGTCTGGCATGAACCAGAGGTATCAATGAATACCTCATCTACTGCACCTTGGTTTCTTCTACTAAATTTCTGTTGTCCATGACACAAATTCTAATGAAATATCAGTTATTTACATGCCAAACATAACAGTATCAGCAAACTGCCTGGCATTTTTCAAAAATTAGAAATTTGTTTGCAGCTCTATACAACTCCCAGGTGATTTCCATCAAAACTTCTGATCAGATTCTGTTAAGTCACTTTGAAAATTGTTAAATGATACCAAAGGATAGATTTTGTGAAAATAATATTGACACTTGCCTTCATCTTTAACCTGTTGAAGATGTGA
>NW_020868523.1:165520-178020 GCF_003789085.1 Penaeus vannamei
TCTGTCAATTTAACAAACACAAAAACTGAGCTGTAATCACACTAATTGTCTATATGTGTCTCCTTCTTCCCTTGCTTTTACATTCCATCTCAAAAAGCCTTACATCTTTTATAACACATTTTTTTCGTCTTTTTTTTCAACATGGACTGTGCACATTTATCTAACATGGCTAGCAGACTGGACCACCCATTGCCCAATTCTCTCCATATTCAGCAACATATAAAAGCTGTAAATCCAATGTTGTGCTGCACAGCACTTGAATATACGTGCACGTGCTTATGTTTGTGTTTAAGTAAATCAGTATGTGCTAGTACAGGTGTGTGCAAGTGTGGTTGTGTGTGCTAATATAGGAGTGTATATGTGCAAATATGTGTATGTAAGTACAAGTGTGGGTCAATGGGTGCACATGTGTGGGTACATGTGTGCGGGTGCATGTATATTTGGGTGCATGTATGTGTGGGTGCAAGTGTGTGTATGGGTGTGTACAAGTATGGGTACATGCATGCAAGTGTGGATGCATGTGAGTGCAGGTGCAGTGCACGCGTGGATGCATGTGAGTGTAGGTGTGCGCAAATGTGGGTGGTTGCAAATGTGTGTGCATACAAGCATGGGTGCACATGAGTGTGTATGAACAAGTATGTGCAAGTGTGTCTGCATGCAAGCGTGTCTGCATACAAGTGTGCATGCAAGTGTGTCTATACAAGTGTGTGTGTATTAGTGTATACAAGTGTGGGTGCATGCAAGTGTGTGTGTGTGTGTTAGTGCATACAAGTGTGGGTGCATGCAAGTGTGTGTATGTGTGTGTGTGTGTGTGTGTGTGTGTGTGTGTGTGTGTGTGTGTGTGTGTGTGTGTGTGTGTGTGTGTGTGTGTGTGTGTGTGTGTGTGTGTGTGTGTGTGGTGTGTGAATGTGTGTGAATGTGTGTGAATGTGGGTGCATGTATGAAAGTGTGAGTGCATGCTTGGGAGTGTGTGTGTGGGCGTGCAAGTATGGGTGCATGCATGCGAGTATGGGTGCGTGCATGCGAGTGGGTGCGTGCATGCGAGTGGGTGCGTGCATGCAAGTTGATGCTTGCATGCAGGTGGGTGCGTGTGAGTGTGGGTAAATGCTAGTGGGATGCGTGCATGCGATTGGATGAGTGCATGTGATTGGGTGTATGTGAGTGTGGGTAAATGCTAGTGCATGCATGATAGTGTGGGTACATACTTATGAGTATGGGTGCATTTGCAAGTGTGGGTGCTTATATATGTGGGTACATGGGAGTGTGGGTCCGTGCGAGTGTGGGTGCATGTGAGTGTGGGTGCGTGCGAGTGTGGATGAGTGCAAGTTTGGGTGCATATCAGTGTGGGTGTGTGCGAGTGTGGGTGCGTGCGAGTGTGGGCGTATGTGAGTGTGGGCATATGCGAGTGTGGGTTTGTATGAGTGTATCCAAGAATGGGTGTGTATGGGTGGATGTGGGTGGGTGGTGTAAATGTGGATATCTGATTCAAATTTTTCTAGGTACAGTAATCCCTCGACTTAGAAATTATAAAGGCAGGAACATCAAGTAAGTTTATAAAACCTACTTTGCTGATCTATTCTCACCACAAAAGAAATAACAGTCTATGAAAATACCAGAGTATCTTTTTCCATCAATCGTTATATTCCAAGTATCACATACAGCTGGCCTGTCATACAGCACACCAAAAAAAATCCCCTGGCTGTGCATAAAAATTGGTTCTCTACACTACTTTATATACCCAAATCTATTTAACATGTGCAATACTTTATTTCATTAAAAAAAATATACAAATGAACACTGGGGTGCAAGAATGCAGATAAGTAGAAAAGACTATAATAGTAAATAACCTGCAAGTCTGTGTATGCCTGAGACCATTTTTCTTACTCTCCTTTCACCAGAACTATGCACTTAACTGTTTGAACTATACAAAATCATTAATATTAGTAAGTGTAAGTATGCAAAACAACCTTTGGTCCTGATTTCCTTTAGGTGCAATCAACTGTTTATTTGCTGTTAATGTCTGCTGTTGTCTACTAAATAAATTTCATCAAATTATCATGTTACCTGTATGGCACTTATTTACCATTCATCTCTTTACCAAGTATGACATGATGATAACACTAATAATCTACAATATCATCTTCATTTGAAAATAAAAAACATGTATATAAAAAAATGAATCAAATGATTAGTCAAATGCTTACTTAAGTGTCTAGAAATGAATGTGTACCAAACTTAATAATTTAAATTAAAATGCAGCAAAGTAAACCTTAAACTTTTTACACTATTCTTAGTTGAAGTACAAAAATTAACTGCACAGCAAATTTACTCTTATATACTATTTTTTTTTGTCTCATACTGGATTAATTTCTTACTCAATTTGTGTAAGTCATATCCAAAAACTGCTGGGGTTTTCATTAATCGAAGGATTACTGTAAAATCATAAACTTACTTAGGCTCCAATGTGATTGTCAACCATATATGACTCAACTGACATCACATACTCTTTCCCAGATTTGACAAATGTGACAAAACCAAACACCACATAAATTACATATCTCAAGCCTGTGGTAACTGAAATGGAAGAATCATTCAAATTGCTAAACTGAAAGATCCATTCCTTTGATGTTTTGATAATGTCCAGCGCCCTGCATGCTATTATGGAAACAACATCTAGTACATAAACTGTGAAACATAATTGGAAAAATATCTATTGTACAAGTAATGGAATCTCTGAAAGATGAATCTCAACACATGTACTTGAAATCATCTACTTCAATGTGAATCTTGGCACTAGTCCACAAACCTTGAGTCATTTTCAATGAACTACAATAGTATCAAAAGATTTACACTAATTGCTTAACCTGACTAACATTTTGTTGCACTTGGGAAAAGGACACCTTGGGGAAAATAAAAACTAATGACAACTTTTGGTGAAATCACGTCTTGTGAGGATGAGATGCACGGAACTTAATCCCTTTGATTTTAACACTGAAGGGACAGTTCTTGTTCATGTGGTAAGTCTTCATCAGTTTCTCTTCACTCATAATACTTTCGTCCCATACAACCTATGGCACTTTTGAGACATATGACTCATGACACAAGGCCATACACTCATCACTTAGAGCCATGAGATGCATGGCATGTAGTTATCTTGTGCACAATTATGTGACTTATCATGGTAACTTTAATACTATATTTTCTTTGCTAAGAGAGGCAATGTCACCCAAAAGGGTTTCTAGTCAAGAAAGACAGCCATCAGGTAAAGAATTGCTACGGTATAAAAACCATACAAAACTACAAATGAGGATCATAAGCCTACCAAAGTTAAAGGAAGGCCAAATTCTTGTGCTAATCAGCCTGTATAACAAAAATACTGGTTCATGCAAATCCCCAACACAATGCCATGTACTGGGAATGCATGAGTTTTTCTTTCATTCTTTTTTTTAAGTGGGGAGGGTCTCTTCTATCCTCACTATCTTTTTTTTCATAAGTTTGTTTCTAAGGCAGAATCTTGTCTTTTTTTCTTGAATACCATAAGCACTACAACCGAATAAACACTGTCTTTGATTTGGAAGATTCACTCAAATTTAAAAACTGGTATCAAGTTCAGATCTATGGGGAAAGTGAGAACACATTCTAGGCAGTACGTGTTTACCCTAGTATCGGAGATGTGTTTACAACAGCCGATCTAGAGTTGTGTTATAACTATAAAATGGCTACATAGCCAGGTAGGACTTGGAATATGCAGCTGCACAAAGAACAAAGTAAAATGATATATTGAAAAATAAGACAAAATCTCAATGTGATTTTATGACTCATTCAACAAAATAATTTGTGTTACAAAACACACTAGACAAAAGATTAACAGTCCTTACAATATTACTTTCTTTTCTGCTACCATTTTGGAGTAGCCTTGGACAGTTCAAAATGTACAAATCAAATATAACAGTGACTATAATTTTTCAAACTCATAACAACCAAAGAAATATCTACATTCATATCACTCCTAAGTGATAATATATCTTTTGATTGAGGATTCTTTCTGTTTACCTATATAGATAAACCACTTATTCCTATAAAAGAAAAGAAAAGAAAAGAAAAAACATGGCAAAACCTCTCAACTGTATATACATCTAAAAAAAAAAGGCCAATCATTTAAAGGAAAAAACAATCACAGCAAAGATATACAGTACACTTCTTATACAGATGAATCTCAAGGCCAAACTCAAACCTGGGCTCCATTCATCCGATTATGCTGCATGACAACCGTTGCCACAGACAGGCAGCACATACAAGAGGTGAGAAGGCCTACAGCAATGTAGACAGATGTGATCAGCCAGAAGGCAAACTGGTACAGGGTGAAGTCACAATAATCATGAGAACCTTCAACATAGTTGGGTTCATAGATTCGATACACCCACACACATCCTGAAGGGAAAGAAAAAATGTTTATATCATTAATGCTGCATAACATTTTCTCTGCCTTTAAAAAAAATCTACATACTCATTGCAATAATGTATCAATACAATGTCTTCAGATTTCCAAAACATTTGTCTGGGTTAACAGTGGGGTACAGTCAACTTACAGAAAAAATCCATTAAAAATAATTCCATTCAAAGTAAATCATTATATATTTCCTTACAAATATTATGCTATACATTCAATCTTAATGAGCAAGAATGCCCTACATCCTACAGTCTTCCATTCATGACATAATTCACTAGAGGTTCATGACTTAATGTCTTGATAATCAATTATGATAATTTCTTTCGGAGATTGTGAGTAGTTATTTGACATACAATTATCAATTTCTTATTCTTTTGAAATTCACTATATGAAATGCCACACTGTTATGAATGTATTATCGCATGATATGGTGATATTATTGTAATTATTATTTTATTCAAGGTATGAAAATTCTGTACTGACGTAATTATTTTCAACAGCATTAGGAAAGTATATTTTCATGGTAAGTAAAAATATTTTAAAACTGAAAAATCTACTTCTGTGATACAGATGTTTAAAGATTTCAATGCTCACACTACAGTTGTCTCTAGCTTGATATATATCAAAGCTTCATATGTTACTTGTATGTATGAAGTAATGATCAACTGCAAGAGGAGCAGGAGAAGTGGCCATAAGCTAGGGAGATGCAAGACAGAATGATGGCTGAGGAGCACCTGGAGTTGGCGGTAGCAATTCACAAAGGCTGCCACTCTTCTTTTCTTGTCTTCTCTGACTTTCTTAATGTTTTCCAACTGCTTACATTACAAAATAATGATGTATCACAAAAATACTTGACAAACACGCATAGCTGGTATGCACCCCTCACCCTCCCCTTCCCCATCTCTACTGGCCAAAGGAATTTAAGCTGTGGTGCTACACTTTACTACAATACTGGTACTGCCATATTATCCAACACATGCCTGAACCTGAAAGCAATGGGGAGTGGGGGGGAGTGAGCAGAGACAAGGGACAGAGAGCAAAGAACTGATATTGACAAAGACAGAGGACAGATACAAGAGAGAGAGAATGAGGAGAGAGACAACTAAGAGAAAAGAAAGGAGTGATCAGACAGATAGTAGAGAAGAATGAGAGAGGAAAGAGAGAGAGGAGAAAGCAAGAGGGAGAGAAAAGGGATAGAGAGACAAAGTAAGCAATGTATACAAGACATATAATAACTCAGCAAGTCCATAGTTTATTAGTTACAAATAAATAATTTATTCTTTACCCTTTGGACAACCTGCCTGCTCTAATTTTTTGTGAAATCTTTTATACTTAACCCATTAGCGACGGTCCATTTGGAAGCAGGTAATTACGGTTTCTGGGCGGCATCAAAAATCGGCACACGGGACAGTCCAGGAACTGGCCCATGCACTGCCCACCATGGGCGACAAAAATCAGAGCACAAGCTCCGATCTAGCATAGCACCACTGGGACAGCTGGCAATGTTTATTTTTCCAGGTGTCACATATGTGTGACTACCCATCGTAAGTGGGTTAACCCACTAATCACGGTATATTTTGAAGCCAAAAATAAGTTTTCAGCCGGCTACAGGTGACTACGCAGCGTAAGTGGGTTTACCCACTAATGCCGGTATACTTTGAAGCCGAAAATAAAAGTTACCAGGCGGCTACAAAATCGGTGCATGGGGCTGGCCCGGACTCTGCCCGCGCGCCCACCGCAGCCCTCTGTTGAATCAGAGTGCAAGCTCCAATACAGCTTCACACTGGCAGGGAGTCTGGCAATTTTTTTTTTCCAGGTGTCTCATTTGTGGACACCTGTCATAAATGGGTAAGGGCTTAGCAGTCCAATGTGATGTCACCTTATATCTCCTTTTTTGAATTTGCAGATTTTTTTTCATAACGATATGAGTATTGATACTGTTATCATTATCTTTGACATCATGATTACAATGTTATCAAAATACTAATAACAATAAAAAAAATCTCAGAAATCAAAGAAAAGGGTAAACAGGTGAGATGGGTAGTTTTAGTAATTGAATCTTTCATGACTAAGAACTTGGAGTCTTGTATGTGTAAAATTAATAAACTAAAATCAGTGGATATGGTATGTATGTGATGGCATCCTAGCACAAAGGGTCAACCATCATGATTTTTTCAATGTCCATACAACAAATTACAAAGCCTCACCTAAAATGAACCAGATACACAAAAAGAAATTGATGGCCCCAGTGAACTGCAATCTCCGGTGCCATGGAATTGGTCCATCATGACTTTCACCTCCGTCGTCTTCTGCCAGTGGACGGCGAAGCCTCCCTTGTAGGTCCAACAAGTTCTTTACTACTCCAAATGTTCCTTTCAAGTACATGCAAATGTTTGTTCATTAGCATTGAAATCATATAGTTTATAATTTTTCATTCTCCAATACTACATACAAAATATATTGTATCTTTTCTAATGTCCTTTACATCTTCAATATATTTTACACAGCCATAAGTATATTCATTGCTGGCAATTCAGAATTTGTGAGTCTATGGTAACTTTATATCTACTGAAATTCTCTTGACCACTGAACAGCATAAGCTCTGACCTAAAACCAACCTCCAATGACAAGATAAATGGGAATCATTTCTCAGCCGGACATTCATCCATTTTGAGGGATCCAACGATGATCATGAAGATTGGAATCACAATCGTCACACTGATCATCACTGTGCAACCAACTGAAAAATATAAGTTGCATCACCTTCACCTTTCACTAAACCAGACAAAGTTTTTACATTAGCTGTGATTCACAGGCACTGTGCAGTGATTCTTTTCACAAAACATTATTTCTATAAGCAAAAATAAATCATAGCAGCACATTTGATCTCTATCTTTAAAAATAAATATACTAAATATATATATATATTTTTTTTTAGAGCAGAAAAATTATATTCACCACCAGGTAAATCCTGCACCTACCCCTTTTCTAAAAAGAGAAGACCATAATACTAAAATTACAATGTTTGGATTGTCTCAAGCAATAAATGAAAACTTCTACCTAAATGACAAATGAACAGCTAAACAGCATCTTTAATCTCTAAACAGCAAACAAAGTACTGAGGCAATCCTATCTGGCAGGTATAATTCCATTCACCCAAGTCCATATTTTCTGCTGACTGGAGCAGCTTTACTGAGTGCATTTTTAACCCCTTGCTGCCCAACACTTTTTCAATCATTGTTTACATAAGCTGTAACATCCTAAATGGTTCTTTGCATATTCAGAAATTAAGCACCTAGTTGTATCAATAGGGCACAACTGTATCAACCACTTGAAGAAAAGATCAAAGGTATTAACTACCTGCATTTACATACAACTAATAAAACACTTTTTTTTCTTGGTACTACAAGGTATTATCTGAAATTTGTACAAAACTCCCCTTAGGCCACAGCATTTATTTTTCTTGAATAGCGGGCCTGCCGAAATTAACTTCCAGGAAAATGAAAAAAAAAAGGTGAAAATCCAGAATCTTTATTTTCATCTCCTGCCAATATTGTGACCTCCGCAAAAGAAATAGCAAAAAAATTAATACAGATCAATTTGTCTATGACACATAATGTATGTATCATTTCTCCCATCCCCAAAACAAAAATAAAAAATATTTGGTGGAAATACCTTGCTCTAACGCGTCAAGTCATGTTTATTATCTATCGCGTCCATGGTCAGTGGTTGCTTCTGATCAGTCATGGCATGTTTCACAATATGGGCAGAGAACCTGTGCACTAGGATGTAAACACTCACATTCAAACATCAAAACAAAAATGGCCATGGCAAGTGGTGTGCAAAATGGCAAAGTACATATATATGTCAATTTTTTTATAAATATTTTCTATATTGATTTCTAAAATAATAAATTCTGGCTGAAAGAATTCTTTGTCTGTTTTCGATCAATTCCTCAAAGACTTCCAGTAAGACAGAATTGTACTTCCTCCAGTTGGGACTGGAACTGATACATTCCTTTACTTCTGCTCTTTGGAAGGTAGGAGGTACACTTGTCTTATCTTGGTTCTGGGGATTTTCTTTTTGCTCCCACCGACATTTCATTATCACCAGACTTGCCCGCTATTCAAGAAAAAAATTGCTGTGGCCTTAGTGACCTGCTGAGAAAGCACAGCAGTAACAAGCCTGACTGAAAGCAGTATTAGATTGAAAGTTTCAATTCCTGAAACTTATTCTTTCAAGTCTAATCCATTACTTTGTTTGCTAGATATGACTGAAGTCTTTTATCTTTGTACAGATGACAGTGACAAAGGGGTGGGAGCAGTAGTCTTGCAAAACGTGAAGAGCTGTAAGATGCACATTGCCTTTGCAAGTAGAAAGTTACCTGACCATGAAGTAAACTATGCCATCATTGAAAAAGAATGTCTATCTGTTGTTTGGGCCTAAGAGAAATTCAGAATTAACCTATCTGGCAAGGAATTTATCCAACAAACAGATAAAAAATAATCATCTTTTCTCTTCTGCAGGATGACTTCAAATGGATCAATATCAAAATGTCTATCTACTGGTGATGACTTGCATGGACTTACTTGTTCCCAAAAATAAGATGATCAGGTTCTTGATGAAGTCTACAAGACCATTTGAACTCTTCTGGACTTCTCTGACTCGCCCAAAGAGTGACTCATAGGTGGGTGGAGGGACTGCAAGAGAAGTGCATGGTTGGATTATGATACCAAGGTGGATTATGGGGCTGGCAGCAAGAACAGTCATTATCTATCAAATGCCTACATGTATTTCTCATTCATTATGAGATCTGCAAAAGGAGCAAGAAATATAGAAAAGGGAAAATAAGAAAGAAAGCAAGAATCAAAAAGAATTAATTAAAGGAAAAAGGACAGAAGGAGAAAGGACTAACTATAGATTTAAAGATATAACAATGAAAATTAGGGGAAGCACAGGAAAGAAAAAGTAAAAGGAAACCTCAGTTAAAAGAAAGTCAAGAACATGATAGCCTTTTGCCTACCATTGAGGTTTGACATTCATCGTACGAAGGTGGAGGCCCTGGCATAGGTTCCGATGGGCTCATCTCAGGCGGCTGGAAGGAGTAGGCAGGCGGAGGCCCAAGCATGTCCTCTAGGGGGGGATGCTATCAGTTGTAGTTATCTGAAAATATAATCGCAGCCAATAAGGTAAATCTTCACACTCTATTTTCAGAAATAAAAATCTCTTTCACTGACTCCTCTCACCTTTATCATCAGAGCCCACGAAGTGTGAGTTAAGTTACCGTGCGAGGTGATGGCGGTGGGAGGGGTGTGGTGGGGGTCTCCGTCTGGAAGAGGTGGTGTGATCACATCCCGGGGGTGGAGGCAGCACTGCTACTACCTTCTAGCTCCTGGAAGAAGTGATAGTGTAAGGATAAAGAGACTTAAATGAAAAGAGAAAAACTTAACATAATAATGATGATAATGATTATGATAATGATAATAATGATGATATTGACAATGATAATGATAATGATAATGATAATGATAATGATAATGATTCGATACTGTATTATGTGAATGAACAAAAGAATGAACCCATCATAAAAAAAACAAGAGAATGAACCTATCATAAAAAAACAAGAGAATGAACCCATCATAAAAGAACAAGAGATTTAACCCATCATAAAGAACAAGAGAATGAACCAATCATAAAGAACAAGTGAATGAACCCATCATAAAAGAACAAAACAATGAACCCATCATAAAGAACAAGAGAATGAACCCATCACAAAGAATAAGAAAATGAACCCATCATAAAGAACAAGAGAATGAACCCATCATAAAAGAACAAGTGAATGAACCCATCATAAAGAACAAGAGAATGAACCCATCATAAAAGAATAAGAGAATGAACCCATCATAAAAGAACAAAAGAATGAACCCATCATAAAAGAACAAGAGAATGAACCCATCATAAAAGAACAAGTGAATGTACCCATCATAAAAGAACAAGAGAATGAACTCACCATAAAAGAACAAGTGAATGAACCCATCATAAAAGAACAAAACAATGAAGCCATCATAAAGAACAAGTGAATGAACCCACCATAAAAGAACAAGTGAATGAACCCATCATAAAAGAACAAATAAATGAACCCATCATAAAAGAACAAGTGAATGAACCCACCATAAAAGAACAAGTGAATGAACCCACCATAAAAGAACAAGTGAATGAACCCATCATAAAAGAACAAGTGAATGAACCCACCATAAAAGAACAAGTGAATGAACCCATCATAAAAGAACAAGTGAATGAACCCACCATAAAGAACAAGTGAATGAACCCATCATAAAGAACAAGTGAATGAACCCACCATAAAAGAACAAGTGAATGAACCCATCATAAAAGAACAAGAGAATGAACCCAACATAAAAGAACAAGTGAATGAACCCATCATAAAGAACAAGAGAATGAACCCATCATAAAAGAACAAGAGAATGAACCCATCATAAAAGAACAAGTGAATGAACCCATCATAAAAGAACAAGTGAATGAACCCATCATAAAAGAACAAGTGAATGAACCCAACATAAAAGAACAAGTGAATGAACCCATCATAAAAGAACAAGTGAATGAACCCACCATAAAGAACAAGTGAATGAACCCATCATAAAAGAACAAGTGAATGAACCCACCATAAAAGAACAAGTGAATGAACCCATCATAAAGAACAAAACAATGAACCCATCATAAAAGAACAAGTGAATGAACCCATCATAAAAGAACAAAACAATGAACCCATCATAAAGAACAAGAGAAAGAACCCATCATAAAAGAACAAGTGAATGAACCCAACATAAATGAAGAAGTGAATGAACCCATCATAAAAGAACAAAACAATGAACAAGTGAATGAACCCATCATAAAAGAACAAGTGAATGAACCCATCATAAAAAAAACAAGTGAATGAACCCACCATAAAAGAACAAGTGATTGAACCCATCATAAAAGAACAAGTGAATGAACCCATCATAAAAGAACAAAACAATGAACAAGAGAATGAACCCAAAATAAAAGAACAAGTGAATGAACCCACCATAAAAGAACAAGTGAATGAACCCATCATAAAGAACAAGTGAATGAACCCATCATAAAAGAACAAAACAATGAACCCATCATAAATGAACAAGAGAATGAACCCAAAATAAAAGAACAAGTGAATGAACCCACCATAAAAGAACAAGTGAATGAACCCACCATAAAAGAACAAGTGAATGAACCCATCATAAAGAACAAGTGAATGAACCCATCATAAAAGAACAAAACAATGAACCCATCATAAATGAACAAGAGAATGAACCCACCATAAAAGAACAAGTGAATGAACCCATCATAAAGAACAAGTGAATGAACCCATCATAAAAGAACAAGTGAATGAACCCATCATAAAGAACAAGTGAATGAACCCACCATAAAAGAACAAGTGAATGAAACCCATCATAAAGAACAAGTGAATGAACCCATCATAAAAGAACAAAACAATGAACCCATCATAAATGAACAAGAGAATGAACCCAACATAAAAGAACAAGTGAATGAACCCATCATAAAAGAACAAGTGAATGAACCCATCATAAAAGAACAAAACAATGAACCCATCATAAAGAACAAGTGAATGAACCCAACATAAAAGAACAAGTGAATGAACCCAACATAAAAGAACAAGTGAATGAACCCACCATAAAAGAACAAGTGAATGAACCCATCATAAAAGAACAAAACAATGAACCCATCATAAAAGAACAAGTGAATGAACCCATCATAAAAGAACAAGTGAATGAACCCATCATAAAAGAACAAGTGAATGAACCCATCATAAAAGAACAAGTGGATGAACCCACCATAAAAGAACAAGTGGATGAACCCATCATAAAAGAACAAGTGAATGAACCCATCATAAAAGAACAAGTGAATGAACCCACCATAAAAGAACAAGTGAATGAACCCATCATAAAAGAACAAGAGAATGAACCCATCATAAAAGAACAAGTGAATGAACCCACCA
>NW_020868523.1:183020-190520 GCF_003789085.1 Penaeus vannamei
ATATAATACACATGGTAACTGAATAGTATGAATATTTTACATACTTTCAAATTTTTCATCATCCACCTAGAATATGAATGAGTAAAATAAGAATAAGATACCATCCTTACACCTAATCCTATAATAAAGAGACATCCAATAGTTCTACCACAAAAATGGCATTTTATTTGTATGACAGTTATGCATCATCCAGAATCTGCTCACCTTGTCTTTTTTCATTTACACATAAAAAAATGGCACATCCATCACAAACATATTTCGGTACATATGTATACTATTACTTCCTTTTTGCTAAACATGATGGAAATATCTGTCTAACACTACAAGAAGCATTGTTTGGTCTTCAAATTATGTTAATTTGACCCTCCCTCTCAGTCTCTGTCCATATCTCTGCCTACATCTCTAATAACCCTTCACCTTATTACCAAGGCCAGGAGTTTTCGAGCATCACAGAGCACTATGCAGGTATATCAATAACATCTGAAAGTATCCTATTTTGTATCACAAATGAAATATGTATGGTACCTGCTATATGAGATGCAATGTTTTAATGTTTAATGTTTGAAAATAAATGTGCCAATCAAAGGTCATATAGCACTATGGTAAAGTATTGCATCGAAAAGGGCAAAGGAGAGTTAAAGATTACAATAAAATGTGTTAGATGTCACAGGTTTAAGATCATTATAGGATAGTACAGTAGTGAACAGGGAAATAGGAGAGCAAGTGAACTACAGCAGAAATTAGTATAAAGGGGAGGATTAAGGAGGTAGGGCGATTGAGTTATTATAGTGTATTTGTACTGGGGAAGGTATGGGAAAAATATTCAAGGAAGATTAGAGATAGTTATTGAAAAGTAGGAGAAGACTCTGGGGAGAGGGGAAGGTGTTAGGTGTCAAAGATTAGAGGGTGTTATAGGAAAGCACGGTAACGAAAAGGGAAAGGAGGGAAGTAAATGAAGTACAGCAGTGATTAGTAAATGGGAAAGGTTAAGGAGGTAGAGCAATTAAGTGAATTGCATTGTATCTGTGACTGGGGAAGGAATAGGGATAATAGGAGATAATGGTAGATATGTTGTCTTAGTAGTAGGGGATTATGTATTTGAGGGTTGAGATAAAGGATCAGGAGTAGGTGATGGAGTAGTGTCTGGGAGTTTGATAGGGAAAGTGGGGTCTGTGATAAAAGAGATTCATGTGTGTATCCAGAAGGGAATGGGAGGGATAGTGGGGAAGGATGAGTCTTTTTTTTTGGGGGGGGAGGGGAGTTGGTTTGGGTGGTATGGGTGGTTGAGAGGATGAGGTATGTGGAAAAGAATGTGGTTTTGGTTTGGGTGAGGACAAGCTATTTTGGGATGGGATAGGGGGAATATAAGGGGGTAGAATTACTGAGTGAATTGCAGTGTATCTATGACCGGAGAAGGAATAGGGACAGTGTTCAAGAAAAACAGAGGTGGTTGTTGAAGAAGTAGGAGATGAATAATCCAAAGGATGAGAAAGGGGGACTGGGGAAGTCTGTTATCAGGAAGAATGTCTGGAGGGGAGGGGTCTGGAGAAGGACACTGTTGTGATAGAGGGGATTCGTGTGAATAAAGTGGAAGGGGTAAAGAGGGTGGGGTATGTAGGGAGGGTGTAGGAGGAAGGGGGTAGAGGGAATTTGGGGAGGAGGAGGATGGATATCTGCAAATACTTCATATGTAGAAGAAGTAGGAAGAGAGGGATTGGGGGGTGGATGAGGGAGCAAAGTGTTCCCTTGGGTCATCTCTAGGAAGTTTTGGATGTCTAGATATCTGAGGAACAAAAGAAGAGGAAGGTGTAGGAGAGAATGAAGTAGGACAGCGTGGAGTGGAGCATTTAGGAAAAATAATGTGAGGAGGAGGGGTAGGTATCGGGGAAGTGGTAGAGATTGGAGTATCTGGATTTAGAATAGAAAATGGAATTGACTGGTGGATAGGGTGAGTAGACATAGGACGTAGATTTAGGGTATAGGGGAGAAATACCTGGGGAGATGCAGAATTATCTTGTGAAGATGGTGGGAGAGCAGAGCAAAGGACTGTTTTGAAATAAGTTGAGAGAGAAAAACCTTGTCGTCGTGCTTCCTGTCTGGCCTCACGTAGAGTGAGGCCTTGTTTAAATCTGAGGACTGCTACCTCACATTCAAATTAATAGGCATGGCAGCTCCTATAAAATACATTATGGCAGTCTCCACAATTGGCACATATATGTGACCGAGCAGGGCAATTTGAACGGTCAAGACCAGGTTAGGCACATAGAGGGCAGCAAACTGTGGAGCAACAATGTTTAGCTGGGTGGCCAAAACACCAACATTTCTGACATTGACAAGGAAGGGGTCGATATTGTCGGACATGATAAGACAATCCACCAATATAAACCTCAAGGGGGAGGTCTTGTATATAGATGCTAACCTTGGCAATAGTGACATGGGATTTACACTGGCCTCTGGGAGGAAGAGTGTAACACTGTACTGCAACTGCATCACATTCAACAAGGCAGGAAAGTAGGTCATTTTCACAGTCTGACCAGTCCTTGTCATACAAAGGACAAGCATTTGGGGGAATAGAAACAGTTCCAGTATAAGTATTAAGAGAGGGGTGAGGTTCAGCAGGAATGGATTTGCCAGTAAGATCAGTTAGGGTATATAGTGTAAGAGCTTGGGACACTGTACCTGTGAACAATCAGAGCGACTGCGAAAGGTAACCCTGCCTATTTGTTTCTGGAGGCACTGTTGAAAGAGGAGGGTATTCTCAGAATAGGGGGTAGACATTGAAGAGGACTGTGCAGCAGGAGATGAAGAGGAGAATGTTGGGAAAGAGGGAGGGTTGCTTTCTAGAGGTTGAGTAATAACCTGGTTGGGTGTTTTGGAATGGTTAGAGTTGTTTGTAAGTGTCGAAGAGGGGGTATTAGTATCAGTGGTCGGTCAGCCACAGTCAAAGGATGGGCTGGGTCTGAAACCATCAAAATCAAATTCAGATAGGCTACTTGATGAAGGGGCAAGCCTTAAGGGGATCGTCTTGTCATTTTTTGGCATTTTTCGCCCATCATGCCAATATTGAGTTTAATGCATTTTCAAGGAGTTTCAGGGCACCTGATTCTCCCCTGATATTTTCAAGGCCCGACCTCTGTTTTCTGGGTGGTTTTCATCATATATAGTTAGTTTGATCAATGAGCAAAATATTTCAAAAATGCAAATATCCCCCCCTCCTAAATGGGGGGGACAATTGCCAAATGATCCAGATCACCACCAAAATTTTATGGAATATTAGTTAGGCTAAGACACACCTCATGTAAAAATAATATTAAAATCTGTCAATAACTTTTTGAGTTACGAAAAAAAAAATCTTGGATACACATCACCACCAAAGTGCAATCAGCATCTAAATTAGGTTAAAACACACAATTAGTAAAAAACTCATTAAAATTAGAAATATCAGAAAACAACAAACAATCAACAAACACAAACAGAAGTAGCAATATAAACAAAAGGTCATTGGATACACAAAAATGATCCATATATCCTTACATATCTTATATACATATTTTTACACTGCCCTGTACTTCTTTATCATGTTTTAATGAGACTCTGAGTGTGAAAATTGGCTATGTGGCCCTACCACAGGGATCAGTCTAGGTTCTAAATAATAGGGTGTGAGTTTCATCAAAATCGACAAGATGAATTGAAAAAACGATTTTTTTTTTTTTTTTTTTTTTTTTTTTTTTTTTTTTCTTGACGATTTTGATGAAACTCCCCTTAAGGGTAAAGAATTCTTATTATTGGCCATGGTGATCCTGAATAACTGGGGTCTACCCCTCAGAGTCCCCATAAGGGGTGAGGGCTAGGCAATTAACAAAGGAAATACAGTGCCCATAGCTCCCGGAGGCTGTTTGTGACTGACACAAAGTCAGCCTTTCATCCTCTCAGCATGGCTCTCACACCTTAGTAATGGGATAAAAGAAGGGAATAAAGAAGACAGAGAAGAGGAAAAAAGAGAAGAAAGGACCAAGGAAAATTAGTTGAGGTGAGGGTGGAGGCCCAAGGTAGGGGTAATCCCCTACCTCGGGTCTCAGTCCTCGTCTCCTAAGCCCACCCACAACCACAACGAGCTAGGGAGGGATATGAGAGGCAAACCAACAAAAATTCTGAAGTCCTCTGGAATCTAATATATGAAGTGGATAGGAATGATATAGGTAACAGACAATGGGACTGCATCAAGCACTTCACACCTCAAGAAAAGGCCAGCAAACCTCCAACAAGTATATTCTAGGATGATAAAGGTTGGACTGGTCCCACACTTTAAAATGGGTCACAAAGTGTTGATTTCTATTCTTTTTATTGCCATTACATTAGTTTTCCCGATCTCAACACAGTCCAGGGTAATTCTACAGAAAAGCTGCATGCCACTAATACTACTATTGCTGGTCTGCTTATCATGTCTACTGTCCAGAAAGTATTTTAGGCCTAACAGTTGGGAAGACACAGACATACCAGGAAAACTGCAGTATAAACAAAATGAAGAAAAACTTAACCAGATTATATAACACTTGCACATCCACCACTAGTTCACACACCATACCTATACATCAACCATTTGTTCCCATGCATTTCATTCTCTTATAACATGTCAGGGATCCCCTGGGGTCAGCCAGACAAGTGAAAAATCTCAAGCTTGGAGGGCACAAACTGACCTCATTCTGTGCACACTTAGCTGCAGTATACACAATTCTCCAGCATAATAGACAAAAACTAGCCTTTAGCCCCACATCTGAAGGGCTTCAGCTCATGAACTGCCATGCCCAGAGCCAAGCAAGAGAACACATCTTTACGGTGCACAACTTGGAGCTGGCTGACTTACATGGTGCATATCCTTGCCAACCAGCATTCAGCCTCAGTTCATTATGGCAAGATTAGATGCCAACAGGCAATAAAGGCTTAATAGCAAAAAAAAGAAGGAAAAAAAACGAAAAAAAAAAAGAAGATGAAAGAAAGAATGACAGGCCTTGCATTCTTTTATCAAAGTTGGGACCAGTCCAAGCACTATCTACCAGATTATATGATGTGGAACTTTACAATTCAATGATAAATTGCCAGGGCAGTCTAGAAGCTTTATCTTGCTAGAATATAAAACACTGATGTGTAGGTTTTTGCTAGTACTAATAAGCATGATGGTTTAAGTTATTGCTCAGCATGATGCTACTTCAATTACCACTAACATCCAAGGAAAATCTAGGGTGGATGACAATCAGGGTTACAGTAAAAAAGAGTCAATGGAATGATTACCTTGAAGTAAACCGAGACACTTTTCATCTATAGTAAAAGGTGCATAAATCAAAAATAAAGGAGATACATGACAGAGAAGAGAGAAGATTGACCTATCTTTTTCTAAGTCCCTCGTCATGTTGACATCGCAAAAAAATATATTACTAATATCTACGTTATTTTCTTAGTCTTATAGTTCATTTTTTAAACATCTATAATCCCATTAATTGTAACCTTGTTTATATCATAACAAACACATATTCATAGTTATTCCTGAAATCTGCAATGAGCACATCAAGATGACATTCATCAGAGGGCCCAATCAACATAACATTATATTGCAAGAAAACCTATTAATCAGTGTTACTCTATTATAAATGGAGTGCACATCATATGCAGTCCATCGTTACTGGAGAACCATTAATACTGACAATGTAGTGCTATTATTTTATTAATGGTCTCTCGTTTTTGTATCTGTTTCACTCAGTATCCTAAGAAAAGACCCTTTAAGGGAGCCGTCATGCTGCATTTATGACGAAATAATTAAAAATACTAAAAAATTTGAAAAAAATCTCCTGTAATCTAGTAGGCTTTGGCAATCCCATGACGTAATATTTCTGCTAAATACATAAAAATTAAGGAGTTATAACTAAATCTCTGACCCCCCAAGCCTCCGGCTCCGATGTTTACTTTGTCGCATCCAAGCAAATATACTTGACAATTTTTTTTTTTTTTCTTTTTTTTGGGGGGGGGGTATTCTCAGATAGTTAGCTGGCAATTCTGCTTCTGAATCAGCTGATATCCATGACTTAGAGACAAAGCAGGCAGTCACCACAAGAGAGTCAGAGTGAGAGGCCGTGCGTCTGCTGACTCAGCATGACACCATCCCATAGACATACCCCTGATGCACCCTCATCATACACTAAGAGTACACTACTAATGATAGATGTTATTCCTGTAACTAATAAACATAATATGATGAGAAATACATGTCAATCACAGTTGCTGCAGTTATTTCTTCGTATGACATGCATCACGAGATACTGTAAAGGCAATGGAAAGCCTGTGATGACACATGGAACTTCTACAATCATGTGCAGTTATTGCCATTATCACCTTGCAAAAGGGAGGGTGACCAGGTACTAGCTACATTTCAGAATACCATGTGAATGCCATAGAATACATCAAGATTGACACAGAGATCAAATTAAAAAATAATAATAAAGAAAATAGAGGGAAAAGTATCCTCAACTTCAAAGCCTGATATCTCAAAACTACACCTTTGCCCACATTTTTTTATATCATTCCACAACTACTTAGGCGATTCTAATAGGGTTTGGATCATTTGAAAGCTGGATAAATTTGTGATTTTTTGTGTCTGGAGATTTTCATCTCAGGTGATAAAAGTTCATATATCATAGTGTAGATTCATAATGAATAAAAAATAAAATAAAAAAATCCCACTAAACTAAAAGGAAATTTCAAAATCCATTGGCACAAGATTTAGGTTTTGCTAAAGAGTATATGTGGTACTTTTTTAACAGGTTCAGTCAATAGATAAGTGAGATACATAACTTTTTTTGATTTTTCAAAAACTTTTTTTTAATAACTTTATTGTTTATTATCCAAATGATATGAAACTTGGTGGTTTAAATCGCAGTATATGTATATATTTAAAAATCACGCAAATCTGATCATAATTAGCAAATTTCGTTCTGGAGTGTGACGGCCCGCTTAAAAGCCTTCAAATTAGCATATAAGTAAATCTAACCCTTGGTCCTTCTTAATCTTAGCCATTAGGTTACATATGTTTCAAAGTGCTGAAAAAGCTTACGATTTCAGAGACAGTACTCATCTCGTCTTTCCAAATGCACTTAATGTATCATTTTGCTTCCATTCGCTCGCTAGGGCCTTGGATAATGTGTCTTGCAACAATTGAATTAATTAAGGTCCATCTTCAACAATCAACAATCTACGCCTACAACTAACGTCTCGCGGTTTTCGCAATAATCTCGCCCTTGTTCACTCTCCTCTTTTCGTATACAGAACATGGAGAGATTAATGATTGACATACCTGCTGCTGGTATAGGTTTTCTCTATCTACACTCCGCATTTTTGTCGAAATTAAACTACAGCGAAAAGCAAACTAATGTAGGCGTGTTCCTTTACCGACTGAATTATACATTCCGATTGTTTTTATTTCGCATTTATGTTTACTTTTCTAGTGTCCAG
>NW_020868523.1:203020-217037 GCF_003789085.1 Penaeus vannamei
AATTTGGTTAGTGTAAACCTAAACAAAATTTGTGTCATCCAGTTTGATGCAATTTTTTGTCTGGTTTTCATGTTTGTTTTCAGTATACCTCTCTTTTCTGGTTCTTGCCATTTACATGATGTTACAGAGATTTTAAGTTGTTAAGTATCTACTGAGAAACTGAATATCTGCAGTGATGTGAATACTTGTTCTTAGGTTAAAGAATACTGAATGTGCCAGTTGTAAAGTGTGTCCAGTGTTTTATTTAGTTTCCAGTGACAAGTAATTTGGTAAGTACAGTAACATTCTGATGAAAACTGGCTAATTTGTAAATATGTCAGGGAAATCTAGTCATGTTTTGGTTTTGTTTTGTTTTTCTTCTTCTTTACAAAGACCATTCATTGAAATACATTTGTATCAGAATGATTAGAGATACTTTCATCTTGAAAATACCTTAGGGCATTAAGAATTTGTTTTATGTAGAAAAGATTTTCTCATTTGTAACTGAATGGGCCTTGGGGAAAACTAGTTTCTGTAGAATTTATGCTATCTGTCTGTCTAGTATAAAGAAGTAGAAAGATTAAGTATTTGGGAATATGGTATAGTAATCCCATGATTCATTGAGAATATTTGTTGAGCTATTTTCTATATTTTTTTCTTTCAAATTTACTCACTCTACAGTAGTGTTTATTAAAGGACTGTAATGTTTTTTTTATACAATGCTGCAGTATATTTCATTGTAAATAAAGCATTCCTAAAGAACTTTTCTCCAATAGCAATTGTTTTATCATATATATTCTTATTGGAAAGGCCCCTAAGTCAAAAGATAATACATTTTGGAACTTCTAAAATAGAAATGGTAGGATTGATAATATTATTTAGAACCTTTTTTTTAAAGTTAGATCTAGATAAGTATTTGTGCCATTACTGACATGTCTTTCAAGTGTTACCAAGTAATAGCTATATAGAACACACTATATCTTTAGTTCAGAATATTGCACTTTCCATACCATCCCTTGGATTATCACCAGTCTTACTATGATATATGCAAACTTTATGTTACATTATTTTTACAAAAGTTTGACTTGGTTTTGTACATACATATAGTGTGCAGTATGGATAAATATGATGTACATATTTTGGGTTGGTTCACGTTGATTCTATAACTGGAGGGATGTTGACCTGCATAAAATGTAAATTTAATGTCAGTTTGGACCTTTTATTGCTGTCTTTGGTCAGTTGTTTCTCATTTATGGTAATCATAACCAAAGTTGATATGTTACATATCTTAAGTACTTATACTGTAATATCTTTGTTATTTTTTAATGTATTCAAATTTGCTTCAGTAAGTTACTGTTATTAAAAATGTTACTTTTAATGAACGTAAAACATGATGTAAGGCTTATATGATTTTGAAAGTGTTGTCTGACTAGCATAATGTCCGTCCTCACACACCATTTGTTAATAATGTATGATTAGGTTTATCTCTATTTTTAAACACTTAGCATTGTGCCTATGCAAAATTAGAATAGCTTACAGTGAAAGAGCTGCAGTAGTTCATAGATTGCCTTCATTACCATTACCTTAACTGCTGTGCCTTCAGCCATATGTCTTTGTTGTACATACACTTTTAGTTGCTATTTTCGCCATGCTCAGTATATATCATGAATTATATATATTAAAACATATTTCTTGTAAATGTTTTTTGTTCCTCATACAGTACCACATTTCACGACAGCAATGATAATTCCTGAATAAGATGTTTTGTTACTATATTGTAGTATTATCATCTCAGTAAAAACAACAATTTCAAATGGTATTAGGCCAAATTTTCCCCAACAACATTCAAGGTTTCAAATTATGCACAAGGAATTCTATGCTGTATGTTTGTTTTGTCTTCCTTGCTTTCTTTCATTCTCTTTCTTTCTTTTTTCTTTTTCTCTCTTTTTTTCTTTCTTTCTTACTTTCTTTTTATTTTTATTTTTTTTTCTTCAACTTTATATATTAATTTTTTCAATATTACCTGTAGAGAATGTAGGTGATTTGATTTAGACATTGTTAGAGGATGCAAATATATAATGAAATGGTTTGGTGTTGCATAAAGAGTTAGTCTAGAATTGCAATGCTTAAACAGGTGTTGTAAAGAGGAGTGTTTGGAATGGGACAGTAACATCTGGAAGAGCTAAAGAAGTGAGGGGTGATTGGAAAGGTATTTTAACAATTTTATGTCTTAAATCAATTTGTAATGAATTATAACTCATACAAACATCCAGAATAGAAGAAAAAATATATTACAGCTTTAATAATGAAGTTTACATAAACTCGTGAATATTTCATTAACCCCTACAATCTGGACGATGTTATGTTCCCGTCATGGAAAAATCTGGGTCAAGGGCTGGGTAACACGAACATGTTGTCATATGGCAAAATAGCCACGGGCCAATTTTTCATCTTTAGCAAAGGCCAAGGTGATGGCAAAGACTTGCCAAGAGTGTGCAAACCTCTTGGAGTGTGATTTGACTCATTTGGCGCTTAGAAGGGTGCTTTAGCATTATTCCCATCGATAAATGAATGTGGGATGTAACATGCGTAAGCTGTGACTGGAAGAGTTCCTGCTCCAGGGAGGATGCCATTTCCATGCTGTGTACCATATTCCTGGCCACTGTGACCGGCAATGCAGGTTGTATCAGGGAAATTTGAAAAAAATTTAAAAATGAGATATATGACACATGTGACCAAATTTTCCTCTCTCTTTTTGCACTGAGTAATTTACTACATAGAGAGATGATATGGAGACTGTGCAAGGAAAATAAGGTATTGCCATCTGAATAATGCAAAACAAAAGACAATTACGGATATGGACATTTGAAAATGACAAAAAGGCTAAAAAAGATAACACAAAATAACTTTACGAAGGGGAGGCACAGTTTTGTCACCGCCTATTGGTGTTTGTGCACACCCGGCCTACGCACCACATGCTCGGGATATAGGCTACTTAAGAAACCCACTGCTCATATTTTCAGCACAGATTTCTGTGATGCAACCGGATCCAATGGGCTAATGTTTTAAAACAAAAAAGTATAAAAGTATTTGTGTTTTTATTATTGGTGTCATTATTATATTTTAACACATATTACAAGAAACACTTACAGTAATACATGTACTAATACTTGTGTATCAGTGTGTGATAAGGGTAGAGATGGGTGTCATTGAAGTAAGAGGAGAAGTATCAGGAAGAACATGAAGTGAGGAAGGATCCAGGGGAAGATGCTACAGTGACAAAAAGGAGTCATCAGAGCATCCAGGAAGGAGCAGAAGGGATAATGGGAATAGAAGGGGGGGGGGTGTAGATAGAGAAGGGGATGAAGAGTAGTAGGGGGAATATGAGGAGAATGAGTATGGATGGATGAAGTCATTTTGAATGTAGAGGGAATGGGAGTAGACCCCACCAATCCCTTGCTTCTTGTTGTGGGGGAGCTTTGGACACAGAGACAGGTCTAAGGTAACCTCAACCCTTGCCTTAAACTAATTTTACATGGTCTTTTCGTTTCCTTTTCTTCTTCATCCCCTTCTTCCGTCCACATCCTAAAGTGTGAGCCATGCTGAAAGGATGAAAGGCATGCTTTGTATCAGTTCTGATCGGCTTTCGTACTCCATTTGCTCTTTTCACTACCATACTAACCTGTAGCACTCTACAGCCTTTGACATCTAACATGTTTTGTCCTATTCTTTTACTGATTTTTAAACTTTTCACCACACTCATAATCCTTTATGACCTTTCCTTACGTAAAGGCATCACCCGCAAACCTCGCCTTGTCACTATATTTTGAATACATCACTAATGAAATTTGACGTTGACAGGGCAGAAATAAATAATAAAAATAATAATAATGCACGTAGAGAGATTGGAAGGTTGATAAGAGAGAGAGGCACTCTCTTGGGTCATGTTTAGAAAGTTTTGGAAGTCCTCAAGAGTTTCTAGAGGGGTGTTGGGTGGGGAGGTCTGAGAAACAATGGGGCAAGGGGTAAGCCTTATTGGCCCTAATAAGGGTACAAACTCTTCAGTATTGGCCATGGCAAGCCTGAAATATTATGGGGAAGAGAAATAGTGTACCCTTCAGTGGTTTCCCATCAGGGGTAAGTGCTAAATGATTAATCAAGGGAATACTGTGCAAATGGCTCAGTAAGACCATTCAGGACTGATACGATGCCAGCCTTACACCCTAGGAATTAGAAAAGAGAAGGAAACGGAAAGGGGGAAAAGAAAGTACCATGCAAAAATTGGTTGCACCGAGGGCTGAGACCCAAAGTAGTAGAGAAGTAAAGGATAAGTGTACTTACTTTGTCACTGAACTTGCATGGAAAGCAGCAATTCTACTCCCTTTCAAGCTTTTCTCTGCAAAGCACAGTCCTACACAAGGGGACTATCTAGACAGACATAGGCTCCCATGGCCAAAATTGAGTTAAGGGCAGTTTTATACTCATGCATGCATGAAAACATTATCTTATGAACAGAAGGCTCAACTATGATTCCTTCACAAAGTAAGAGAGTCTGTAACTGTTTCAAAATGTTCCCTCATTTGGATACATGCATGCACTGTAACTTTATATCACAACAATGATGTGATTTGAAATATATCCTTACTACCTCTTTATACCATTTATTAATGGATTTAAGTGAAATATGATGAGAAATAGTGAAGAAGTTTGTGGAAAATCCAGAGAAAATCTGAAAGGAATTTAATTGTAAGTGCTATGAAATTTACAAGGTAACAGTTGTAGAGAATAAATAAAAAAAACACCTAAAATGGCACTCCATATATCAACTGTCTAGCATTTGATTTCCATAGTTTGATTGACAACCAAATGTGCTAAGTGGACTCCCAAAAGTATTACAAACATGTTATTATGATTAATTTCCATATCACTGTGACTAATATATCAATTACCTATCAAAATAGTATATATATTTAGGAGGAAATCCAAACGTGTAGGTTTCTAGAAAAGATACATCTTTTGGATTACAAGTTGCTTTGTAAAGCACACATTTTGAGGGTTTTTTTCTTGTTGCATGGCTAAAACTTCAAACTGCTTTTTGTCTAAATATTTTTTTCAAGCAATGTAGCTGGATAATGCAAGACCTTTCTTTTGTTGGAACTTTTCAATTGGAAACCCCTGTAATTTTTTTTCTTTTTAAGGAATTAAAAAATCCTATATGCAATCTTTTGCCTTTGGTGGTATATTAGGTCTTACTTGGAAACCTATTATATTATTTTCATGTACTTTTGAGCACATGTATACTAATTATTTGCCCTTCTACAGCATACAAAAAATAATGAAATTTTTTAAAGTTTCTAGCCCGAGTGATAATTTTTAAAACTAGTGCTTAAAAGAAGTGCAACTGTATGGTCTATAAAATAATAAATTAATTTTTAAAAGATAGTTCTTTTATATGAATAACTGGAAACATACGGGCTCTTCATCAGACAGCCCCCTCACCCAGTTAGCAAGAAGTTGAGTGCCTTCTAATAATCTAAACATGTATGCATCCAAACATGTGTCTTACCACTTCCAAGTTGTACCTTTTTGGTTACTAAAAATATGCTGATAAAGAAACTACTCATCTATGATGACACTTTATTTGACAAATGAGAACTTAAAATTAAGCATAATCTTCAAATTAAGTGCCCTAAGTACTTAATTACATAATGTCACTGTACCCTAGTCATGTTTTCCTATCTGTTGGAAAGCTTGTTTTATTATGAAGGACAACCAATATCTTTCACCAGTTATACAAATGTACAGCAACACAGGTACTATCTACCAGACATCATTCATAAATGACCTGGCAACATTGATGATAACATTCACTTCAATATGTGCCTTTAGTTTCCTTGGTACTGTAGAAAAGAAATACACAAGAGATATTGTTATTTAGATAGGTTATCAAACATCTTGGCTTTTCTTTTTGTTGTTTATTCAATAATAAAAATTGTATTTTTTCAGTTTCTTGATGGAAATGATCAGTATCTATAATGAATAAAATCATAAACTTGTTTAAATTCCCTATACAATTTTCCAGTCTAAGAAGTAAAATGAAGAAGGATAGAAGTAATAACAAAATAAAATGCTTAATAACTAAGTCTGCTTTCACCATTTCCTACATTAATCCAGAAGACTTTAGCATCTTTATTCTATGGAAGGCCTAAATTCTGACTAATGTTAATATGGACTGATGAGCTTCATAAAAGCAGTATTGGATTTGTACCTCAGCTCATCTGTGCCTAAGCTATCCATCACATTTGAAGTGATGTAATCAGAAATTAAACGCTGGAGACACAATCCATCAATCCTACACAAGCCATATATTTTGCATTGTTCTTAAAAAACACTGATGGAACCATGTCAGTCTTGTGTACTACAGATAATCCTTTAAAAGCACATATTGTGCACTAGATACATTTTTACTCATTTGTCAAAAGTTTGTACACTTTAGTTACACAAATACAACATAGCTATTGACACAGTTATCTAATCATCATTTTCCAATGAGAATATAAAAAATGTCTACAATGTGCTATTGTCAAATGCAATTGGATCGGAGAGGGAGGGGGGAAGAGATCCAGTAAAAATCATCTTTTTGCTATCTAAACCTTTTTGTAATGTAAATATACATTACAATCTCTCCATAAATATTTATCTACCCTGTACATGTAGGGGGGGAAATCAGCACCCTATGAATATTCATAACACAGTATACTTGTAAACAATTCTTTTTTTTCTTTTTTCTTTTTTTTGGTAATCAAACAAGGAGGTTACAACCTCTCCAAAGTGAATATTCATGCCTAGCCAATTTCATCAGTGTATACAAGTAACTTTCTTAGTTCAAAGTGTTTATCACTCCATCTCTGCAATCAAACCTAAATCCACATCACAAACATTTCCAGCCTAATAGTCAATTTCATTGTTGGCCTCTTCCTCCTCCTCATACTTGGTTCCATTCTTGGCCCTCTCTTCTTCATCTTTCATGGGGTAATTATTGTAATAGTTACTGCCATAATCTGGATAATCTGTTAGGAGGAGAGAATTTCATATGATTAACCCAAGACAACAGTAGACACTTTCTACCTAAGGTGGTATGAGCTACTTGTAAAAGTAGTTCATACCAGTATCACAGTGACAATTTGGAAAGAATAATAAAATCAAATAGCTTGATAAATTAGAAGAGCAAATACCTTTCAGCAATGTTTGTGACAAACCAAAGAAACTTTTTAATGTTAATTCTAAAATATTATTTACTGTTTTTTTCCAGTTTTTTTCAAAGTGTAAAACAAAGAAAGTTATGTCATTACCATCCTCTGGTTCTTGCTTGATTTTGACAACACCTTCCTCAACTTCTTCACCAGGCACCCGCTCCCTCCTCTCACGGTCCCTAGAAAAAGAAAGACACATTTCACTATAAATTACAAAAGAATTTAAAGGTTCACTACATTATATATGCAGTCACAAAAATGTCTAAGCGACTGAATACAAACAGAACAACTGGGAATCTAGAAACAACTTTTTGTGAATCATTTACTAATCTGCACATATATAATTCTGAAATTGGAGCACTATCAAATGTAAACACTGATTTTTTCTCCTTCACTCACCTGTCCCTACGATGCTTCCTGTCACGTGACCTTGAGCGACGTTTGCGATCCCTGGACCGAGACCTGTGGCGGCGCTTCTCCCTCTCTTCTCCTTCCTCTGGCATTCCTCTCTCTCGGGATCGGGAGCGTCTCCTCTTACGATCACGGCTGTAGAAATTTACAGGTTTATTAAAGAGTGTACAGTATATCATGCAGTTTGTGGTTTACTGGTCTCTATGCAAGTATATATTTTGTTTTCAAGTTTCTGATCATGTATAGTTATCCACACAATGGTCTTTTAAAATTATTCACCCCTACCCAACGGGTGGCAAGTGCGTACATGCCATGGCTGTTGTGGACCGAAAAACGGATAGCATCGTATCATGCCCATTCCTGTGCCACTGGCTCGTTGGACAGAGTTTGTTTTTCTGAGATAGTAGCGGCTTCATTTATATGGTAAAGATTTTAGGCAATGGCACCTATAATGACGGTAAACCTTCAAAATTATAATATTTCCATAAATTATAGCAAAATAAAAGCTTTTAGGTGCAAAATGCCACTCGCAAATTACTAATCGAGCCAGGTGCATACGGGAAACTGCCGATGCGCGCCAATAATCCCTTCCACTTGCCAAACATTTTTACCCATCGACACTGTGTTAATAATCTGCTACATACCTTCGTGACCTCCTGCGCCTTTCACGGTCACGATCTCTGTCTCTACTTCTGGAACGCCTTCTTTCTGAACCACGTTCACGGTCTCTATCTCTCTCACGGTCTCTATCTGCACTTCTGGAAAGATAAAGAGACAGAAACATGAACAAATTCCCAATAAAATCAAATATAAATATACCTAATATTCAATGAGCCAAATATCAATAAGGGAACAAATTCTACAACAAAGTCAAAAGATACTCACTCCATGCGTTCTTCATCCCGTCCACCACCACGCCTTCTATCATCTTCCCGGCCTGAATGCTTTATGTTGACGTCTGGACCTCCACGTCTCGTTCCACCAAGACCTCCACCTGTTCATAAAATTATCTTCAGTTATCACTAAATAAGTGGTCTGATTCACTCATCTTATCAGCAAGGAAAAACACTCAAAGAAGGCATAAAAGAAAATCAATATACATACTGAGTTAAAGATAAACAATGTCATGAAAAAAAAAAAAATAATAATAAATAAATAAAACATTATGGTGAAAACAAGTACACAGTATTTCCAGAGAAAACAAACAAGCACTGAAAATCCTTTCCTATGCAGGAAAATCTACAAATAACCCAAGAGTAAACAAAATTAATTCTTCCAATTGTTATGTACATTTAACCCATTCACAACAGATGATGTCTTATCACATCATGGCAAACTGTGCCCCATTAGGTGTCAAGTATTCATGCTACTTGTGGTCAAGCCTGGTCCATGGGGCATGGGGCCATTCTGTTGTGAATTGGTTAGGCAAATTTTTTTGTAAACTCTCACAGTCAAAAGTGCAAATTCTAAGTTACTGGGTTACATACATTTCATTAAAAACATCACACTGTGTGTTAGATACTGAATCAAAGCAGAAGCTGAATAACAAATATCAACTCTATTCAGGTTACTGCTGTAACATTTTTCTCACCTTTAAATATATTATCATCCTTCAGAGTTAATATATCCAAAAAAAAAATTTAAGGGGGCCGTCACGCTCTTGAACGAAGTTCATCATATATGATCAGATTTTCGTGATTTTTTAATATGTTATATACAAATATACTGAGATTTACACCACCAAGTTTCACATCATTTGGTAATAAACAGTAAAGTTATTAAAAAACACACACACACAAACTTTCTTGTTGCACTTATCCATTGACTGAAATTGTTGAAAAAAATACCACATACTCTTATAGCAATACATAAATCTTGCCCTGTCTGATTTTGCAATTTCCTCTTAGTTTAGTGGGATTTTTTTCTAAATGTTCTGTCTTATGAATAAAAAACAAAAACTAAAATGAAAATCACTTGGGGTAAAAAATTGCAAATTTATTCAGCTTTCAAATGATCCAATCTATATTAGAATCACCCAAGGAGTTATGGAGACATTAAAAAAATGTTGATAAAGGTGTAGTTTTGAGATATCGGGTGTGACAGACCCCTTAATGTTTTCAAATAAATTCATCAACTATAGCAATTTCATCTGTTGCTGCCAGAACACGCAATGTTCACTGTAGTATTTTATGAAATGTGTTTACATTTATATGGCTGTGTGTGTGTGCACAGCAACAGAGGAGTTGATTAGTAGGCCTAAATGACCTCACAAAAAAATCTTATGTTATTAACCCCTTGGATCCAGGTAACATGACTGTCACTTCATGATCAAATTTGGCTGAGAGCCAGGTGACAGAAATATGCCATCATGGAAAAATCTGGTTAGGGGCCAGGGTAACAGAAATGTGTTACTTGTGAAAAGTTTAACTGAAGGCAGCTCTTGGAAGGATGATTAGAGTTTAAGAAGAGGCTCTTGCATTATTTCCACCAGTAAACGAGGGCAAAATGTACCATCCATAAGCCATGGTTGACAGAGTGCTGGCTCCAAGATGAACACTATTTCCATGCTCAGGTTCTTATTCCTGCCCACTGTAATCAGCAGGGCAAGGTGTGTTACATAAAATTGAATAATAAAATTTTTTAAAAATGGTACAAATAACAGTGTTACTTATTGCTAGTGTTATTGCAAAAGATATACAGACTACTTAGAGAGATGATGTGGAGTAAACAGTCTATCAAACACCTTGATACAGCATATCAAATGACAAATACAAACACCGAAAATGGCCCAAAAGCAAAAAATGCTTATACAGAAAAAGAGATGATAATGCATATGCGAGGCAAGCAGTTTTGACACTGCAAACAAAAGTGCTCATGTGGGCTGGGCCCACAACCAACACACTTGAGAAAACCACCAAGTCAGCAAACTTAATACCCAGATTTCAGATCACATGAGGAGAGCAAGGTGGTATTAATGAAAGGTCTTTGACAAATTTAAGGACTGTCCATGAAAAAGTCTCTGACTTCGTAATTGTCAAAGAATTTATCTATGACCCATTTCAGACTGTCCTTAGCAATTTCATCTTTGACTCACACTGATGCCACATTTCAGTTAATACTAAAAAGTACAAATATTCAAGTTATAACACATATAAAGACCCTATAATAATAACTGACATAGCAATGTGATAAAAATAACATTGCTGAGACTCAAAAAATTTCATCAACTATAGCAATTTCATCTGTTAAGGCCAGGAACACACAATGTTCACTGGAGGACTTTATGAAATGTGTTATATGGCTCTGTGTGTGTGCACAGCAACTAAGAAGTCAATTAGTAGGCTTAAATGACCACATAATTTCCCCTTTCCTTGAGTTTTCAGAAAGAAAAGAAAAGAAAAGAAAAAGTATATAATGAGTAAAATATTACCTATTCAGTATCTTTTCTATGCTTCCATGGTACCCTCTACATTTGTTATCTTACATCAGCTGAGAAAACACATACTGCCATCTGTATTTATCTATGAGGAAACTGCAGCAATCGTGGAGAAAACAGCTCAATAATCGTGTGACAATCAGTAAAAAAGTGGCATGAATGATTTCCATATCAATAGTGATGCGCAGTGTCTTCAATAACTGTAAAATAGCATTAATGTTGTCAACATAGACAAAAGTCAGGTGTTAAGGAAATTTTCACAAGGATTCAGACAAAATCTCAAAGTCAAAGACTTCAGTTGAAGACAAATTTCTGTCTATGACCTTTCATGAATACAACCCTGGATCCAAAGGGTTAATATAAATGCTGTTATTAGTTTTATTACTGACAATATTAATATTAATATAAAAATTTTAAATACTAATATCAACCCACTAATGCCGGTATATTTTGAAGCCGAAAACAAAAGTTTCCAAGCGGCTACAAAATTGGCGCGCGGGGCTGACCCGGACTCTGCCCTCAAGTCGGAGTCGGAGAACAATTCCCGATACAGTATCACACTGGCAGGACGCATAGCAATTTTTTTCTGGATGTCTCATGTGTGGGACACCCGTCGTAAATGGGTTAATATAAATTTTTTAAATAGTGTTACCAAAATATAAAAGGAAAAGAGTACACAAGTAAAACTGGTAAGACTAGTAATTGACTCTCCGGTGACAAAGTACTTGCGAAGCCATCTACAAGTAAACACAATTAATAAACTAAACTCAGTGGGCATAGCATATTCATAAATAACAGCCCTATTAGCAGTGGGTTAAAACACATTGTACCAAACTGGGACAATTCAAAGGTTAATCAACAAAAGCACTACAAAGGTGTCAAATCACAATTACATAAAAAGCATAGTGTTAAATCATATTCAAACAAAATCATACCAGTAATTTTTCAGACACAAGGAACTCACCTGTTTACATCCATTTGTAGTAACAGAAAAAAGGATTATTAGTGTTTGTTACTTTCCTTTTTTTTTGTCTTATGACTACAAAATTCATATTCAGAAATTTGGTTTCCCCATTTGTATATCAGAATGGTTGCAAATAAATCATCATATTTTCTTCCATTAAAAAAAAATAAGGCTATGACAACAATGACACCTTCAGACAGAAGTAACTCACCTGTTTACACCCAATGGCAGTAACAGAAAAAAGGGAAAATTAGTGTATGATATCTATATTCCTTTTTTATAGATTTAAAATCATATTCAGATTTTTAATTTCCCCATTTGTCATTTGTTATCAGAATGGTTGCAAAGAATTCATCAAATATTACCAATCCTTTTTTTCAAGGAAGTGGCAGTCCAGAAAATTAATACAGTCAAGTCTAGACTTACCTAACCGACGTGGCAGCCATCCCTTCACAGTGCGAGCTCGCTCTACATCTACTAACACTCTGCGATTGTCAATCTTCTTTCCATCAGCATGTTTGTATGCCGCTGTCGAGGGAAACAGAAGACATAAATAATAATGGCTCAGATAAGGTAACAGCAATCTGCATAGAGGGCAGATATCATTCAAATTAAAGAAACAAAGAGACCAGTCCTGTGACCATCGCCGTCATCTCCTCGTAGACGCAGCCATCATTTTCTGGTTCCTGGGCTTTGGCCCTGGATGCAACCTGATACACACTGCTGACACAGTCAAATTCTCCACAAATGAAAACTTACAATCTTGATACAAAATGGCTACAAATATCAGTATGATAGAGAAGGGCAGGGGAATGGCTGAGGGAGTAAGGAGAGGTAAGGTTCAAGGGTGATTCACCAGTGAAAGGGAAAAGGTCAAGGAGTGTCACCTCCTATGGCAAAGTGGAGTTGAAACTGTACGCAAGCTTTCCACAGGAACCCAAGTCTAGTGCTTTCATCACAAAAGGATTTTGGCTTATCTTTATAGAATTTTTTTCTCTTTTACTTCTATCTTAAGTGACTCTCTGATTTAATTGAACATCAAATGTAAAGAAACTGTGTTACCTGGGCATACCTTTAGTGTTAGGATAATCTAGGGCGCCCGGTAGTAGAGGTGATGGTTGGGGGTTTCCCGTGTTTTCCACCGAAGGGCGTTGGAATACTTACCCAACTTACCCAATAATCAATTTATAACCAAACAAAAAGAATCTGACACCAAAAACATTCAAAAACTGAGTATCTCTTCTTACTTTATTTTGGAATAAACAATGAAAGGAAAATAAAGAAAAGACTAATGAGGTGAAAAAAAAAAGATAATTAAAAATAAAAATCCAATTCAATCGGAAATCAATCTAGTATATTTGTCATTTTCTCTCCATTACCTGCCGACCATACCTACCGCACACTTACCCAAAGGTCTTTTATGCCGTCTACGAACGCCATCCCTTTAAACCCAGTGACACTTACCAAACTGATACATCAACAGGCAAACACTAGAACCCCATAGTATTTTTTATATATGTATATATGTATCCTTTAATGCTACATTAATGATTGCAATAATTCAATTTCTCAATTATTACTGTACCCATTTCTTTTGTATGTAATTAAATATTGCAAATGTACTTCAACTACAACTTCTTGGTACACTGGATAACCGTACTTTGGTTTGTGCTTTTTCTAGGAGGGGTTGAAAAAAGAGAAAGATAAGAAAGAAAAGGAGGCAAATGTGATTTTGTGGGGGGAAGGAGAGGGAGAGGGAGAGGGAGAGGGAGAGGGAGAGGGAGAGGAGAGGGAGGGGAGAGGGGAGGGAGAGGGATAGGGAGAGGGAGCAGGAGAGGGATAGGGAGGAGGAGTAGGGAGAGGGAGCAGGGAGAGGGAGAGGGAGCAGGGTGGAGGGGAGGGAGCAGGAGAGGAGAGGGAGCAGGAGAGGGAGAGGGAGCAGGAGAGGGAGAGGGAAAAGAGAGGGAGTGGGAG
>NW_020868523.1:217137-234637 GCF_003789085.1 Penaeus vannamei
TTCCCCTCTCCTCTCTCTCCCCTCTCTCCTCCCTCTACACACCCTCCCCCTCTTTCCTCGTCCTCTTCCCTTGTTCTTCATTCTTTTCTTTCCCCGTTTGTCTTGCCCTCCCTCCCCTTCCCCCATTCTCCCTCTCCCTCCCCTCCCTCCCTCCCCCTCCCTTCCCTCCCCTCCCCCTCCCCCCCCCCTCCCCTACCACACCCACAATCAAATCACCACACTATCAAATAACATAAAAAAAAAAAAAATAAATATAACTAGACCACAAACTCATACTACACTATCATGATCATACTTTCATCCACCTATTTCTTTCCCCTTTACTTCTATCTACCATCTATACCTCCTCCACCTATGTTCTCATACCCATTATCCTCACAATTCACTCTTAAAATACTATTATCTACCTCCATACACTTCAATACTCTCTACTTTAATCTTTCCCTAGCAATTTCTCCTCCTCCCTCTCATCCATGATAATAACTACATTTAGACCAGAAAAATAAAAAAAAAAAAAAAAATATACAAAATAAAATAAAAAAAACTGAATAAACTAAACAAAAACTTAAATACAAAAAAAAAAAAAAAAAAACAAAAAAACAAAAAATAAAAAAAAAACTGAAACAATGTCGTTAAATGAAACTCAAATGAAATTAGAATGACAATAATGGGAGTGTGGAATACCAGGTGTGGCAATGGAGTTGAGTAATTTGTGTTTGTACCTTCACCGATGTTATACAAGTGCTCACCCTCGTGCCGTCGCCAGACAAGCCTCCCTGCAGTCGCTAACCACAGATCCGTATCCTTGTCATAGGTATTACGTGCTTGCCTTTTTAATATTTTTTTTTGTATTTTTTCATTTTTCTCTCCTTTCTTTTTTGACATTCTTTCATTCTGATTTTTCTATTTGCTTTTCTCTCTACTTCTGTTGCTCTTTTTCTTCCCCCTACTTTCTTATTTTCCTTTTTCTCAACTCTTTCTTTTTTCTATTTTCTTATTCAGTCTCTTCTCCTTACCTCTTTCTATTTTTTTTCTCTCTCTCTCTCTCTCTCCACTCTCAGTCTCTCTCTTTCTCTCTCCCTCCTGCCCTCCCTTACCTGTCCTCCTCTCTCTCCCTGTGCCTTCCTCCTCCCTACCCCTACCCCCCATCTTCTCTCCCCTCCCCCTCTTTTCCCCTCCCCCCTCCCTCCCTCCCATTTATCTATCCATCCCTATCATCCCTCTCCTCTCTCTCTCTCTCTCTCTCTCTCTCTCTCTCTCTTCTCTTCTCTCTCTCTCTCTCTCTCTCTCTTCTCTCTTCTCTCTCTCTCTCTCTCTCTCTCTCTCTCTATCTCTCTCTCTATCTCTCTCTCTCTCTCTCTCTCTCTACTCTATCTCTATCTCTATCTCGTAGCTCTCTTCTCTCTCTCTCTCTCTCTCTCTCTGCTCTCTCTCTCTCTCTCTCTCTCTCTCTCTCTCTCTCTCTCTCTCTCTCTCTCTCTCTCTCTCTCTCTCTCTCTCCCCCTTCCCTCTCCCCCCTCCCTCCCTCTATCTATCCATCCCTATCTCCCTCCCTCCTCCCTCCCTCCCACTCTCTTTCTCCCTCTCTTTCCCTCTCTCCCCCTCCCTCCCTCTATCTATCCATCCCTATCTCTCTCTCTCTCTCTCTCTCTCTCTCTCTCTCTCTCTCTCTCTCTCTCTCTCTCTCTCTCTCTCTCTCTCTCTCTCTCTCTCTCTCTCTCTCTCTCTCTCTCTCTCTCTTTCTCTCTTTCACTCTTTTTTTACACCCTCTCCTACTTTCTTTCATCCTCCTCTCCCCCATCTCTCTCTTTCTCTTCCCTCTCTTTGTTCTCTTTCTCTTTTCTCTTTTGCTCTCCCCTCCCTCCATCTTTCATTTATCCATCTCTCTTTCTCTCTTTCTTCTTTCTTCTCCTTCTCTTCTTCTCTCCTTTCACTCTTTTTTACACCCTCTCCTACTTTCTTTCATCCTCCTCTCCACCATCTCTCTCTTTCTCTTCCTCTCTTTGTCTCTTTCTCTTTTTCTCTTTTTCTCTTTTTCTCTTTTGCTCTCTCCCTCTCTCCATCTTTCAATTTATCCATCTCTCTTTCTCTTTCTTTTTTTCTTTCTCTTTTTCTCTTTTTTTCTTTTCTCTCTCTCTCTCTCTCTCTCTCTCTCTCTCTCTCTCTCTCTCTCTCTCTCTCTCTCTCTCTCTCTCTCTCTCTCTCTCTCTCTCTCTCTCTCTCTCTCTCTCTCTTCCTCTTTTTTTGCACTCTCTTGTACTTTCTCTCATCCCTCTTTCTCCCTTCCTCTCTTAGCCCCCCATATCTCTCTTTCTCTTCTCTTCTCTCTTTCTCTTTCTTCTCCACTTTCTCACTTCCCTCTCCCCTCTCTTTCCCTCTCTTCCTCTCTCTCTTCCCTCTCCTCCCTTCCTCTCTCCTCTCCTCTTCCTCCTCTCTTCCCTCTCCTCCTCCTCTTTCTCCCTCTCCTCCTCCTCTCACTCTCCCTCCCACCCTCACTCTTCCCTCCCCCCCCCCTCTCTCTCTCTCTCTCTCTCTCTCTCTCTCTCTCTCTCTCTCTCTCTCTCTCTCTCTCTCTCTCTCTCTCTCTCTCTCTCTCTCTCTCTCTCTCTCTCTCTCTCTTCTCTCTCTCTGTTTTCTTTCTCTCGTTTTCTTTTTCTATCCCTCCCTCCCTCCCTCCCTCCTCTCCTCTCTTCTATCCTCTCTCTCTCTCTCTCTTCTCTCTCTCTCTCTCTCTCTCTCTCTCTCTCTCTCTCTCTCTCTCTCTCTCTCTCTCTCTCTCTCTCTCTCTCTCTCTCTCTCTCTCTCTCTCTCTCTCTCTCTCTTCTCTCTCTCTCTCTCTCTCTCTCTTTTCTCTCTTTTGCTCTTTTTTTTTCACCCTCTCCCACTTTCTCTCATCCCTATTTCTCCCTTCCTCTCTTTCTCTCTTTCCTCCAGCTCTATCTTTCTCTTCCTCTCTTTCCCCCATCTCTCTCTTTCTCTCTTTCCTCCAGCTCTATCTTTCTCTTCCTCTCTTTCCCCCCATCTCTCTCTTTTCTCTTCCTTTCTCTCTTTTCTTTCCTCTGTCTCTCTCTCTCACTCCCTCCCTCCCTCCCTCCCTCCCTCCCTCCCTCCCTCCCTCCCCTCTCCCCTCCCTCCCCCCCCTCCCTTTACCACCCCCTTTCCCTCTTTCTTTCTTTTTTTATATATATTTTTTTTTTTATCATTTCCACTTTCTTTCTACCCCTTGTCAATTTTAGTTTGTTTTTGGTTCCTTTTTTCACTTCTCTTAAAAGTCATTGATTCATTAGATTAGAGTTGATACAATTGTTAGTTTACAAGTAAGTAATACCTAGTAAGGGACTTCACATTTTCATTTTTTCACTATCTCTGGTATGCACTTCCAAGTCCTTGATTTTTTTTATTTCATGAAACTATCATGGTTCATAGTTTCCTTTCCTAATCACCTGTCAGCAATATGCCTCTTGACAGTAGCCTAGCAATATTGATGTCATTGCAACTACTGTGTTTCAATGTCTGTCAGCCATCTCGGGTCATAAGTATTCTTTGCTTTAGAAAGGGAAAGGGTTAATCGCTTGGGTTCTCTTTCGGTGGGATAACCTGTGGTCGTGGCTATGGTAAGCCACGACCTCCACCCCTTCTCTTCCCATCCTAGTATGACAAGGATACAGACAATTATATACAACAGCAAGTTAACAACATCTGCTACCCCAAATAGTTGATGTGATGCTTTTTTTATATTTTTTATTAATTAATTTTTGTACTTCTCTGATGAGGACCTCAGATGTATCTCCACAAAACTCATTATGTTAGAATAAAAAAGAGAGAGAGAGAGAGAGCTGGAAAAAGAAAAAAAGTTCCAGAGATCTATCTTTGAGTTTGCTTTCAGTTTTGTTAAAGACAGCTGGTGTGACACTGCTTACAAAAAGGGGAAAAAAGCCATTAACTAAACTTACCATGCTTTTTATTCATAGAGATTTCAAAAGGACAGTTGTCTCTACACTCTTTGTCTCTCCCCTTCGTCCTTTCTCTTGTATTGTGGCCCAACCCTTCTCTTCATTTCTGACTTTAGGGGGTTTTAGTTCATGTTCATAAGTAGTATGGGCTTTAGTTCATGTTTATAAGTAAGTGGTATTCATCAGGCATTTATATTGGATCTCTTTATCTAGTACCTTAGTTTTAATTGTTACAGAATGGTAGAGTAGAAAGTGGCATATCTTGTAGAACCATGAAATACACCTCGCAGTCATGTCTTTGCTTTGCACACGTATCACTTAGTTCACCACTTAAATTTTCCTTCTGTTTACTGCTAATATCTACCAGCGTGTTGAAATACATCTTTCTAAGCATGATATCTATTTGCATATTTGTTGCATGTTAACACTGGCTACTGACACATATTTTATTACTGTGATCTGTGTCTTATTATTTTTCACTTTTATTTACTTTGGTCATATATTTTGAAGATGTCAAAATACCCATTAGCATTCTTGTCAAGATTTTTGTTTAAAGATTCCCTAACTCTTGTGACTCAGATGGCCCAATAACAATAGCACAGGGACCTCCCGAAAGCAATTACTCGAAGAGAAGCACTCAGAGTTTGTACGGGAAGCTCTGCCAGAACTCCTAAGCCTCCTAGCCGGGGTGAGTCCACTTAGTTCTGTTTACCATTTTGAGTTGTACTTTTAAGACGTGTATGTGGCCCTCGATTGTGACTGAATTGTCGTATGTGTGATGAACTGAAAAGATTTTTTTACATCCTGGTAATTAAGGTTTGTAGGAATGAATGTATTGGTATTGCTGCAATTGTGTATTATTAATGCTTTATTTATGTATGTTTTTTGTGTATGGAATGTTTCTTAGGTGTTCTTGTAATTGTTATGAAATGGCAGTGCAAAATGTTTTGGCATTATAGTTAATACTTATCAGACTTCATAATGGACTTGTATATACCTGTATATTTTTTGTAAAACATTAATGCAACTGGATTCATATTTGTATTGGTATTGATGCACTATTGCAGATGTGTATTTTTAAGGATAAGTTCAAAATGACCTTGCATACTGATGATTATTTCCATTTCCTTCTTGTTCACAGCATTTACAAGTAGAAGACACAGAGAAGAAAAAGAAAACGGGAGATAAACGCACAGCAAGAGAACTCCTTGGTTTTATGAAGTCGGCAGGTGTCTTGTCTGTTGATGTGGTCAAGTCTCTTTCTTTCATACTAGGAGCATCTGTGCAGGGAGAAAAGTTGGTGTTGTGTGAAAAATAATGTGTTAGATTTAGTGTGCACTTGTACGGTATAGTCATCCCCCTTATAGCATTCAGATATATCCTGTGAAATTAGGTATGTGAGAACATTTTCACCGTCTCTTAGCTAAACAGGAGTGTTAAGTGTACTTCTAGGGACTAAATAATGCTAGTGATAATATTTTCAATAGAAAATTGAAAATTGTAGACATGCTAAGAGCACTCAAGATACATGGTATACTTGTTACACAACATTAATGCTAGATGCCACAGGTGTTTTGCAAATGGATGTTAAAAGGGAAATGACCGTATCTATATGTAAAAGGAGAGTTCAGTAAGAATTACTTTGGTGATATATTTTGAAGATGTCTTTTGTAATTAATGCTATTGCTACCATGTACTTTCATATGTGTTCTTTACTGATGGTGATATTCATTTAACAAAATTTAACTTCACCATTAACCATTTTGTTACAGTTTGTTGATGTATTACAGAGCACAATATTTGCGAACTAAGTATCTTTTTTCTTTTTTTGGCAGAACAGAGAGAGACCTATTATCTGTGGCCACAGATGCAAATAATTGCTATAGATCTGGTTATCTTAGCAAAAAAAATGCCTTCCAAAAGGGGTAAGTAACACTCCTGTTAGAATGTGTGCACGCATGTGTGCGTATTTATGGCTTCAAATACTATCATTGATTCATTTGTGCTGTGTAGTTTGCCTAAGATAAATATATATCTCATTATTTTTTAAATTATATATGAATAGTTGCAATCTATGTGTTTGTGTGTATTTGCATGCACAAGGTTGTGCATGTGCATACAATCATGCACACATTCATACATACGATCATAGATAATTATAAACAAATTCATTCATACAGGTAGTGGGGGTGGTAAACATTTTCTATAGATTTGATATTTTTGCACAGATTGTTTGAGCAGTGGTTACTGAGAGGGCTTGACTGGGCACCTCACGGGGAGTGGCTTTGCGTGCGTCGAGGGTGTAGACAATCATGGCCAGTCGTATCTTTAACTCAACCTTCACATCATAGGCTTGTGGCTTCTCCAGCACCAGGGTAAGAAATCTTTGACTCTTTCTTTCTTTCTTTCTTTCAATATAACCAGACTGTTAATTAAAGAATTACTTGACTTGAACATGGTTTTCATCAGTAGATTTTATTTGTTTCTTTCCATCTTTTTTTTTTTTTTTTTTTTTTTTTTTTTTTTTTTTTTTCACTTTTTCTTTTTGAATATCCTTTAGTGATTATCACCGGAGTCGTCATGAAAATAAAGAAATAGCTAGGCTTTACAGAGCTGCTGTATTTAGATTGTAATTTCAGATGTTTACAGTAGCCAGTGTTAACATGCTCTTTCCAGTTACAGACTCATGTACATATGCGAACTGGTGGATGGCATGACGGCCTACATGGGCGAAGAAGCAACGTATACGGATCTGAAAGTGCGGCGATGTTCTAAATCAAATATTTTTGTCCTCCAACCCCTTAGGTAAGAAAATAGGAGGACATTTTTAAGGGTTATGTGAATTTGTCAATTCTCTTTTTTATTTGGCAGTGATCGTCCCATTACTCATTTTATATCTTCACAAGAGCAATATTGTGATTGAAGGGAATGTGCTTCCATGGTAAGAGTTAATGGAGAGTGCATTTTGGGGAAGATACTCCTCGGTGTTTAGTTTCACCAATATTCGCCAGTTCAAATAGTAAACTAATGTTAGGCTAAGAATGAGTACTTGATTCTTAAACAGGTTTAAGATATTTCCTGTTGATAGCACCTTGTGTAATGAGTCCTTTCTCTCCACCAGACATGCAGTCATTCACAAATGCCATGACACCCGAGTTGTGCTTGGGCCCGTGGCAGGACGTATTAAGTTAAGTGAGTGTCGTAACACTGTTGTGGTGTGTGCAGCAAGGTCCCTGGTCATAGCAGATTGCCGGGGCATTGTAATACACACACTCACTCCCCAGAGGCCCTTACTGGTAGGAGGACGTACACAGGGTGTGACTGTAGCTCCCCTGAATATCCACTATCCTCGCCTCAAGCACCACATGGCCCAGACTCAACTGCGCCCTCACATCAATATGTGGAATAGACCCCTGCACCTTGGTTAGTGTGAAAGACTATATTGTGAAATGTGAATTAGTTAAATACCATTTTTTTAAATGTTTAGTCAAAAGGTATATTCAGAATATTGATTTTCTTCTGGTTACCCAATATGTTTACATCACTAAGTTTCATTACTTGTAACATTTATTTTGAGTTACTATTATTATTATAATTATTATATTATATTCTATATTCCTTTTTCCCATGCATATAACACTGTTCTCTAGTTTATTTGATGACAGACTAACAAATATTTTTCTCTCTCTTCTCCTGCCCCCTCATTTCCTTCTTCCTCTCAGGGAGTGAAGGTGGTGTTCTCAGTGGTGCGTGTGAAGTGATGAATCCCGAGGACTTCCAGCTGCTAGTCATTCCTTTCACCCAAACTGCACCTGTGGATGGCAGACCCCCCCTCCTTCCCCCAGGTCTTCCTCATGAGTTTGCTAAGGTGAGAGCTGCTTCTTATCTTGAGGAAATGTTAATGTTGATATTACTTTACTTAAAGAAAGTTGCAGTTAACTTAAACCACTCTGTGCCTGGACAAGGCGGTTGACAGTTGCTGACTTAGTACACGCTTTCATCTCCTCAACATATCTTTCCACTTCCTATATTCCAACACTGTGTCCCCCTCTCCTCCTCTTCTCAGACATGACCACCCTTAGCTTAGGGTGCTTTTAGTTGAACCTTGCCTGCAAAATAACAAAGCATTCAGAGCCTTGACCTGGCATGAAGAAAACCAGGGCTTGGTCATTTTCTTCTTCCTTTTGGTGTTTATAGTGTTATCTTGGTATTTCCTCCTGATCATATATTTTTATTATTGTATCAGAAACATTTATTATATTATTTCATATGTAAAGTGAGTCAGCAATACATAAGCTGTGTAATATTTAGGCCATTGCTTTTCATTTATATTTATAGGATTATCAACAGACTTTGGCGTATAGGGCTGAATGCAAATTACCATTGTTTTAACCTACTGTTAGAGTCTTATAAGCTTGTGTTTTTATTTTTCTCTCTCCTTCTCTCATCAGAACAGACTTCTATATCTTTATTTTTTATGATTCCCCAGAGTGTAGAAGAAGCTGGAAAATGTGTGTCTAGTTTCCGAGCAGAAGTCAGGGATGCAGACTTAACCCCGGAGCAAAGAGCTATTCTACAAAAGGCTATTGATGCAAGATTCAAGGTGGGTTTGTAAATGTTCTTGCATTTGGCTCACACTTATGTGGGGCCAACATTTTTCTTTTCTTTTTATCTTTTTTTCTTTCTTTTTTTTCCCCACTTGTAATTATGTAAGTGTTTTGTTGCATTTCTTAAATGTTCATGTGTACATGCATGATAGTGGGTGTAAACCAAGACACACAAAAGGAACAGTAATTATGCATTGAATGTGTAAATTTGTGTGTATGTGTAGATGTTTAAAGATGGAAAATTCAATATTAACATACATATCTTTATTTTCAGGCTTGGCTAAGAGATACAGGTAAACAGCGTGAACTTGATCAACTAGAAAAACTTGCTTTAACACTGAAATATGAAAGAGTAGCCAAAACAACAGCAATTTAAAGGTAATGATATGGATATGCTTTACGTAAATATATTTAAATGTTTTAATAATTATATAATGCCATACAAGCATTAATGATTCATAGAAAATCTGCAATAAGCCCCAGTGATTTTAGAATGGAATTTTATCATACAATTTGATTTTAATTTCTTGTACTCAAAATATGTAAAATATGTTACCATGTTAAGGAAAACAATAAAAAGTAAAAGTTTATCCTTATTTAATTTTTTTCCTTTCATTTACTAGGACATGAAGTAGCAACACATTTGAGTTGTTTGTTGTTTTTATCTTTTTTTCATTCTTATGCAGGTTTCATTTCTGTAATTCTACTTTTTGTATTTTAGCTTTTTCTTTTCAATAATTCTATCAATCTTAAAAACTGGATTTACAATCAGATCTAATATCTTTCTCATGAACCATATATGGATTGTTTTTTTTTTTCCTGAACAGAGGAATTATTGAAAAATAGGTTTACTTAGATGGAATCATCAGTGATGGGGGGGGGGGCATACTGCTATAGAACATATCATTGCCATTTTTATATATTTCATATATATATTATGAAACAAAATATATACGAAAGATTAGAAAAGTCTTGTTTTTTATTCATAAAGCATTTCATAGGAATGTTAGGGAAGAAATGTCCAAACTATAAAACTATGAAAAATCTATGTCAAATAGAATGAGAAAAAAAAAAGTTTGCCACTCAGAAGTACCCGGCATTGGTGGGTTAAGACAAGACTAATGTAGTGAATGTGGTTTTGTGTTCCTTAGTGTAAGAAACATTTCTTTAAAATCAGAACACATATAGAGTTCACTGTAGAGACAATTATTTATATCTAATCTGCCTGAATTTCAAGTACTTCATTTTCCACTTAAACCTTGTGCTTTTAGGATAAGTAAAAACCTATGCATAAGCCATCAAGTTGTTTATTGATAACTTTTCCTACATCGGTTGCTGTGTCACCGTGGGAATGCACAGACAAAAGCAGACATGAAGCTAACAAAAAAGTTAGGTTGTGAACGTTCAGACAGCTGAAATGATGAAATCTTTACAACCCCTGTGCAAGATATACCAGTTGACTAACATTCCTATACTGCCAGCAACTGTATTTATATAGTACTGGAAGTGCAAGAATCACAGTACAACTATCTTCCTTCTGAACTAAGAGACGGGAACTTGTGGCCCAAATCTCGTAATTCTTTTTAGTCACTAGTGGGATAATAACTGTTTTCAGGGATATTTTCCTCATATTGTGTATATATTTAACCCTGTATGGGACACTGGTTCAAGGGTAACTATAGCTTCATCCACAACAGGATGTGCATCATTTTCTTCTTGGTGGATATAATGCATATGGTCCTTAAAACTACACTGAAAAATAGTTTTGCTCATGAGAATCATGAATGAATTTAAAACAATATATTCTTTGTATAATTTTGACCTAGACACAAAACTATTACAGAAATAAATATAACACAAAATCATCTTAACCAAATTAAGTAATACAAAACTGGAAATGTACAATATAGCCATTTACAACAACATACCAAAATCCACAATGTAAGAAACTAAAAAGTGAAATGACACAAATCTCATAAATAAAAGACTAGATAGCTATCAAGATCCTCCTGGAATGGTATGTCAATGCCTTGTTCAATAAAGCACTCTATCATGACATCAAATGTAAATTTTATGTTCTGCCAGTACAGAGACACTGAATTATTAAATATTTATTAAATATAAACTTTTTTTTATTTTCTTTTTTCACATGCACACCTCTCACTCAAGATTGCAATAATGGATTCATTTAAATTACAAAAAGGAAATTCTTGGCCATTTTGTGACTATACATGTGCAGAAAATCAGAAGAGCTGCATGGACAAAAGTTCTGTCCAGGCTAAGAGATGAGTACTTTGGAACATGCTATTATGAGGCTTTGGAAACTATATGCAGACTATAGCACATTATGTAATTGTTATTCTCTGGTAACTACACTCTACCAGTTTCAGGGATTCAAATGCAGCTTAGGCATCCAAACACAATGCAATGAATGTGTCAGTGATGGTACTACAAAACAAGACACCCATTTCTAATCTACGTATTTTTTTTTTCTTTTTTGACTTTCCAGTGTTGAAATCCATAAATTTCTCCTCTTTATTTTATACATTTTCATCCTGTAAAAATCTAAAATTCCGTTACCTGTCCCAATGCATATCAGTACCCCTTGGTTTTCTGTCCTTGGTTTCCTACCCATTTTTCAAACTGGAAGACCAGGCTGCCATCTGCTAATTTGGGCTTTATTATTTCATTTTTTATTCTATTATTCTGCCTCTCCAATTTCCAATTTCAATTGCATAAAATCAATGATGCAATGTGATAGATGTTTTAATACCTGTCCTTATTTTATACACAACTGCTCTTGATGTACTATGTCATGCAAAGTAACTTTCTCAAAGTTTTAAATGCCCCACCGTTAACTGTCACTAACAATGGGTTATGGTTACTAAAGTCCTGCACACACACAACAGACATAGATAGAATTTTCATAGGAACAATCTATAAAAACACATATCTAAAGACTGCTCTGTTAGGTTGCTTACGTACAGAACATAAAGAACAATTCTCTGTCCTTATGTGGAAAAGCAAGGACAGGAGGCTCTTGTAATCTACCATGATTAGATCTTCCCCATTGCTTATGATAGGTAACATTAACGCAGAAGGAACAGCGAGCATGAAAGTAGTCTCTAGCGCAGGCCAGGCGAGGCAGAAGCAGCTGGTCGGGAAAGGTGTTCTGAGCTCACTGCTCGACCACGCACAGCTAGGGGAACCTGTAAGGACTGTTTAAAAGGGAAAAATTACAATACAAGAATACATAAGAGGATACTGCACTGGTAGTGCCATGAAATAATATAAATAAATAAATCCTTGTGTATTTTACTATTATAATGATCATTTTTATCATTACAATTTTTTATTCTATAATTTAAAAATTATATTTACACTTCTCTATGTGATATTATTAATAAGCACCTACAAGCATATCTCACCACACTAACCTGTTTCTGGGGCTCCTCTCCACTAAGAACGGACAGTGAACTTGCCCGTTTCAGTCTGAAAGAGAGAACAATCTCCAAATAGGATCAATTGTATTATGAAAGTTTTTCCATTCTCATTTCATCTGTATAAGAAAAAAAAATCCCATAGGTCGGCGGATTCCACTCAGAAGTGTTTCAGAAGCAAAGGCTTTCACTTCCAAGAGCAAAGGGAGAGTACAACAGAATGGTTTACACAGCACAAGGTACTCTCTTAAAAAGGGTAAATCATACACAGCTTGCCACAACAGGAGTCAACCATTCAGCGATCAGGAAAGCCACACAAATTTTCTCAAGATGAAAAGTTACAAATATTAACTTTTATAAATCCTCTTAAATCAAGCATAATTTAAAATGTTTTATATAATGAGAAATCATCCATTTACTTATATTTATGAATAGACAAAAACAAGAACAAAATCAAATTAAATCAATCAATAACTGAACAATCCCAACTTCCTGTTCTGAAACAAGAAGAAAGAAATTACATTAAATTTTGAACCATGCAGTTAGCCACACAATTGCAAACACAAGAAATTTTGAAATAAGAACAATAATGAAGTAATTGCCGCCTACATATTTTGAACATCCACAGATTCATCTCAAAAAATATGAGCAAAACTTACTTGGTCACAGGGAACAACACTTCCAATGAAAAATATTTACACAAACAAACATACATTGTAAAACAGAAAACTAAGCAACTGCAACAACAATAATAGCAAGAACATCAAACACAAGAAATAGAATCATCATAGATTACAGTACGTCAAAACCAATTTACATTTAATACATGTACTCAGCAAGTAAGCAGTTTATAATCAAAAGTGACTGAGGTGAAAAGAAAAATACTACTGAGAGAGGAAGGATGAAAGGTAGGAGGAGAGCAGCAAGGGAAGGGGGGGAGAGAGAGAGAGAGGAGAGGAGAGGGGGAGGGGCTAGTGTCAGTGGGAGTAGGAATGGGAAGCGGAGGGGATTGAGAGAAAGAGAAAGACAAGAAGAGGTTAGAGAGAGCATTTATTTATCATAGGCAGGTATGCTAAGATATACATGACAGCCACTCCACTGATCACAGTAACCAGAAATAGAATTTAACTGCCCCTTCAAAAATGGAAATCTACAGTTGGGAGAGAAACCAAAAAAATTCTTTTTTTCTATCCATTTTTTTCTGTATGTGAATGCAAAACCAAACTGTACAACAAATAATCAGCCCATCACAATTAATTCAAATTATATGATAAATCTTTGGACATTATATACATAAAATCATGGAAACAAATGTGAATCTTATCAATTTTTACCAATTTTCATATACCAATAAAAAATTCAATTTCTAATATCTACATCAATGTAAATAACAATCATAATCACAGCAACAACAAAATAATAATAATAAAAAAAAATGTTTTTCCTTAAACACATATGAAGTAACAAAAACAGTTGTTTTCCAAATATTAATAATTCATCAAAAAGAAACTTGTTTATGGAGAAAATACTTAGTACTACCTATAACTATTTATTTAGAATATTTGGTTTATCCTGAAAGCTTATCCTTTACATTACACCAGCAAGACTAAAGCAAACTGTGCATATGAAGCATTCTAATTAAAAATATAAAACAAATTTCACTTACCTTCATAAGTAGTAAACTAACACTGTAGGGCTATATTTCCCTCACTTAAATCTAATCTTATGTTTAGCATTGCCGCACATCATGAAAATGTGTAATTTTGATACAGCCTTGAAAGAGAACTGGAAATCATAACTGGAAACAATCTGCTTTCACTTTATGAGTGTATTTACATAAAATGACATCATCACAATCAAACTTTAATAAACTAGATCCCATGATTCCACATTTTCACCTATCACCAGCCTAAACTTTTATTATTAATTTGTTAACTACAGAGATGTTTAAAAATTCCTTCCCTATAAATCATCTTGACCCTAAAAACAATCAACTCCATCCTCATGGTTCAGCTGCATGTAGTTCAAGTTTGACATTTATTATCATTGATACTTGTACTATTATTCACTATTTCTTTAATTTCTCTCAATATTTCTTTCTCTCAAGTCTCTTTTCTATCTCTCTCAATCTCTCTTATTTCTCTTTTCTCCCTTCTTCCTCCCTTTTTCTCAAGGGTCAGATCCCTCTGTAACTGCCTGTGTGTGAGTGTGGGGTCCTACCTTGCAGCCGTGTCATCGACCTCCAATTCCGTTCGGCCGCGGAGCTTGTGCACCAACTTGGCACTGGATCTTCTTATGGATGCCCGTAACTTGGAGAAAGAGCTGGACCTCCGCAGACGCCCATACTCATACTACGTGGCAAACATTGTGTCAAAAGGTCTGACTCTCGTCCCAGAAAAGTGGTAGTGGTGGTGGTGGTCATGGAGAGCAAGTAATGACAAGAGGAGGGGGGCGGGGGTATAATGAAGCAATATTCAAAGGGACTGTTGTGCAGCCCCAATCAAAGGGACTGGGTTATCACAGAATTAAATGGGGCTCTCATAAGTTTTAAAAGATTTTCATGTCATCTTAAAACTGTTTTCTATATTCTCTTTATTTGTTTGACTGACTCTCTTTTGATGAAACTATCTGATGTCAAAACAATTCTTTTGAAATTTCCATGTTACAACTTTATGCTGCTATTTCTTCAGTGACAGATGAACTCAAATATGCCTTTTCAATTTGTCACATTGTGTCAATGAAACAGTTTGACAAACAGTATTTAGTGCAAGCTTGACTGCTTTATAATGATGAAATAGGTAAAGCAAACTTGATTTCTGAGGTACAACTGGCACCATTTACGTTATATAAAGCACTACTTTTTGCATTAGACTTTCTAAAGGAATTAGGCATATATCTGTACAAATAAGTAAATATATATATATCTGTATATATATATCTATACTTACCAAAAGAGAAAATAGCAGAAATACTGGATAAATCTCTTTGGAACCAATAATCCCACTCTGGTTTTATAAGTAACAAGGAAGAACAAGGAATTTATCATTGCCAAAGGTCTCCAGCACAATCCCCAATAAGAGTTTCACAATGACAATTACCGCCACCACCACCCTAATCCAAGACCAGAAGTACCGTTGCCGCCACTAGTCTACACATGCACAAAGATCACTGCTTGTGCTAGGAGAGAGAATCTTTTGATAACATGCAGAATATTCCTCACAGATGATGAGTACTTTTTGCCTCTGAGTATCCTCCTTTATCAATACTAAAAGAATAGTTTTTACAAATTAAAAATGTTTTATGTTCATATACTATGTTAGACACTAAAAGAAAGAAGATGTAATACTATATGTTTAGAGCTGAAGAGTTAATAAGGTGATACTCTGAGGTTTTCCTGCACGTGTGAGCAATACAGACTACATCTTTCATGTAAATGGTGTGCAAACATAACAAGACATAACATGAAAAAGTAGAAAAAGAGAAATACACTCATCAGCAAAAAAGAAAAAGAAAAAAAAGGAATATATATATACATCACAACTACATATTGGTTATTCAACTAGTGTTCAAAAGAAACAAAAATATAAAAGTGATAAAGAACAAAGTTAAACTGAAATTCTTTATAATCTTTAATAATTAACTAAACAAAATATTCCAACTTCCCACATGTAATCTATGCTACAAAATCTCTAACCTACATCACTTCACTCACATGCATCTAACAAGACAAATACATATTCTACTACCTGTTTGTAAAGATTTTGCCAGATATTTGACCATCTCAGTAGACTCCCCAACCCCTTCCTGTTCAAAATACGTTATTCTACATGCACCCTCTAACACCCTCCATCGACTAGTTAGAGAAAGACACTTTGATTACAATGTATAATATCCAGCTATTATAAAAGTTACATCCAAACCCTAAGTAATTTCAAGTGATTCCCCTTCATTTTTACTGTTAGTCTTTATGATTTCAGATGCCTTTAAAACACATTATACATCATATGATGATATATGAAGCAGGAACAATATACATAACTGTACCTATAAGTATTTTCTAAAAATAAATTATTTATTGAGGTTAATGTAAGGAATTATAATTAATCTTCATCTGACTCCACTGAATTTCCTACCCTTTTTCCTTTTTCTTCCTCTTTTTGTATGTCATACACTCCCTAATCAAACATCTGCCTCATAGAAATAGAGGCTAATCTCCTTATCGTCACATCAAAAAGGACCAAGTACAATTACTCAACATCATATGCAACCCATTTCAAAAGTTTCACTATTCATCCAACTAATTATTCTGTTTCAAAAATGTCTCCCAATCCTATCTCATAAATTCTACTTATACCTAATACTAATCTGATTGATATCTTCATATCTCAAAGGAATACATCATCTTTTACTACCTTACAACAGAGATATTAACTTAATAGAGATAAAATTTGAATCTGACTTGAATTCAGGTTGATCGCTCACACAAGCAAAAAGTTTATCCAAAAATCTAAAGTAAGTTTGTTCTATAAAGAGATTTTACCACTGTGAGTTCCATTAATCTTCTAGCTTTATGTTATACTATACAGCACATTATGCCTGAATTGCTGCAGTATTCATCTAAAAAAATAACATAGATGTATTCCTAAGATCCCCAAATTATGAAAATAATATCTACAATATAATTCCAATTCCAATATAGGTATGAAAATGTTTGTGTGTAAATGTATGAGTAGTATGTGTGTGTGTGTTGTGGTGTGGGGGGGGGGTTATGTGTGTGTGTATGCATGTGCGTGCCTGTGTGTTTTGCAAGCTTGTGTGTGTGTCACTGTTTACATGTGTGTATCAGTGTGTGTTTATGCATGTGCGTGTTTACAATTGTGTGCATTTAAGTTTATGGGGGGATGTGTATGTGTGTGTATGCATGCGTGCCAGTGCCTGTGCATTTGCAAGCATGTCTGTGTGTCACTGTGTTTACATGTGTGTATCAGTGTGTGTTTATGCATGTGCGTGTTTATAATTGTGTGCATTTTAGTGTTTACATTGTGTGTGTGTGTTAAGGTGTGTGTGTGTGTGTGTTAAGTGTGTGTTGTGTGTGTGTGTGTGTGTTGGTGTGTGTGTGTGTTTAGGTGTGTGTGTTTGTGTGTGTGTTTAGGCGTGTGTGTGTGTTTAGGCGTGTGTGTGTTTGTGTGTGTTTAGTGTTGTGTTTTAGTGTGTGTGTTTAGGTGTTGTGTGTGTGTGTGTGTGTGTGTGTGTGTGTGTGTGTGTGTGTGTGTGTGTGTGTGTGTGTGTGTGTGTGTGTGTGTGTGTGTGTTGTGTGTGTGTTTAGGTGTGTGTGTTTAGGTGTTGTGTTTGTGTGTGTTTTAGGTGTGTGTGTTTGTGTTGTGTTGTGTGTGTGTGTGTGTGTGTGTGTGTGTGTGTGTGTGTGTGTGTGTGTGTGTGTGTGTGTGTGTGTGTGTTGTGTGTGTGTGTGTGTGTGTGTGTGTGTGTTGTGTGTGTTTAG
>NW_020868523.1:239637-244637 GCF_003789085.1 Penaeus vannamei
AATAATTTATATGCCCTACTTCTAAATATTGCTGGAAGATTCACAATGTGTGACAGCTCAAGCCTTGACGCAAGGAATACAAAACTGACCTCCCAGTAAAGCATTGATACAAAAAAATAAAAAATTAATAAATAAATAAATAACAGAAAAAATTCCATTTACAGTTGTTTCTCACAAGGTTGCAAAGTTTTGCAATAAAAAGTATACTGATAAATATTTCATCTGAAAAATATATAATTTGATGATAATGATAAAAAAAAAAAAAAAAAAAAAGAAGGAAGGCCTACTTTCCTCACGGCCTTTCACTGAACATTACTCTTTTCCCTAGAGTTCACGTGGGAGTTGATAAAAACACTGAAGAGAGATGCCAAGTGTTTAGCAAAAGGGGAGAAGTGATGGGAAATATGGAATACTACTGCCATGATTACTCTGATAAAAAAAAAAGTGCTTACAACTGAAACACGCACAACATCGCGACTGCTACTCTTTGCAAAACGTTAAAACTTAAGAGGAATGAGAAAAGGCTGTAGCATTTATCGTCATGATTTCATTTCAAAATCAACCAAGAAGAAAAGAAGGAAGTTCAACCTTAAATGAGTTTCACAAATGGGATTACTGTACAAGGAAGAGGGGTGCTAGAAAAAATATATGACAATCAAAAAAAGAGCCAATATTCAGTTAATCACAAAACTCATTTACCAACTCTAATTCTCAGTTATTTTGAAAACCCTCTTGCTTTACCTGAGTCATTGGGAAGACTTAATCTACTTCAAACACTTAATTAGTATTCCTAACAGTTTTTTAACATTCAAATGATTCTGAATTCCGCCACACATATGTGTTAAGTGATCATATTCCAACGTGATAAATTAGTTGTCATAATGGGCTAATTGTAGAATTCTCTCAATGAACATAGAAAAAAAGCAAAGATAATACAAACTCTATTAGCTGATGCCTAATATCTGAGCAGTTTCCCCTTTTTTTTCCAAGAGAAACCATAGGCGAATGTTATCAATCTGCAAATATTCACACATTAACCTTTAGCTTTCTATGTTGTATGCATAAGCAATAAATGAAAATAATATTGATAATAATAAATAAAAACAATAATACATAATAAGGAAAAGAGAAAAAGAGACAGCAACAGAAATAGATAAATATAACACAAAGATATGCCTACCACAAAGCAACTGCTGTATTCTAAGACGGTATAGCATTCTTATCACAGTATATATGGTAGAAAAAATAATATATATATATCTATTTTGCTTAATACAAGTTATTTACTCTGGGGAGAAAATGCACCGTTCGTCTTAAGAAAAAAAAAAAATGCTGATATTATGAGCTAGACATTCCTTTGAATACCACAGTTATATAAATCTTTAAAAAGTCAAAAAACCTAACAAGTTTTTCTTTTTCTTCTTCTTGTTCTTTTTCTATCTATGATTATTATGTCTGTCTTGCTTTGTAAATCTTCTCTGCACTAACAACCAGCCTTTAAATGTACTAATAAACGCAAACAAGCGACAAAAGGAAAAAAAATGCAGGGTCACACAGTATCCATCTTTTTCTCTTAGTTTGGCAGGAGCACTGATTTTGTTATCATTATAAAAAGGCATTAAGCACCAATTGATTATGTACAAATACGATTTACACTTTGTAAGCAGTTAAACGAGCAAATGAGTTCATAGAATCTTTAAAGTGAGTTTTTACAGTGGATTCAATAGTAACTGAGAAGAACAGGGAATTTAATGCTTACATACCATCTTGTATCACAATTCGTAACTTAAACTGTTGCAAAATACAGATGCTTTCTCCCTATGCCATTATAGTCATTACAGCTAGTTGCAATGTTCTAGTATAAACAGCAATATATCCCTCCTATTGTTTAGTTAACTGTTATGCAGATTACTAATATTTCCAGACAGTCTTATTAAAATAGTTTTAAAATGGCTTCAAAATCGAAGTTAAAGTTATGTATCAATTCACTGGAGAAAATATTCTAAAGCTACTTTTCAGAATAATGAGTAAAATCTCTTTTTGCATAGAGAGAAATGTTAGATAAGTAATCATAAATAAAGTTCTAGTATAATAGTCTAAAACAATGCAAGATCAAACATTGCAATGCAAAAGAAATTAATACAATGAATAACCAACATAAAATGGAATATCTAAGCATTAACTATCCCCTTAGTTACCTTTCAAATCAGGCAAAAGTGCATCATACAAAACTAAAAGAAAAAATTAACATTCCATACCAGTGCAACTTGCCTAAGCTTCCTCAACTATCTCTAATACACTATCATATGAGCAAGCGCAAACTGTGTGACCTCTTTTCTCTATCTCTCTCTTTCACTCTTTCTTTCTCTTTCTCTCTCTTTTTTGGTATTTTTACAGAAATTGTATTTGGAAAGAGAAGTTTAGAAATATTCACCTACTATCACACGGAACACACCTCTTAAAAAGCAGAGAAAGACAAATCATCCGAGAAGAAAAGCTATCTGAGGCGGTAGTCATATTCATTTACAATACCATCCTCAAAAGAGATTTCATAGCCTATAGTCTTTTTATCTTCCTTTTAAAACTATATATTACTCTCTAGATCTCATAAAAAGAAAAGTAAAGAAAAAAAAAAAAGTCTTGCAAATCCCTCTTTTTTTTTCCAAGTGCTGATTTGCTCGTTGCTAACACGAATACCAATTACTACCTAAGAGAAATTATAATCATTACTTGCACTTCAAAATCAAAACATTTCTAAATTCAAGATCAGGAGTTTGGGAAAGAAAAAAAAAAAAAAAGAAACAAAAAAAGAGAGATTTCATAACTTTTGAATGAGCTAGTCATCCTTCGTATTTTGTTTTTGTTATTTTTATTTCATTTTATTTAATTTTTTTTTTTTGTCAATTTGGAACCTACCTTTAAAACCTTTGCATATATTAAAAACGGAGAGATGCATAGTATTAATGTTGCGCGAAAGTGGCCCCTATGTGTAAACAAGTTAAGAAGAAGAAAAACATAAAATACAAGAAACCAATTTCAGGTTATTAATGCATCAGTTAAAAAATAAATTGACTGGGCTCTGTCCCTGGACTACTGACAAACATAGAAAAAATGAAGACAAAAATTTTTACACAGAGAAAAAATAAAAAAAAACAAAGAAACAAGCAATGGGAGAAAGGAACATTTTTGACACAAATGCTTTTGAATAAGGCAGTATAAAGGGTGATGGTACACATATGTGCCCACAAGGAAAATGCTTTTTCATCTGAATAAGGAGTACTTTGGTTTGGGGGATATTACTTATGTCCAATTGGTCATTATGTACATATAAAAATCATGTGGATAACAAATACAAACATGTAAAAAACTGGAATCTAACACTGCGAAAAGCTGCAATTTGAGTTTTCTCATTAAAACAAACCTTCACAGTTTAACCAAATTTAGGCTGCTTCTACAGCCCAACTACAATTAAGTATATAAAAATGGCTCAAAACCTATATTACTGACTGGCTTTTTTTTATGTTTTATGTTTTTGTTCTATATTACTAGCCTGTCATTCAAGTTCTCTTTCATCCTTTCTGCCAAAACACAAAAAATTCTCGACGCTGGGGAGGCTGGTGTTTGATTAACTGTACTTGCATGTGCTTTGTGGTCGTGGCTCATTCATGTTGGAAATGGTTGTTTCCTCTATTGAGGGGGAAAGCTCTATAACATTTAACCATGCTGATATTTACAGGCAATCTATACAAATGAATAAAAATAATGATAATGTTAACAAATATATAAAATGCTCAAATGTGGGTTGAAGGAAAATGACAATCAGTGATATTGTAGAATTGTGACGTCTTTGGTAACTGCATCCAAGACTGTATAAAGATGACAAATCACTAGAATTTCAACAATTTCCATTGTCATTTACCTTCCCACAAAAGACTGCAATAGCTTTGCAAGATAGACTGACGTGTATCTGGCTCTACCATGTGCCCAAGCCAATGAATACACATTTAAAGGCTGTCACAAGCTAAATGTATATCTGAGTGTATGGTATTACTTAAAGAAAAATCCAATTTACATAATAGTATGTCAGTATAACTGAAGAATAATAAATTTGGATGAAACTATTAGCAAAAAATATAGATCACTAGACTTAATTCTTTGCATGTAATCATATGACCAAAACTCAAGGATCATCTTTCTTCTCTTTTCCAGCACTTTGAACTGTAATACTCTCAACACTTCAGAACTTGGACACACCACAAGACATGAGACTACAGGTCAAAGGGTACAGGCTATGGGGGAGGGGGTTCTACACACTACCAGCCACCAGCCAGCGTCTCGCAAAGAGTCCAAGACAGGCGTGGATTGGGCGCATTCTGCTTGTGCTTCATTCAGGACTGAAAGCCGAAAGCGTGGAAGATTTTTTTAATACCGGTGTGGCGTGCGTCTTCTTGCGATCTTTGTGAAGTGGTAGACCCCATGGGGGAAGGGAAGTTTGGGGGCTGGGGAGAAAGAGAACGAGCCTGAGCCATCAGTCTGGGACTGATCATTGCAAGAATCTGTGTCGCCTGCATACTCTGATGTAAACTTATGGGGGGGGGATGTGATTACTCATGATCTTTTCTGTTGTCACTTGTCCCCTCTCTCTTTTTCTTATGATCTTTAGACTATCACACCTGATCATCTGTAGTTTTCTATGTTCCCTTTTATTTCTACCCCCCAATATCATATCAATATTCTGAGAGACAAACTTCAAGCGACACAGATATCTTGTCACCTTTCCCAGTCTACATACACTGACAAGGAACCAGTGAGGTGGAGATGCAACCAGAGTTACATTTGTACATATTGGAAAAAAATAAAGCGTCCGCCACCTTCATTTCAACATCAGAAGAAACAAATTGTTGGCTTCATGATCTACGACTTGTGTCATTCATCACTGAAGGATTATTCTTGTATTGTTGATTTGATATTTACTGTAGAGAAAAAAGAAATCATGCAAG
>NW_020868523.1:252137-254637 GCF_003789085.1 Penaeus vannamei
ATAAAAAGATGTGGAAAAGTGACAATAATATTTGTAACAGCAACCATCATACTTGTCCATACATTTCCTTCCATAAAACAAAAGGGGAAAAATATTACTATGGACAAGATTCTTGAGAAAAACTACCAGAGCTACACACAGAAAAGAATATGTAAAAAAAAGGAGAAATTCCCCAAAAATGGGGAATGGGAAGAGCAAAGAAAAAAGTTGATAAAATATCCATATATATATATATATACACACACACAGATATGAGTATATATAGAATACACCACAAGAGGACTGGCTTGACTCAGGTACGTGTGAGTGCGCGCTTCTGGTGAGTATGGGAGTGCTGGGCTTTACTTACATCGTCGTTGGCATCGAACTCAGCTGAGTTGAGGGACTCTCGTGACCCCCTGCGGAGTCTGTCCCTTGAGGCTGAGAGTCGTCGGCTTCCCTCGGGCGTCATCCCGTCCTTGACCAGATTGACGGCCTGGGGGACCATTGGAGCGCACACGGCCACACGAGCGCGCACATTCATTAGACCACTGCCACACTTGTAACCGCATGCTGGCTCACAGAAATTAAAGACACACACACACACACACACACACACAGTGGAAGACACATACACACATATCAAAAAAAAATACATGGGTAAATATTGTTTTGTTTATATTTCCTTTTCTTTATATTTTCTCTCTCTCTTTCTCACAAGTTTATATTCTATTCATTTCTTCCCTTAATCTTCAACTTAAACATAATTCTTTAAGAGGACTGCCTAGAGAGAGAGGTCAATACAAAGCAAACAATATTCACCCACATAGGGAAGTACTGCTACCCAGAGTGCTAGCCAGGTGGGTAGGTGGGTGGGCACTCTGGGTATATCACAACACAATAAGCAGGGGATCTGCACATAGCCGCAGTTGCCTGACCATATTGCAGCAACTTGATATCAAAATGCAATACCAAGGCTTTTCATTTTTTTTAATGCATGAAAAGAACTGAATGTGTAATCTCACTTCTCTAAAACTCAAAGCAGGGGGTCTTCCCATTATCAAGCACTTGTGTATTCAATACCTTTATCTTCTTCTGGCAGAGGTACGCCTCATCATTTAAGATAAATACTTCCACAGCATATAACAGCCACAGCAAATTTAAAAAGTGCAACAAACCAAAGGCAATCTGAAACCCCATTCAGATCTAATGGCCTTGGAGTCATAAATGCATAAGACAGAATAGCATGAATGAAACAGATAAAGAGACATGGTCAGACAACCTTGTAGCACATTAATAAACTCTAAAGTGCTGAACTAAATGTAAAAAGTTTCCCTTACAAAATTCATCTAGTGAACAGAGACAACGCACTCCTTAAGCAAAATGAAAGTCAAAAACAAAGAAAAGTGAAAGAAAAAAAAGGTGTAAAAATGTATATATACAGACAATGGGGAGCAAAAAGAATTATGCATTAGCAATACAAAGAATATTAATCCTCATTTCCAAAGACTAACTTTTTTTCTTTCATTCTCTTTCTTTCTTTTTGTAAGGGAAAGCCATAAAAAGACAAAAAAAAATTAAATAAAATGAAACAAAACATAATCCAGCAAACGAGAGTAAACAGCAATGACTGGCCCAGGGCACTACATAGCTTTAGGCAAGACTGTTAAAGACACTGATAACTCGTATCGCATTTTAGGACCACAGGAAAAAAAGAAAAAAAAAAAAAAAGTGCGGTCAAATTGATTTTTCAATCCACTGGTGTGATTTTATTAATGAATGAGAAAAATATAAAAAGAAAAGAAAATTACTGTAATGCTTAAAATTGATAATAATGAAATATCATTACCATTCTCATTCTTATTTACAAAGGCTGGGAGCTTTAACATAGATATTTTTTAGGTCGTATTTTTCATTTCTTTTTTTTTTTTTTCTTTGTTTAAAGTTATTAATTCCTCTTTATATTTGTAGCACTGAAATAAATCTCTTCAGAACATTCTCAGACTTGCCTGCATAACCATCCCAACACAGAGGGAAACAATTAATTAGCCAGGCACAGTGCACACCCAAACAGGTGAAACAAACAAGTACAAAATACAAAAAGAAACAAAAAAGATTAAATAAATAAGAGACAAAACAGAAATTAATCATGACAATAATAAATAATAAATAACCATAATAATAATAATATTATTAATAATAATAATAATAATAATAATAATAATAATAATAATAATAATAATAATATCAATAATAATAAATAATTATAATAATAAATAATAGCAAGTCCATCATCATCAAATCAAAATCATCATGTTATCAGCGTCTGTGTGCTTAAGGGTCTTGGGATCAGGGTTTCATCATCAGCTGACCTCCTTACGTGACCGGATGGCGCAATCCTCCAGGGTCTCAGCCGCCTCGTACTTGCCCTGGCGCCGGTAAAGGGCACCCAGGTTCTTCAGGGTCGTGGTCACAGTTGGCGAGTCAACCTTGGCCGCCTTGTGCCAGCCGCCATACTCGC
>NW_020868523.1:264242-269242 GCF_003789085.1 Penaeus vannamei
GAGAGAAGGAGAGACAGAGAGGGGAGAGAGACAAGAAGAAGAGAGGAGGACAGAGAGAGAGATGATGAGAACAGAGAGAGAAGACGAGATATCAGAGAAGAAGAGAGACAAGAGAGAGATGGAAGGAGAAGAGAGAGGAGAGGATAGATGAGAGAGAGAGAAGAGAAGGAGAGAGAGAGAGAGATGAGAGAAAGGAGAGAGAGAGAGAAGAGAGAGGGAGGAGAGAGAGAAGAGGACAGAGTGAAGGAGAGAGAGGACATGAAGAGAAGAGAAGAGAGAGAGACTAGACGACAGAGAGGAGAGAACAGAAGAGAGAAGAAAGAGAAGCGACAGAAGGAAAGAGAGAAGAAGAGAGGACAGAAGAGAGAGGAGAGGACAAGGAGGGAGAGGAACAGAGAGGAGAGACAGAGAGAGAGAGAGAGAGGAGAGAGAGGAGAGCGAGAGAGGAGGGAGAGAGAAAGAGAGGAGAGAGAGAGGAAGGAGAGAGAGCTAGAGAGAGAAGGAGAGAAGAGTTGAGAACAGACGGAGAGACGAGAGAGAGAGGAGAGAGAGACAGAGAGGAGACAGAGAGAGGACAGGAAGAGGACCAGGAGAGAAGAGACAGAGAAGACAGGACAGACAGACAGACAGGACAGACAGGACCAGACAGACAGAGATGAGAGAGAGAAGAGAGAGAGAGAGAAGAGAGAAAGAGAGAGGAGAGAGAGAGAGGAGAGTGGAGGAGAGAGAGAGAGAGAGGGAGAAGAGAGAGAGGGAGAGAGGGAGAGAGAGGAGACAACAGGACAGACAGACAGGACAGGAACAGGAAGACAGACACGAGCACAAGACAGGACAGGAAGGACAGTTCAGAACAGAGAGAGCGACAAGACAGAACAGAGGGAAGAGACAGACAGACAGAGAGGACAGGCAGAACAGGACAGGGAGACGAGGATCAGGACCAGAGAGAGGACAGACAAACAGAGAGGAGACAAGACAGAGGAGAGGACAGACAGACAGAGGAGGAGACAGGACAAGACAGACAGACAAGAGCAGAGACAGACAGACAGGACCAGAGAGGAAGCGAAACAGACAGAGAGGACTGAGAGGAAGGACAGGACAGAGAGACAGAGAGGAGACAGCAGACAAGAGAGAGGAGGGAGACAGGAGAGAAGACAGAGAGAAGATGGAGAGAAGAGAGACGAGAGAAGAGAGAGAGGAAGGAGAGAGAGAGAAGAGCAGAGAGAGAGGAGAGAGAAGAGAGAGAGAGAAGAGATGAGAGACAGAGAGAAGGAGAGAGAGACAGACAAAGAGCAGAAGAGAAGAGAGAGACAGAGAGAAAGAGAGAGGAAGACAAAGAGGAGAGGAGAGAGAGACAGACAAAGAGAGAGAGAGAGACAGACAAAGGAGAGAAGGAGAGACAACAAAGAGAGAGGAGAGAGACAGACAAAAGAGAGAGAGACAGAAACAAAGAGAGAGAGAGAGAAGAGAGAGAGAGAGAGAGAAGAGAGAGAGAGAGAGAGAGAGAGAAGAGAGAAGAAGAGAGAGGAGAGAGAGAGAAGAGAGAGAGAGAGAGAGAGAGAAGAGAGAGACAGAGAGACAGTTCAGACCAGTCAGACAGAGAGAGAGAAGAGAGAGGACAGAGACAGAGACAGAGAGACAGAGACAGAGACAGACAGATACAGGAGATAGACAGACAGAGACAGATAGACAGACAAAGAGAGAGAGAGAGACAGACAAACAGAGAGAGAGAAAAGAGGAGAGAGAGAGAGAGAGAGAGAGAGAGAGAGAGAGAGAGAAGAGAGAGAGAGAGAGAGAGAGAGAAGAGAGAGAGAGAGAGAGAGAAGAGAGAGGAGAGAGAAGAAGAGAGAGAGAGAGAGGAGAGAGAGAGAAGAGAGAGAGAGAGAGAGAGAGCAGACAGAGAGCGAGAGACAGACAGAGAGAGAGACACAGACAGAGACACAGACAGGAGAGACAGACAGACACAGACAGAAGACAGAACAGAGACAGAGACAAGACAGTCAACACAGCCAGAGACAGACAGAATGAGAAACAGAGAGGGAGGTCCAGCAAAGCATTTAATGAAGCCTGAACCTTTATCCTTTTCTTTTCATTCTACTCCAAGCCAAGACTTGTATAAAGCTTGCATGCCAAGGGTAAAGAGCTTCCCAGATGCAGATTACCTTAAATCACGATGCACATTCTTAATCAAGGTTAAATGAATGGAACAAAGAGTTTCCAAAGTCACTGTTACATCCAGGCCTCATGGTAGCAAGTGAGATTTTATTGCAGAATGACTTTCAATGTGAGGAAGACCCACTGCCACACACACACAAAATTATGGCAATACAACAAAAGTTGAATCAAGCTAACACATACATAGTAAGAAAAAAAAAAAAAAAAAGAGCAAGGTGTTTATTAATCTTTTATTTCAACTAAGCTGGAATAAAGTTGAGAAAAGGCAGAGGACAATATTAAACACATGGCCCGAATTGAAATCATTACACCATTAACCCCAAGGATGAAGCAATGCATTTCCTTCCATTTCCTTTCTGTTTAAAAAGAAAAATCATATCTATATAAATAATAAAATAACATAACATAAAGCAACCATAACTCATCTAAAATCATACACTCCTACAGAGTATCTTGCTACACAATTTTTGACCACCAAACAATCTACAGTACAATACGCGCACACAAAATCTAAACACCAAAGGATTAGTAAGAGAGCATTCTCAAGCACCGTACAAAGTGGGGGGACGGGGGTCACACACATGGGGGAGGGGGGATAAAGAAGTCGTACACAAAGAGACCAACACCAAGACCAACAAACACAGAGACAAAGACAGAGGCAAATAAGAGAGGGGAGAGAGAAAAGGAAAAAGTAATATCACCCACCAGCAACGCGACCACCATGGCAACCCTCAACCTTAAGACTTTATCTTGACTTTTTTTTTTTTTTTTTTTTTTTTTTTTGACAAGACTTTACAATTCTGATAAACTTACGAGAAGCTCCTCCTTAGGCACCCCTCTACGCTCCTCCTGAGAGATCTGCAGCACAACCACGGTTAGTCACACAGGCACACTCACTGGCTGAAGGGTTACTACGGTACACAGCCCATGATAAGGTCATTTACATCTTGTTATAGTGGCCATTATTGTTAGAAAAATAAAATACAACAAAAAAATAATAACAACAAATTACACCATCATAATAAAAATGAAAGCTGATACGTATACTGTCTTATCACTATATCATTTATCTCTAACTGAAACTAAAGTTTCTCTCTTAATCTATACCAATAAAAATAAAAGAAAATAGTACCACTGTGTTAAAACTCAAAACAAACTATTTCCAATAGAATAAAACTAAATTACGTTTTTTTTCCCTCTTGTTCTTTATTTCTTTAGTCTCATAACGGAAACTATGGACAAGATAAACAAGTAAAAAAAAAAAAAAAAAAAAAAAAAAAAAAAAAAAAAAAAAAAAAAAAAAAAAAAAAATCTGGCCAATACAACAGGACTCCTCTGCTTACACCCAGGGTTACTACGCCAACCTGATATCACCTCTCTAACTCCGTTACTCAAAAGGGCAGAGGTGAGAGGGCTGTGGTTCCCCCCCCTGGCATCAAACTCAGGTTAATTAACAACTTGCACATTACATTCAAAGGTAAGGTAAGGTGAGGTGGGGGGGGGGAGGGGGGGGGGTAATCTAGCGTATTACTACAAATAATAACTGCACAAGAAAACGTTTAAAACATAAGTAAAAAAAATAATAATAACAATCTATTAATAAAAGTAGTAGTCTTTAGAGGATGATTTAGCAAGCCATCATGCAGTGAGGCTAAAATTTAAAAAAAATAAAAAAGAATTTCATTAATCTGTAAATCTAATCTTAATTATTTACAATTATATCTTCCTCTCTATGTGTATGTGTGTGGGTGTTGGTGACGGTGTGTATGGGTGTGCGTGTAGGTGTGCATGTGGGTGTGGGTGTGGGTGTGGGTGTGCGTGTGGGTGTAGGTGTGGGTGTGGGTGTGGTGTGGTGTGGGTGTGGGTGTGGGTGGGTGTGGGTGTGGGTGTGGTGTGTGGTGTGGTGTGGGTGTGGTGTGGGTGTGGGTGTGGGTGTGGGTGTGGGTGTGGGTGTGGAGTGTGTGTAGTAGGTGTGGTGTGGTGTGGTGTGGGTGGGTGTGGGTGTGGGTGTGGTGGGTGTGGGTGTGTTGTGGGTGTGGGTGTGGGTGGGTGGGTGTGGGTGTGCATGTGGTGTGGCATGTGGGTGTGGGTGTGGGTGTGTGGGTTGGTGTGCATGTGTACATTCATACAGACAGATAAATAGGGTAACTAAGTATGACCATTTTAAGTTCTTAAAAGATTACTTAATCCAAATATCCAAATGCTTTGCACAATCAACCTGGTAACAAAATATATAATACACAAATGACTCTCTAGCAGTGTACATACTTTGCTTTAAATCTTGTCCATGCACTTCATATTGCACATCTATCAATCAACAATAAGGGGTCAAGCTATAACATGATGTTAATATCAACAAAAGAGAATTGATGCATTGTGCTCAATCATGGGTTGGTCAAATCATTAATTCAACTAGAGGGGAAAAAACATTAAAAAAAGAGCAAAAAAAAAAACAAACAAAAAAATTGCATTCTAGGAACAACAGCAGCAGTCAACTAGCCAAGCACAGAGCCAGCTAGAGTGCAGTGTATATAGTGCGTGTCTTCACATACTTCCTTGACACGACGTATTTGCATCCATATATATCTACCTGGTTCTGACAAAGTAAGGCTAAGTTGTTGAGTTGCTTGGCCACATCAGGGTGGTCGCGGCCTAACACCTTTTCGCGGATTTCCAGGGCTCTCTTGCACAGAGGCTCGGCCTCCTTGTATTTGCCTCGCTTCCCATATAACACCTGTGGGGCAGGTAAAAAATGCTTACTCCAAAAACACTAAGATAATCAACTAAAAGATTTTTTAACTATCATACAACACTACAAACTTTAGCTT
>NW_020868523.1:279242-304242 GCF_003789085.1 Penaeus vannamei
GTAGGGGAGAATTGACTCCTGCCAGTCATGGTGCAAAAACAAGGCAACTTGCAGTGAGGTGTGCAAGAATTCCAAGGAAAACTTGAAAACAATTCAAAGGAGGAGGAGAACAAAAATTTCAAAAATCATATAAAGGAAGGTGGGGAGAACGTCACAGGAGGTAGGTCATGAGAGTGAGAAGAAGTCCTGAAAAGTAAAAGAAATAAAGCTCAGGTAAATAAGTGGGCATGGGAGGAGGAGTAAGACTAGGAGTTAGAGTAGTAGCTTGAATGGGAGTGGGAGTGGGAATGGGGATACAGCTAGGTGTGGGACAAAGAGGAGTGGGAGTGGGAGTGGGAGTGGGAGTGGATGTGGGAGTGGGAGTAGGGACTTGGGGGGAGGAGAGGTATGTCAAAGCCTTACCAGCCCTGTCATCGGCATCGTCGTCTGGAAATAGGTCTACAACGGGATCATCACTTTTGTCTTTCTTTTCTTCCATTGATGATTCTGAGTCCTGGAAATCAATGCCAAAGTATTACACATATGACACACATTAAAACAAAATAAGTGATTAATAACAGAAACAAAAATCCAATCACCTGTATTCTACAACTAACAATAAAAGAATTAAAACATGAGATACTCCAGATCTGAAATTAAAAATGAAAAAAAACTGCAGAAGTCGAACATCACGAGATCAAAATCATCCCAGCAAGACGAGAAGCAAGTCCCTCTCCTCATGCCCTATGTACCCACCTGTACGTCTGCATCGTACTTCTTGATGGTGGACATAAACTCGAGGTGCTTTTTGTCTTCTTCCAGCTGTGCTACATGCTGCTCAGAGGCCTGCAGCTTCTGCTGGGTGGAGGCCAGCTCGTCCCTCAACCACGCGTTCTCCTGGCAAAGTCGCCGAACCTGTGCACGCAGCTTCTGTTTCTCAGCCTCAACCGTCTGCAGGTGGGAGGCCAGTGCCAGCATAATCTGAAAAGAATTCAGTGTCAGTGGGCTCAAAACATTCTTTGCTAAGCTCATATGTTTCAAATTTGCTTCATAACTAAATAAACAATGTAACAGTAATGAAATGGTAATAATGGTACTTTACTAAAAATCAGTATTGATATCAACAATATGCATACTTTTACAGATATATCTACTATAAAAAAAAAATAATATTAATAAATATTAATAATAATAAAAACAACAGCAACAATACCAATAACAATTATAAAAATGATAATAATAACAATATCAATAATAAAAACAATAACAACAATAGCAATAATAACAATAATAATAACAAAAATATAAAAATTATAATAACAAAAAAAATATAAAAATTATAATAACAAAAAAAATATAATAATCATAATAATGACAATAATATTAATAACAATAACTATGACAATGATAATGATGATAATGATGATAATGAAAATAATAATAATAATAATAATAAATAATAAATAATAATAATAATAATAATAATAATAATAATAATAATAATAATAATAATAACGATAACGATAGCGATAACCATAGCGATAACCATAGCGATAACCATAGCGATAACCATAGCGATAACCATAACGATAACCATAACGATAACCATAACGATAACCATAACCATAACCATAACGATAACCATAACGATAACCATAACGATAACCATAACGATAACCATAACGATAACCATAACGATAACCATAACATAACGATAACCATAACATAAACCACAACATAACCATAACGATAACATATAACCATAACCATAACAACCATAACCATAACATAAACGATAACCATAACCAAACCATAAACCATAACCACCATAACCACAACCATAACCACAACCATAACCACAACCATAACCACAACCATAACCACAACCATAACCATAACATAACCACATAACCACAACCATAACCATAACCATAACGAACCATAACCACAACATAACCATAACATAACCATAACCATAACCATAACATAAACGATAACCATAACCAATAATAACCATATAACATAATAATATAATAATAATAACGATAGATAACCATAATATAACCATAACCATAACCATAATATAATAATAATAATAAATAATAATAATAATAATATAATAATAATAATAATAATAATAATAATAATAATAATAATAATAATAATAATAATAATAATAATAATAATAATAATAATAATAATAATAATAATAATGAAAATTAACATTAACATAAAATCGTAATCATTTTCAGAACTATAATAATAATTGTAATACATAAATAAATAATAATAATAATAATAATAATAATAATAATAATAATAATAATAATAATAATAATAATAATAATAATAATAATAATAATAATAATAATAATAGTAATAATAATAATTATTATTATCATAATAATGACAATAATTATAACAATAATAATAACAAATCAATAATTAATAATAGCAAATTAATAATCAATAATAACAATAACAATTAAGATACTGATTATCATAATCATTATCATTATCACTATCATTACAATCATTATCAAATATAATGATTATAATAATAATAACAAATATTACTGTTATTACTATCATTATCATTGTCACTATCATCATTATTACTATTATCATTACTATAATTATCATTATCATTATCATTATTATCATCATCATCATCATTACTACTACTACTGTTACTATAATTATCATTGTTATTCTTATTATTATTATTACTATTACTATTTCTATATCATTATTACTATTACAATTATCATTACTATTACTATCACTATCATTATCACTATCATCATAATCATCATTATCACTATCACTATCACTATCACTATTAATTATACAATCAATATCACTATCATCACCATGACCATCATCATTATCATCAATAATACAAACAACAACAATAATTATAAAGACAATAATAAAAATAACAGTAATACTAATAACAAAAATAATTAATATTGATGATGATGATGATGATGATGATGATGATGATGATGATGATGATGATGATGATGATGATGATGATGATGATGATGATGATGATGATGATGATGATGATGATGATGATGATGATGATGATGATGATGATGATGATGATAATGATAATGATAATGATAATGATAATGATAATGATAATGATAATGATAATGATAATGATGATGAATGATGATGATGATGATGATGATGATGATGATGATGATGATGATGATGATGATGATGATGATGATGATAATGACGATGATGATGATGATGATGATGATGATGATGATGATGATGATGATGATGATGATGATGATGATGATAATGACGACGACGACGACGACATCGACAACGACGACGACGACGACGATGACGATGACGATGACGACAACGACGACGACGATGACGATGACGATGACGATGACGATGACGACAGTTCCCCTAACTGCCCTTAGGGCTGCAGTTACAAAAGGCTTAAGTTTACAACCAAATCTAATCACTTGGTTCCTAGGTCATGGCCAGCTCATCCACAAAGGGAGAAAAGGGAGGAAGGAGAGGGGGAGGAAGAAGGGGAATGAGGGAGGAAGGGGCAAGGGAGGAGTGGAAGAAGGGGGGAGGAAGGGGGGGGGGGCAGGAGGAGGAGGAGGAGGAGGAACAAGAGAAGGAAGAGGAACAAGAGAAGGAAGAGGAAGAGGAAGAACAGGAGGAGGAAGAGGAAGAACAGGAGGAAGAGGAAGAACATGAGGAGAAGGAGGAACAAGAGAAGGAAGAGGAAGAGGAAGAACAAGAGAAGGAAGAGGAAGAGCAAGAGAAGAAGAGGAAGAGGAAGAACAAGAGAAAGAGGAAGAGGAAGAACAAGAGAAGGAAGAGGAAGAGGAAGAACAAGAGAAGGAAGAGGAAGAGGAAGAACAAGAGAAGAGGAAGAGGAAGAACAAGAGAAGGAAGAGGAAGAGGAAGAACAAGAGAAGGAAGAGGAAGAGGAAGAACAAGAGAAGGAAAAGGAAGAACAAGAGAAGGAAGAGGAAGAGGAAGAACAAGAGAAGGAAGAGGAAGAGGAAGAACAAGAGAAGGAAGAGGAAGAGGAAGAACAAGAGAAGGAAGAGGAAGAACAAGAGAAGGAAGAGGAAGAGGAAGAACAAGAGAAGGAAGAGGAAGAACAAGAGAAGGAAGAGGAAGAACAAGAGAAGGAAGAGGAAGAACAAGAGAAGGAAGAGGAAGAGGAAGAACAAGAGAAGGAAGAGGAAGAGGAAGAACAAGAGAAGGAAGAGGAAGAGGAAGAACAAGAGAAGGAAGAGGAAGAACAAGAGAAGAAGAGAAGAAGAGAAGGAAGAGGAGGAAAGGAACAAGAGAAGAAGAGATGAGGAAGAGAGGAAGAAAAGGAAGAGGAAGAACAAGAGGAAGAGGAGGAGAGAGAGGCAGGAGAGGAGGAGGAGGAAGGAGAGAAGGAGGAGGAGGCAGAGGAGAGGCAGAGGAGGAGGAGGAGAGAGGAAGGAGAGGAGAAGGCAGAGGAGGAGGGAGAAGGCAGAGGAGGAGGAGTTGAAGGCAGAGGAGGAGGAGGAGAAGGCAGAGGAGGAGGAGGAGAAGGCAGAGGAGGAGGAGGAGAAGGCAGAGGAGGAGGAGGAGAGGCAGAGGAGGAAGGAGGAGAAGGCAGAGGAGGAGGAGGAGAAGAGAGGAGGAGGAGGAGAGGAGAGGAGGAGGAGGAGAAGGCAGAGGAGGAGGAGGAGAAGGAGGAGGAGAGGAGAAGGAAGGGAGGAGGAGGAGAAGGAGAGAGGAGAGGAGAAGGAAGAGGAGGAGGAGGAGAGAAGGCAGAGGAGGAGGAGGAGAAGGCAGAAGGAGGAGGAGGAGAAGGCAGAGGAGGAGGAGAGGAGAAGGCAGAGAGGAGGAGGAAGAAGGCAGAGGAGGAGGAGAAGAGAGGCAGGAGGAGGAGGAGGAGAAGAGAGGAGGAGGAGTCAGAGGAGGAGGAGGAGGAGGGAGGAGGAGGAGGAGGAGGAGGAGGAGGAGGAGGAGGAGGAGGAGGAGGAGGAGGGAGGAGGAGGGAGGAAGGAGGAGGAGCAGCAGCAGCAGCAGCAGCAGCAGCAGCAGCAAAGAAAAAATAGAAAATGGTAGGAGGAGGATGAAGACGAGGAAAGAAAAGATCAAATAAAGGACAGGGTAATGAGAAGCAGCCAAGAAAAGTGCTCCAATGCAGATGTTTAGCTCCACCCTGTGCTCTCCCTCCCTCGGGCTATTCTCCTGTATCAGCCACTGCCAAAAGGTCAAACGTTGAAACACAAAAGAGTCATGCCAACACCTTCCTCAAATAATGTCAAACGCTGGACCAGTGCATGACCTCTTTGACCTATCTTGACCTATTTCCATAATTCAAATAAGGGTTGCGAAAGCGTTTGCGCACAAAAGACAAGTTTGAAAGTGACCGGGATACTTGAAGCAGGAAAGGGGGGTGGGGAGAAGGGAGAATATACAAGGGGTTGGGGGGTGAAAGCATGATAAAAAAGGGAATGGGGACTAAAGGAAGAACAGAAGGAAGGCAGGAGGAGATAAAGATGCAAAGGAAAAGGGAATCAGAAAAAAATATGAACATCTTTTAAAAAGGGCAGAGAGAAAAAAAGATAAAAAAGGACGAACACGTGCTACAGTATTGAAGTGCGCACCGCGCTTATTCAACAACTACACAGCTTTAAGCCTTATGTATTTCCCAGCATACGTTAAATTACTTTACTCAACACATCACCTTAAACCTGCTCGCCCGTTCCACCTAATGGCCAATATATAATCGAATCCTGACGATAATCGAGCCATAAAATCAAACTAATTGACGTGTCTCGGCGTTGAAACACGTTAACTAACTTCCCTCAACCGGGGTAAGGGACAGCTTGGATCATAGAAGCCTGAAAATTAATCGACTTCAATACTCAGCCCAAGGGAGACACGACCGCAAAATAACTCTACGGGATCCACCCGCAGGATTTCACTTACTCTTTCGATTTTTCGGCCGTCGAAGGTCTTATCGACGATGATGTTGGTGATGCGATGATGAAACATGAAACATATTGCGCAGTTCCCTTATAATTGCACTAATACCAACAATAATATAATTACCAGGAGCGTCACCCCCATCCTCCTAAATGAATAATTGAATGTTTCAATGCCACTCTCACCTACCCCCACGACCTCCCACACCCCTTCACCCTAACTCACCTGAGCTTCGGAGAGCCCGAGCTCGATCTGGTCGAGGGACTTCTGTATGATGCCGGCCTTCTCCGAAAAGACATTGGAGTCCGGCGGGTGGTGCTGGGCGGAGGTGATGGAGTTGTTGATGCCCGTCAGGATGGAGTTGTGCTCGTTCCGCAGGGCCTCCAACCCCTGCACCACCGTCCGCGTGTGGGACACCACCTCCTCCTGCGTCAGGGCCGTCATCCTCCCGATGCTCTCGATCTTCTTGCTGGCGTGGGGGAGAGAAGAGAGACATGAAGGGTGAGACTGGGGGTCGCTCACAAAGTGGCTGTGTTAAAGTTTATAACAAATTTACAGACATTGTTAAGTTCTAAAAAAATCATTACTTAAAAATCCTTCTGATTTGTGTATCAATACTCTCACTTTAACACTACAAATACAGCCCCCCCCAAAAAAATCCCAATCACATTTTTAAAAAATAGACTTGATTACATTCACAATAAAAGCAAAACTTTCCTCTTTCCAGTCCACTAAAAACAAAAACAAAAACAGTCCCCATGTAAAAGGCCCCAGGACACTTCCGCTTTCCGTCAACAAAGGCAACGTGAAACCTTACTCGTCCAGGCAGAGCGAGTACGGCGGCCGCGCGCAGGTAAACAAAGAGACGGCAACGGTGTGTGTCACGTCGAAAGGCTAAGAGAAAGGGAAGAGGGGTGATGGAGGGATGAATGCAGACATGCATCGAAAGAAGGATAAAGAGAGTGATAGGTAGATGCACACAAATAAATAGGTAGGTAGGAAGAGAGAGAGAGAGAGAGAGAGAGAGAGAGAGAGAGAGAGAGAGAGAGAGAGAGAGAGAGAGAGAGAGAGAGAGAGAGAGAGAGAGAGAGAGAGAGAGAGAGAGGAGAGAGGGAGGAGGGAGGAGGGAGGGAGAGAGGAGAGAGAGGAGAGGAGAGAGAGAAGGGAGAGAGGAGAGAGAGAGAGAGAGAGAGAGAGAAGAGAGAGAGAGAGAGAGAGAGAGAGAGAGAGAGAGAGAGAGAGAGAGAGAGAGAGGAGAGAGGGGGGGGGGGGACGCGCGCGCGCGCATGTGTACGAGATCATCGTCTCCCGATGGGTGGAGCGTGCAACAGTGCAAATGATGGACAGCATGCATTTAAGTAAATCCTTTTTCATATGGCCTCCCCGCCCTTCCCTCCATTCCCTCGATCCCCACACCCTTCCACTCCCTATCTCCCTTCCTTCCTTTTCTCGATCTTATCGTCGCTCTTCTCCCTTCATTACTCATCCTCTCATCCCCATCCCCTCTCTCCGTACTGCGCCACCACTATGCCACCGCTACCGCTCCTGCTACCGCTCCTGCTACCGCTCGTACTTCCCGCTCCTGCTTCCCACTCCTTCTACCACTCCTTCTACTACTCTTACTTCCACTCCTTCTACCACTCCACCTCCCGCTCCAACCTCCTCTCCCTTCCCCTCGCATCCCGCTCCTTTGCTGCCTACTCGTGAATCGAACTAGCCAGGCACAAGACACAAAACTCCTTATCGACGTCGTGGCTGTCGTCGTCCGAACGGCCATCTCCCCCGGGCCATTCAAGACAATCTGGCTGGCCGGTCGATTCGAGCGAAATGCGGGGAGGCGGGAGCGACTCACGGGGACGCGAGTAAGAGGGGGGACAGGAGGTATAAGGGGAGGGATGTATAAGGGGGGATGAGGGAGGAGGGAGTGAGGGAGGGGGATGAGGGAGGGAGGGATAGGAGGAGGGAGGTAGAAGGGGAAGGGGGAGGGAGCTAGGGAGGGAGGTAGAAAGGAGGGGTAGATGACAAGGAATAATGTGAAATTGTAAGAAGCGTCAAAGTTAAGAGTTAGACTAAAACGAATAAGGACAAATTAAAATATACATATAAATAAAAAAATATATATAAACATAAAAAAGAAGAAGAAAAAAAGAAAACGAAAAGATGTACTGCGGGAGAGAAAGTTGAGAAAAAAACCTAAACACAAAAATTAATAAAAACGGGAGACAATCCTCCCTCCCGCTCTTACCTCAATAAAACAAAAACAAACAAACACAGCACAGCCAAAACATAACCACAACATCAACCCAAACACGGAGCACGAGAAATGTCCATCTTCCCCGACACCGACCGCCCGACTGCCCGACCGCCCGACCGCCCGACCGCCCGACCCGACCGATCCAATCCCACGCAACAATTCCCGAGGGAGCAATGCTCGTCGCGCGGCTGGAATGCGTCGCCAAAGACCCTTTCGTCATTTCTGTACGCCCTACGCCCGCGCCTTCGTACACACCCACGTCTAGAACCAGTGCTTGTACCTGCGCTCCCGCATACACATACACATACATCCCCATCCACAACCACATATAGACACATACGCACACACAGGCACACGAATACGAATACACATACGCATCCACATCCCTATCCACGTCTACGCCCATACACTCACGCCCACAAATACGTCGCCCCTCCCCCGCCCACGCCCTCAGCCCCTCCAAAGCGACCACCAGTTGCCCGTCCCAAGGAGGAGAGCGGCGAGGAAAGCGTCTCCACGACCCCAAGCCTCCTCGACGCCTCCTTGAGTGCCCTACGAGAGTGAGAGGAAGAGGGAGGGGGAGGGGGAGAGGAGAGAGAGAGGGAGGGAAGAGGGGCAGAGGGCAGAGGACAGAGGGGAGGGGGAAAGGGGAGAGGGGGAGGGGGGAGGGAAAAGAGGGAGGAAGGAGGAGAGAGAGGGGGGAGGAGAGAGAGAGAGAGAGAGAGAGAGAGAGAGAGAGAGAGAGAGAGAGAGAGAGAGAGAGAGAGAGAGAGAGAGAGAGAGAGAGAGAGAGAGAGAGAGAGAGAGAGGAGAGAGAGAGAGAGAGAGAGAGAAAGAGAGAGAGAGAGAGAGAGAGGAGAGAGAGAGAGAGAGAGAAAGAAAGAAAGAAAGAAAGAGAGAGAGAGAGAGAGAGAGAGAGAGAGAGAGAGAGAGAGAGAGAGAGAGAGAGAGAGAGAGAGAGAGAGAGAGAGAGAAGAGAGAGAGAGAGAGAGAGAGAGCGAAAGGAGTGCCACCGTATAAAAGTTGTTTCCTTCCTCTTCCACAATCCTAGCGCCCTCCTCCGAGTGCCAGCCCAGCCCCTCCCGTCCTTGGCCCCGTCCGGCCCTCGCATGCCACGCCGCGAGTGCCCCGCGGGGGTCGCCAGCCTCGGACACGCACGTGATCGATACGCGGCTCCTCGGGCCGGCCGGCGACGTCAAGACCCATTGGGAGAAGGAAGAGGAAGGAAGAGGAAGGAAGAGGAAGGAAGAGGAAGAAGAAGAAGAAGAAGAAGAAGAAGAAGAAGAAGAAGAAGAAGAAGAAGAAGAAGAAAGAAGAAGAAGAAAGAAGAAGAAGAAGAAGAAGAAGAAGAAGAAGAAGAAGAAAAGAAGAGAAGAAGAAAGAAGAAGAGAGAGAAGAGAGAGAGGAGGAGGAGGAGGAGGAGGGAGGAGGAGGAGGAGGAGGAGGAGGAGGAGGAGGAGGAGGAGGGAGAGAGGCCATAAGGAGCAGGTGGCGCTAAGGCGAATCAGAAAAGGGATTAGCAGGAGCTAGATGATGATCACAATAAGGAAAAAGATCATGAACAATAAAGAGAAGGTGAAAAGGAATCATGAAGTGATGTGTCATGAAGGAAGGGAGGAGTAGAGAAAAAAATCGCCGAAGAGACGACACGAGAGGAGAGGAGAGAGAGAAAGAGGGAGGCAGAGAAAAGAGAATAAAGAGAAAGGGGGAGAAAAGAGAAAAGAGAGGACATCCATCCCCTCCAATTCGGCCAGGGGAAAAGACTTCGACATCCTGCACCCAAGGCTGTAAAACAAAACTGGGAGTGCCTGCGAGGGACGGAGGGACGGAGGGACGGAGGGAGGGAGGAGGAGAAGGAGAAGGAGGGAGAAGGAGGAGGGGAGAGGGAGGAGAGAAGGAGAGGAGGAAGAAGAGAGGAGGGAGGAGGAGGAGGAGGAGGAGGAGGAGGAGGAGGAGGAGGAGGAGAAGAAGAAGAAGAGAAGAAGAAGAAGAAGAAGAGAAGAAGAAGAAGAAAGAAGAAGAAGAAGAAGAAGAAGAAGAAGAAGAAGAAGAAGAAGAAGAAGAAGAAGAAGAAGAAGAAGAAGAAGAAGAAGAAGAAGAAGAAGAAGAAGGAGAAAAGGAGGAGGAGAAGGAGGGAGAGAAGACAAGGAAGGAAAACGGAAGAGGGGAGGAGGTACAGTAGGAATAGAGGGGGGAGAGAGATGCTCAGAGGAAGGAGCATGTAAAGGTAGGAAGGAGAGAGTAAAAGAGGCTGAGAAAAATATGGAAAGAGAAACACGAGGGGACAAGAGACGCAAGTGTGCGAGAGGGAGAAATGTTTAAACACGTGTATGGGGGGGGGAGAGAGAGAGAAGAGAGAGAGAGAGAGAGAGAGAGAGAGAGAGAGAGAGAGAGAGAGAGAGAGAGAGAGAGAGGAGAGAGAGAGAGAGAGAGAGAGAGAGAGAGAGAGAGAGAGAGAGGTGACAGGAAGGAGAGAAAGCAAGAAAAGGAGAGATAAGTGAATAAAAGAGAGAGGAAAAATGAACGTGAGACAAGAAGAAAGGATTGGATGAGAGATAAAAGATGCAAAATAGGAGAAGACAAACGAAAGAACGCAAACCACAGTGAAACGGGACGAAACGCTGGCAATGCGAGAAAGACATGAAAAGCCACGCTATGGCACGCAAGGCTCGTAACTTCGGTTCCGTTAGCTGTCCTTGCGGCGTCGAAATCATCCTCCTCCTCCAATCGTATTTCCACCTCCTCCTCTACTTCCACTTCCACTTCCACTTCTACTTTCACCTTCACCTTCACCTACACCTGTACCTCCACTTTCGTCCACCACCAACCTCCACTTCCACTTCCACCTCCACCCCCCCCTACCCCACTCCACTTCCCTCCCCTTCACTCCCTTTTCCCCCTGGCCGTCGGCTGATGCAGACAACAAATCCCTAGGATTTCCTGACACTACTGGACTCCTCGCAAGTAGAGAGAGAGAGAGAGAGAGAGAGAGAGAGAGAGAGAGAGAGAGAGAGAGATAGAGAGAGAGAGAGAGAGAGAGAGAGAGAGAGGATGAGATGAGTGAGAGAGAGTGAGAGTGAGAGTGAGTGAGAGTGAGAGAGTGAGAGAGTGAGAGAGTGAGAGAGTGAGAGAAGAGTGAGTGAGTGAGTGAGTGAGTGAGTGTGAGAAGTGAGAGAGTGAGAGAGAGTGAGAGTGAGAGAGTTGAGTGAGTGAGTGAGTGAAGTGAGTGAGTGAGTGAGTGAGAGAGTGATGTGAGTGTGAGTGAGTGTGTGTGTGTGTGTGTGTGTGTGTGTGGTGTGTGTGTGTGTGTGGTGTGTGTGTGTGTGTGTGTGTGTTGAAAAAAGTAAAAAAATAATAGAAATAGTAACAGTAATAGTAATGATGTAGTAATGGTAATAAAATATAGTAATATCAATAGAAAGAGTAACTAATACAAAGAGTACCAGTGACAGTTAACAGTAACAGCCAGTAACGAATGACAGTATAGCAAAAGTGATGGTGATGGCGATAGTGATAGTAACAAAAACAACAACAACAAGAATACCGAATACTACGAGCCACAGCCCTCCGTCGCGCCGCCGAACTTTAAACCCCGTCCTCCGCCGATCCAAGTCCCCTTCTTCTCGCGATGGCCTTCCTCCTCGCTCCTTCCTCGCTTCGTCTTCTTCCCCCCTTCGCTCTTCCCTCTTCTCCCTCCCTCTCGTCTCCCTTCCTCTTCAACAGTGGTTGCTAACCTTTTCTTTCGACCAATACAGATCAAGAAGTGATGTGGCGCAGAACACAAAAAAAGAGAAGGGAGGGTAAAAGAATAGAACAGAAGAGAGAAGAAGGGAGGAGGGAAAAAGAGGAGAGGAGAGGAGAGAGAGAGAGGAGAGGAGAGGAGAGGAGAGGAGAGGAGAGGAGAGGAGAGGAGAGGAGAGGAGAGAGGGAGAGAGAGGAGAGGAGAGAGAAGAGAGAAAAAAGAGAAGAAAAGAGGAAAGAGGAAAGAAGGAATTAGAGGAAAGAAGAGAAAAGAGAGGAAAAAAAGAGAGAGGAATAGAGGAAAGAAGAGAAAAGAGAGGAAAAAAGAAGAAGAGATGTAGTAAGAAGAGGAGAGGTGATGAGAGGAGAGCAGAGAGAAGAGTGTTATGTCATCCTTTTAGATTCAGTTATTACCCCCCCCCCAGGATGTACCCCATGACCCTCAGGTTGGGATCCCTTGCTCTACACCGTGTTTTCCTTTTTTTTCCAAATTATCTTCCTTCCTTCCTCTTCCACGCTTCCCCATCTTCATCTGATCGTCCTTCCCCTCCTCTCTCTTCCTCTTCCACTTCCTCTTCCTCTTCCTCTTCCTCTTCCTCTTCCTCTTCCTCTTACACTTACACTTACACTTACACTTACACTTCCTCTCCTCCTCCCTCCCCTCCCCTCCCCTCTCTCCCTCTCCTTCCCTCCTCTCCCACCCCACCCCCAACACCCCCTACCCCGTCCCATCTCCCCCGTACATATAAACAATCCATAACAGCTTTCCATTAACACCTCCATCGAAAGCCCACTTGCCACGCTAGCCCGATTCAACGCACGCACGCACGCACGCAATCGTTCAATCTCCCTTCTCTAGCGTTATAAGCACTGCTAAGGAGGGAAAGGGGGGAGGAAGGAGGAAGAAGGGAGAACGAGGAAGAGGGAAAGGGGGAAGGGGAGAGAGGGAGGAGAGAAGGAGAGAAAAAGAAGGGGGGGGGGAGAAAGAGGTAGAGAGAAAGATGGAGGAGACACTGTAAGAAGGGGAGGGGAGGGATGAAGAGAGGAACGAGAAATGCGGAAGGGATGAGAAGAGGGAAGAGGGGTAGGGGTTGGGGAGGTGAAGGGTACAAGGAGGGGAAGAGCGAGGGGAGGACAGGAGGGAGAGGGGGAGGAGGGGTGGGGGTAATCTAACTTCCATAACGGCACTCCAGGATGGCGCCGGCCCTTCAATGCGCCGTGTCCCGGCCAATTAAGGCGAAGCGAATTATATACCCTTTCCTAATTCGTACCCCTCCCCTCCCCTCCCCTCCCTCCCCCGCTCTCGTTCCCTCTCCCTCTCTTCCAATTCCCTCTCCATCCCTTCCTTCCTTACTACAACAACAACAACAACAACAACAACAACAACACAACAAAAAATCACAAAAAAACATAAACAACACACAAAAAATACCCTAATCCGTTAAACAAAAGCACTGAAAATCGGCATAATGTCCCTCCCTGGCCGCGAACACACGCACAATTAAAACCGGACACGCAATAGAGCTGCCCACATTCAGCCGGCCATTTAACCCCACCTCCCCCACTCCCCCCACCCCCTCCCCCCTCTTTCATCGCCCGCCCACCCACCGCTCCTCCGCTCTTCTCCTGCCTCCTCCTCCTCCTCCTCCATCGCTCACTACCCTTTCCCTTTCTTTCTCTCCGTTTCCGTTTTTGTCCCTCTCCTTTCCTCTCCTCTCCTCTCCTCTCCCTTCCCTTCCCTTCTCCACTCCTTTCCCTTCCCATCTCCTCCTCTTCCCCTCCTCCCTTCCCGATCCACCTTCCCTTCCCCTCTCCCTCTCCTCTCCTCTCCTCTCCTCTCCTCTCCTCCCTTCCCTTTCCCTCTCCTCCCCCTTCCCTTTCCCTCTCCTCCCCCTTCCCTTTCCCTTCCCTCCCCCTTCCTTTCCCTCTTCTCCCCCTTCCCTTTCCCTCTCCTCCCCCTTCCCTTTCCCTCCTCCCCCCTTCCCCTCCCCTCCCCCCCTCCCCTCTTCCCTTCCCCTCTCCTTCCCTTCCCTCTCCCTCCCCGAACCCCCAACTGCATTTCAACTGCCCCGCCCACTCAGCTCCGATGAGTGGCGAGCTTTTCCACTCGGGGTAATGGACAAGTTAAGAGCGAGGAGCGGGGAGGGAGGGGAGGAGAGGGGAGCTGGAAGGGAGGGTGAGGAGAGGGAGGGGGAAGGGAAGGAGAGGAGGGGAGGTGAAGGGAGGGTGAGGAGAGGGGAGCTGGAAGGGAGGGGGAGAGGAGGGGGAAGGTGGGTGAGGAGAGGAGCTGGAAGGGAGGGTGAGGAGAGGGAGGGTGAGCAGGGAGGATTGAAGGGAGTAGAGGGGAATGGGAATAGAGGAAGGGGCTGGGGAGAGGGATAGAGGAGAGGGAACAAGGCGAGGAGATCGAAAGAGGGGAAAAAAAGGAAAGAGAAAAAGAGGAGAGGTAGAAGAGGAGAGGGAGAGGAGAGAGGTAGAGGAGGAGGTGTGCACAGGCGGTGAGGACGGGGTGGTGCGCAAGCGTAAGCGAAACAAAGTTAGCGCTTCCTGAGCCTCTTGTGCTAATAATGGGCTGTGCCGATCCCGTAATTGTTGTGACGAGTTGAGGAAAGGGGGAGGAGGGTGTATGGAGATGGAGGAGAGAGAGAGAGAAAGGAGATGGAATGACGGAGGGAAGGCGTGAGGGGGGAAGGGGTTGAGGGAGATCCGGGGAAGGAGGGAAAAGGGAAAAGGAAGAGATTGAGGAAAGGAGGAGGGGAAAGAGGGAGGAAGGAGGGAGAGGATGAATGTGGTGGGAGGGAGGGAGGGGAGTAGGAGGAATAGATAGAGATAGAGAGAGAGAGAGAGAGAGAGAGAGAGAGAGAGAGAGAGAGAGAGAGGAGAGAGAGAGAGAGAGAGGAGAGAGAGAGAGAGAGAGAGAGAGAGAGAGGGGGGGGGGAGAAGAAGATTAATCCTTCCTCTTGTCGCGCTTTTGTTCTACTGAATGATGATGGAAGGGGGTCTTTTGAAGGGCTATCAGCTACCGACCCCGAGTCTTCAAGTGCACGAAATCGGAATGCTGCTTGCACACTCACTCGAATATGAGTGTCACGGACAGACAGACAGACAGACAGACATGGACCAATACAGACAGACAGAGAGACAGACAGACAGACAGACAGACAGACAGACTCACTCACTCACTCACAACAGACACATGAGGCATTAATGCAAACCCCTAAATCTCACCACCAATAAAATAAAACGCATCAATAATTGGAGCTCATCGTCTCTTTTTTTCGAACACAAAGAATTTCCACAGTGAAGCGAAGGGGGGAAGGGAAGGGAGAAGGGGAAGAGGGAGGCAGAAGGAAAAGAGGGGAGGGGGAAGGATGGATAGAGGTGGAGGGGGAAGAGGGGAGGGACATGGAAAGAGAAAGGAGAAGAGAGAAGAGGGGAGAAAGGGAAAGAGAAAGCGGAAGTGTGGAGAAAGGACAAATAAGGATGGAGAAAGGGGAATAGGACGAAGGAAAAAGCAGAAAACGAAAATGGTATGAAAGGAGGAGCAGGATGAGGGGCAGGAAAGAAGAAAGGGAAGCGAAGGGGAGAGGTAACAGCAAGAGGAGAGAGGTAAGGGGGAGGCAAAAGCAAAGGGAGGGGGAAGGGGGTGGGGGGAGAGGGAGATGGGGGAAGAGAGGGTAACGGGGAGGCGTTGACGGGGAAGGATCTATAACACAATTAGGACGCCGCCGTCAATTCCGAGTCACAAAATTTCTTCCTTCGCAGCTGGGCGGTCGGCGAGGGAGACCGCGAGAGGAGGGGAGGGAGGAGGGGTTGGGAAGGGTAAGAGGGATAGGAAACAGGAAGAGGAAAGAAGGGAGGGGAGGAAGAAGTGTAGGAAAAAGAGAAGAAGGGAAGAGAGGGAGAGGGGAAACAGGGAAGAGAAGAGGAAAGGTGAAGCGAGAAAAACGAGGGATAGAACAACACGAGAAGTACAACCTAAAAGGGGGAACGAGAGAGAGGAACAGAGAAACAGAATACAAGTAGAAACAGCGGAAGGCAACGTGATAGGGAGGGAATAACATGAACGAGGGAGGAGGAATGTGGAATTAATAAAGGCGGGGAAAAAACACCTTAATAGCCCTTGCACCATCACGCGCATTTCCAATTTAACGTGGACGGAATACAATACGATGGGACGCAAATTAACCCTAACGACATAATGCCGCACGCAACAACAAACGAGCAATGGGATATCTTGTGTCACGTTCCAAGTCTTCACAAAACCCTGAACAAACACAGAAATATACAAGCACGGACGCACAAAACACACGCAAAACGCACGAACACACATATACAAACACACACAATCCACACACACACACCCACACTCCCACACCCAAACCTACTCCCACTCCCACTCCCACACCCACACCCACACCAACTCCCACTCCCACACCCAAGAAAAAAAGGTAGGAAGACGGAAATCGATGCCTATCAGGTGGGCGGGTGTCACACTGCAGCGCCAATGCACCAAAACTGGATCTACTTGTCATGAGAATCGGCTCGTGTGTTGTAAGCTATGAGGCTGATAAAGGAGGGGAAGGGGGTGGGGGAGAGGTTGAGAAAGGGAAGGGGGATGGGGGATGGGGGAGGCGGGGAGAAGGCTGGGAAGGGATGGGGAAGGAAAGGAAAGAGAAAGGAAAGGAAAGGAAAGGAAAGGAAAGGGAAAGGGAAGGGAAGGGAAGGAAGGAAGGGAAGAAGGAAAGGAAGGAAGGAAGGAAAGGAAAAGGAAAGGAAAGGAAAGGAAAGGAAGGGAAAGGAAAGGAAAGAAAGGGGAAAGGAAAGGAAAGGAAAGGAAAGGAAAGGAAAGTAGGAAGGGAAAGGAAAGGAAGCGACGGGTAGGGTAGGGAAGGGCAGGGAAGGGAAGGGAAGGGAAGGGAGAGGAAAGGAAGGGAAGGGAAGGGAAAGGAAAGAAAGGAAATGAAGGGTAGGGAAGAGAAGAAAAGGGAAGAGAAAATAAGGGAAAGGAGAGGAAAGGAAGGGAATGGGAGAAAGAGGTAGGCATACATGGAGTAAAAGAAAGCGAGGTATGAAACACAAGACAGGAGAGAGCTGTTAAATGACAAGGTAGAGGCGGAAGGCTTATCGAATAAAGATGGACTTTACACAAACAAAAAAGAAAAGAAAATGCTTAGCAGAAAATCCTCTCACACACGTCCTCTTCCCACACTTCTGTCCCCTCTTTCCTCTCCCCACTCCCTCCTTCCGCCTCCATCCTTCCTCCATCCCCCTAGCTCCTTCCTCCTTCCTCTATCCACCTCCATTCCCCTTTCCTTTTCCTTATTCCATTTTCCTCTTTATTTCTCCGCCTCCATCCCTCCTCCATCCCTTCCTCTTTCCTCCTTCCCTCTTCCTCTTCCATCCCTCTTCCTCTTTCCTCCTCCATCTCCCATCCTTTTTCCTTTTTTTATGTTTTTCCTCCATCCTCTCTCCTCTTTCCTCATTCCTCCTCCATCCCTTCCTCTCTCATCATTCCTCTTCCCTCCTTTATTACCCTTCCTTTTCCCTCTTTCCCCCTCCGCCAACACAAAGGACAGGGACGCCGCCCACGCCCACCAACGCGGCCCGGATCGACCTCAACGCCCACGACTTGCGACCCCATTAGGCCCAAGGACGGAGGGGAGGGAGGAGGGAGGAGGGAGGGAGGGAGGGAGGGAGGGAGGGAGGGAGGGAAGAGGGAGGGAGGGAGGGAGGAGAGAAGGGAAAGAGGGAGAAAAGGGGGGAAGCAAGAAGAAAGAGACTGACGAGTAACGTGAGAAAAAAAATGTATAGAAAGGATAACTATAGAGGAGAGGCAGAAGAGAAAAGGTAGGAAAAGAGAAAGTGAGAGGAGAGAAGAAAGAAAGGCAAAGAGAGAGCGTGCGGACTTCCTTGGCGCGATTCAGAGGAAAATCTAAAACAACAACAACAAAACCCCCCAAAAAAATTTCGAACTGCATACCTTGCAACGTAATTCACAAAATAAACTATGCGTGTGGAACAACGTGTTGTCTAAAAAAACAAACATAAAATACCAAACGGCAGGCAACCGCGTTTCATAAATGCATCGCGGGTGTGGTGTGGTGTTCTTCACAAACGCATTATACTTATTTATGCGTTTTACAAAATAATCTGGCGTGTGCAGTATCTGTTTCCTAGCACTTGCACTTCACACAAAACAGGCACAAGCAACAAAAATAATCTAATTGTCTTGGAAAATAATGATCAAAGTACATATAAAAAAATGCAAAAAAAAATACAACCTCATTGTGCTTGTTGGATGATAATCACATCAAACACACGATCTACGCAAACAATCAAATGACAAAACGAGCGAACGACAATAAAATCCAAACAAACGAACCGACAAAAAGACTGCCGCGCCTCCCTGAAAAACCTGTCGACACGCGTCACATCCCACGCACACCCGCCCTTCCCGCCCCGAAAACAAGTTCCAAACACGATCCGCAAACACGTGCCGACGGACGAACAATTAAAAGTGTGCCAAGTTGTTAAAAATCCCGCTATGCACACACACTTCATCTCATAATAACGCACACTTAATGAACTCATAAAGTATGCATCAGCAGGGGATTCAAAGTTTCAAAGTTAAAAGAGAGAAACAGAGCATGGTAAAGAAAAATGGGGGGGGGGGGATGAAATCATTATACACTCAAGGGAGAATAAGGAAACGGAGAGGCACAAAAGGATGAAAATTATAAGAGGAGGAGGAGGAGGGAGGAGGAGGAGGAGGAGAAAGCAGAGGAGGAGGAGGAGAAAGCAGAGGAGGAGGAGAAAAAGAAGAAGAAGAGAGGAAGAGGAAGAAGTAGAAGAAGAAAGAAAGAAGGAAGGAAGTATAAACAGAAAGATAATAATATGGATAATAAGAAGTCGAATAAAAGGAATAAGCCGACCATCTTCACCCACACAAGAAACCCACCACCTTCCCTCGCCCCTTCCTAGCCTGAGTCAGCAAGCGCCTTCCCCCCCTCACCCCCACCCACCCCACCCTTCTGCTAGCGGCGGCGGCGGCGGTTCCTGACGATGACGCGGCCAAAGCAGAGGCAGAGGCGGAGGCGGCGAGCGAGTGAGGTCAGCAGGCGTAGAGCCAGACAACACGGCGCCTCTTCTCCTTACATCACCTCCCCCTCCCCCTCCGCCTCCCTCTTCCTCTCCCTCTCCTCTCTCTCCTCTCTCCTTCCTCCGAAACACATGACCCTATCTTTGGCACTTACTCGCAGCCTGGACACTCCTTCCATCCTCCCTCCTTCTATCCTCCTTTCTTCCATCCTCCCTCCTTCGATCCTTCCTCTCTTCCTTTCTCCTTCCCTCCTTTCTTCCCTCCCGGCCGAGCGCTCGTTTAGTGACGTCACTGATGCATTTTCTCTTGCTTTTTGTGTTATCATTTACGATCTCTTTTTTTTTCCGTGTAAAGAAGACGCGTTAAGCAGAAGACTGTAATCTTTATCTCGTTCTATATATTCCCCTTTCTTCTCCTTCTCTTTCTCCTATTTTTTTCTTCACCTCCCTTCATTATTTTCTTTTCTTTTTTCCCTTCTATATTGCGTTCTATATTTTCCCTTGTCTGTCTGTCTGTCTGTCTGTCTGTCTGTCTGTCTGTCTGTCTGTCTGTCTGTCTGTCTGTCTGTCTCACTCACTTTATCGTCACTTCCCTTCATTATTATCTTTTCTTTTTCTGCCTTCTGTCTTTTCCCCCTTCTCTCTCTCCTATCTCTCCTTTCTTCACTTCCCTTCACCATTTGTTTCTTCTTTTTCACATTTATCTATCTCGCGTGACAGTTCCCCTTACTCCCCAACCCACCTGACCCCCCCTACCCGACCCCTTTCACTGCCCCGCCCCCGTAAGAGTAACGACTTGTCATATAGGCCTACATTCTTGAGATAATACAAAAAAAGAGAAATGGAGGGTGAAGAACGGATGAGTGACCCCCCCCCCCCAAGCTAACTGCTACGCCCACCTCCTCCTCTCGCGCCGTTTCTCCCCGTCTTTGTCTTTTGTTTTTTTTTTTTTTTTTTTTTTTTTATTCTTTCCTGCCTTTCATTTCTTTGTTTCATTGCCCTGCCATCAAATTTCCCCTTTCCTTCCTTTCGTTCCCCTCCGCTCCCTCCCTCCCTCCCTCCCTCCCTCCCTCCCTCCTCCCTCCCTCCCTCCCTCCCTCTCCTTCCTCCCCATTCCCTCGGCAGCACTTACCATCCCGTTCGCTACCTTTGTTTACACGGCTCTTTAAATCCCAGCGAGCGCGACTCCGAGGCAATTACGCCCATCGCCGACACCTCCCTCCCTTCCCTTCCCTTCTTCCTTTCTCTTTCCCTCCTTCCCCTTCCTTTCCCTTCCCCTCCCTTCCTTGTCTTTTCCTTTCCTTACTTCCCTTATCTTTCCCTTTCCCATCCCTACTCCTTTCTCATTTTCCCTTCCCTTCCCCCCTCTTTATCTTTCCCCTCCCTTATCTCTTCCTCTTCCCCTTGTGGTTATGACAGCCACCTACACATACACCTACCGACATTTATCCACATCCACACCCACACCCATACTCATCCTCCACCCACACCCCCACCCAAATCCACCGAACCCCGCCGAGACCACACCCGAAATCCACACCTACCTCCACTACACCCACACTTCCACCCCGCCACACATCCCACCCTCTCCGCCTCCTCTCTCCACCACGCCCCCAGCGAGCGAGGGCGCGATCGAAACGGACAGGTAAACAGATAGCGACGCGCTCGGGCGTGGGGCGAGAGGGAGAGGGAGAGGCAAGGGAAGGGAATGAGCGAGCGGGGAGAGGATGGGAAAGGAGAGTTGTATAAAAGGGGATTTGTAATCAAGGAAGGGAAGGGAAGTTAAGGGAAGGAAGGGAAGGGAAGTTAAGGGTAAAGGAAGGGAAGGGAAGGGAAGGGAAGGGAAGGGAAGGGAAGGGAAGGGAAGGGAAGGGAAGGGAAGGGAAGGGAAGGGAAGAGGGGAGAGAGAGAGAGAGCAAGAGATGAGCAGAGAAAGTACCCAAGAAGGAGAAAAATGAAAGGGAGTAGAAGGAGGAGAAGAAAAAAGAAGAAGAAGAAGAAAGATACAAAAACAAAGGGACAAAACAAAACCCGGACAGGAACCACCAATCAAAAAAAATGACAAACAAAGCCGAGAAGAGGGAAACAAAGCGAGAAACTAAAGAGGGGAAACTAAAGAGGGGGGGGGGGTAAACTCGCATCGACCCAAAGACCCGTTACCCGGACCCCTTCGGCTAAGCATCGCAGCAGCAACGACAAACAACGGCCATCTTGCGTCCTTATTGATTCACGGAACCCGAATCAATTCTTCGACCCCCCCCCCCCTTATCACCTCCAACCCCTGCCCCCCCCCCTTGTGTGTGTGTGTGTGTGTGTGTGTGTGTGTGTGTGTGTGTGTGTGTGTGTGTGTGTGTGTGTGTGTGTGTGTGTGTGTGTGTGTGTGCATAGCATTAATATACACACTAAAAAACATCACCCAGGCACGCACAAGCAAACATTACGAAGGTAAAACAAGCGATAAAAACCAACCAAAAAATACCACCGCATCATTCACCTCTCCCCCTACCCTCCACCTTCCCTCCCCCCCTACCCACCCTCTACCCCACCCTCTCGCTCTCCCTCAACACAAGCCCCGCAGTGTGTATTGCAATTTTCTCTCTCTCTCTCTCTCTCTCTCTCTCTCTCTCTCTCTCTCTCTCTCTCTCTCTCTCTCTCTCTCTCTCTCTCTCTCTCTCTCTCTCTCTCTCTTCTCTCTCTCTCTCTTTTATTGCTGGCCAAATCCATCCCTAGAGCGACGCTGAATTATTAATATTCGGAACGAGGAGGAGGGGAGGGAGGGTGGAAAGGAGGGAGGGTGTCATTCCCGACTAAGGGGGGGAGAAGAGGGGAGAGGAGGAAAGGGATACGGGGGAAGGGAGGAAAGGGATGGGGGGAAAAGGGAGGGAAGGGAGGGAAGGGAAGGAATGACGAGAGGAGAGGAGAGGAGAGGAGAGGAGAGGAGAGGAGGAGAGGAGAGGAGAGGAGAGGAGAGGAGAGGAGAGAGGAGAGGAGAGGAGAGGAGAGGAGAGAGGAGAGGAGAGGAGAGGGGAGGAAAGGAGGGGAGGGAAGAGGAGGGGAGGAGAGTGAGGGAGGGTGGACGGTGTTATCCAGTGCCAACATCACATCAAGTCATGGGAACTTGTAAAGGCTGGGCAGGGAGGAGGGGAGGGAGGGAGAGGGAGGAAAGTTGGGAAGTAAGAAGAGATAGGGGGAGGAAAGAAACGAGACAAAGAGAGATAGAGGGATGGAGAGAGAGAGAAGGAGGTAAGTCAGAGATGGAGATAGGAAGGGATAGGGAAAGTAGATGATAGAGAAAAGAAGGGAGGGAGGGAGAGGGAGGGCAATGGGGTCCGCCAATATGGAATGCGGGGGGGGGGGGGGGTAGAATCAGGGGGAGGAGGAGGGAGGGGTGGGGGGTTGTGACTGCCAACGCGACTGTAACCAGGTTAAGCTCCTAACTAATTCAGTGATATTAATATTCATTAACAATCATCAGGCCCCTCTCTTCCAACATTATAATCGTCTTTTTTGCCTTCTTTCTTCCTTGATATTACTGAAAAAAATCGGTCGCTTGCCATTTCTCCTCTTCGCTATTCCCAGCCATTCTTCCACCGACAATGCCATCATTCTTCACAACAATAACAACAACAACAGAAACAACAACTGAGATGGCGTTCTTACATCATCTCAAGTACTATTCCCATGAACATCGTCTCCCGATTTCCTATCACCAGGAACCACCTCGTCCCCATCCGTAGAGCAGCTAGTGTCCCTATCCTCACGGAAAACCTCCTTCCTATCCTTCATAACTCCCCTTAACCCTGTCACCTCGCACCCTCCTATCCCATGACAAATCCTACCCTCATCCTCATAAAAAAGTATACTCCCTTTACCCATGACAATCAGTATTATCCTATCCACGGGCAAATCCCACCCTTATCCTTACAGATACTACTCCTTTCACCCGCGGCACCTAGCATTATCCTCTCCCCATGGCTAATCCCATCCCATCCAGTCCCCCCCTCCCCCATGGTAAACGCTTCCCCCCAGGCCAGAATATACATAGGACACCTTCCCCCCCCCCCCCCCCAATCGCCACGGTAAACACAGCTCCTATCACCACCTCCTCCCCCCTCCCCCCATCCGTATTGCAAACAACGCCCATTGCAATAACCGCCGACGCTAATCCCCCGGGGCACCGCTGGCAACTCCGCGGCAATGGCAACGCGAGAGCCGTTCCTATAATCTCGCATCCTATTATGATATCCGTTATTCCTGGGCATGCTTAAGCGTCCTTGGATGTTACGATTCCCTTGCTGTTAAGCCCACTCTCACTCTTGCTAAAACCGCCCACCACCTCCTCCTCCTCCTCCTCCCTCTCCCCGCCCCGCCCGTCGCGTCCACCTCTCTTCCGTTGCTGTTCCTTGTCGTTACCTCGTTTCTCTTTCCTTTCTTTCTTTCTTTATTTTTTCTTTCTTTCTCTTTCTCCTCTCCCCTCTCCTTCTCCTTCTCCCACCCTCTCCTTCCTTCTCCTTCTCCCTCCCCCCCCCTCTCTAGCCTCCTCTTAGGCGCAACCACCTTTTAAAAAACGCAAGCGAGGCAACACGAGGGTTTACCGCAAGTCTCGTTGGCTCGTTCCGGGCCGCCACGTTAATGAAACCGTGCATTGGCTTCTTCCTTCTCATCTCTCTTTCTCTCTCTCTCTTTGTCTGTGCGTGTCTGGGTCTGCGTTTGTGTGTGTTGGTGTCCGTGGTCTGCTTTTCAGATCTATTATTCGGTCTGTGTGTCTATGTCTGTCTCTGTCAGAGCCTGTGCTTGTGATCGCGCCTGTGTATGTCCGTCTGTAGCTGCGCTTGTGCTTGTGCTTGTGATTGTACCTGTGTCTGTGTCTGTAGTTGCGCTCGTGCTTGTGAGACTGTACATGTGTCTGTCTCCGTCTGTGTCTGTAGTTACGCTCGTGCTTGTGATCGTAACTGCGTCTGTATCTGTGCTTGTGACCGTACCCGAGCCGGCCAGCGTCTGTGCGTCTGCATTTGTTTGCGTCTGCAACTTTCTCCCAGCACGTGTCTGCCTGACTGTCTGTTCCATTCCGGATGCCATAAAGGGGGTGACGACCAAAGAGAGAAGGAGAGGGGACGAAAGGGAGAATGGCGGTGGTGGAAGAGGAAGCAGATGTAACGGATAAGTACAAGAGGGAGAAACGAACGAGACAGAAAAAAGAAAGGATGAAGGTGAAAAAAAGGAGAAGGTGAAAAAGAAGAAAAATACGATGGGGAAAAAAGAGATGGATGCACAGAACAGAACCAAAAGAACAAGTCCCCAAGCAAGTATTACGCAATAACACCAATCAAACACAAAGAAAAGAACGAAAGAAAAAAAAACAGAGAAGCCTTATCAGCCGGCCAATAGACAAGGTGGCGCCAGTGACGTCACTACATCAGCAATTGGCCCTCGGTCAAGCCCCTCCCCCCACCCCACCCCGCCCCACCCAACGCCAGCCCGATATCAAAAATAGCTAATAACCGGGAATCACGTATTCCTGGCGGCGCGGCCTTCACCTCCAACTTGCGTTCTCGACGTGATTTTTTTTCTTTTTCTTTTTCTTCTTCTTCTACATACAGAGAATGCTTACAAAAGAACTTCTTTTAATTTCTATTTTTTTCGTTTTTGCTTTCTTTCTTTCTAATTCATTTTATGCCTTCTTTCTCTTTCATTTATTTCCTTCTTTTCTTTCCTTATTTTTCCCTTTCCTTCTTTTTTATATTCCCTCTCGCTCTTTCCTACATTTATACGCTCGCTCCGTTTTATCTTTGCAATTTTCTGTTTCCCCCCCTTTCCCTCTCTCTCCTCCTCCTCCTTCCTTCCTTCTTCTTCCCTTCCTTCTTCCTTCCTTCCTTCCTTCCTTCCTTCCTTCCTTCCTTCCTTCCTTCTTCCTTCCTTCCCTTCCCTCCTCCTCCCTCCTCCCTCCCTCCTCCTTCT
>NW_020868523.1:309242-311742 GCF_003789085.1 Penaeus vannamei
AGAAGAAGAAGAAGAAAAGAAGAAGAGAAGAAGAAGAAGAAGAGAAGAAGAAGAAGAAGAAGAAGAAGAAGAAAAAAAGAAAAGAAGAAGAAGAAGAAGAAGAAGAAGAAGAAGAAGAAGAAGAAAGAAGAAGAAGAAGAAAGAAGAAGAGAAGAAGAAGAGAAGAAGAAAGCCCCACGCCTCCGCTGACCCGACCCGGCCAGATCAAGATCGGATCTGGCGAGATTAGGCCCGTGATTCGACGCCGTCTCAACGGACCTCGAACTCGCCCACGGGAAAAGTTTACGGGGGCCATGAGGTGGAGTGGAGGTGGACCTGGAGGTGGACCTGGAGGTGGACCTAGAGGTGGCCCTAGAGGTGGCCCGAGAGGTGGAACCCGAGAGGTGACCCTAGAGGTGGCCCTAGAGGTGGACCGAGAGGTGGGACGAGAGAGTGACCCTAGAGGTGGCCCTAGAGGTGGCCCTATGGGGAGGGGAACGAGGAGGTGGCCCTAGAGGTTGACCCTAAGAGGTGGCCCTAGAGGTGGCCCTAGAGGTGGCCCTAGAGGTGGACCGAGAGGTGGACCTAGAGGTGGCCCTAGAGGTGACCCTAGAGGTGGCCCTAGAGGTGGCCCTAGAGGTGGACCTAGAGGTGGCCCTAGAGGTGGCCCTAGAGGTGGCCCTAGAGGTGGACCTAGAGGTGACCCTAGAGGTGGACCTAGAGGTGGCCCTAGAGTGGCGAGAGTGTGAGGATGGTGGCCCTAGAGGTGACCCTAGAGGTGGCCCTAGAGGTGGCCCTAGGAGGTGGACTAGAGGTGGCCCTAGAGTGACCGAGAGGTGGACCGAGTGGAGAGGTGCCGAGACCTAGAGGTGGAGCCCTAGAGAGAGGTGGTGGGGTGGAGAGGTGGACTAGAGTGGACCTAGAGGCTGAGAGTGGACCGAGAGGTGGGGTGGGGTGGTGGTGGAATGGTGGGGGTGGAGTGGGTGGAGTGGGGTGGAGGTGGAGGTGGAGTGGAGTAGGTGGATATGGAGAGACGTGAGGTTGGGTGGACGTGGAGTGAGGCGGAACGGGATGTGGATTGGACGGAGAGTGGAGTGAGTTTCTGGACGTGGAATGAAGACATGTGGATTGGAGGAATAAGACGAGGGGAGTGCGAGGGGAGGGGAGAGGAGGATATGGGAGGGAAGTGGAGGAATAGACAGGAAGGGAAGGAAGGGAAGGGAGGGAAGGAAGGGAAGGGAGAGGGAAGAGGGAAGGAAGGGAAGGGAAGGGAAGGGAAGGGAAGGGATAAAAGAATAAAAGGGAAGGGTTAGGAAAGATAATGAAAGGAAAGAAGGATGGATGAGACGGCAGGGAGAAAAAGAAGAAAGGAAAGACAGAACAACAACAAAGAAAATAAAATAAAAGAAAGAAAGAAGAAAAATCAAAGGGAAAAAAAGAAGAATGCAAGAAAGAAAGAAAGAAGGAAGGGCATAACGACGACGAAGAGGCCATTCCTAGAAGTTACCATCGCCGAGTGCCCCGTGTTGAGACGCGAGCCTTCCTCCCCTCGACTTATCTTTACTACACACAGATAAGCCAACCACGAAGGAAATCATCCCCTCTCCCTCTCCCCTCTTCCCTCTCCCTTCTCTCTTCTTCTTTCTCTTTCTTTTTCTTCTGTCTGTCTCTCCTTTCTTTCCTCTCTTTATCTCTTTCTCTCTCCCCAGCTCATTCCCTCTCCCCAGACCCCCTTGCCCTCAATGACTTTCCTTTCCCAATCTCTCTACCCCATTTCTCCCGTCTCCTTCCTTCCCTTTCCTCACCCTCAATCCCTGCCCTCCTCTTTCCTTCCCTTGTTCCCCTCCCCTCACCCCCCCATAAACCCCTTCTTTTACCCTCTACCTCAACCTCTTCCCTCCTTTTTCTCCTTACCCCCCACCCATCAACATCTTCCCATCATCCCCTTTCCTTTCCTTCTCCTCTTCCCCTTCCTTTCCTTTCCTTTCTTTCCTTTTCCTTTTCCTTTTCCTTTCCTTCCTCTTCTTTCCTCACTCTCTTCCCTCCTCCTCCCTTCCTCCCTTCCTTCCTATCCCTCTCTATCAACTTATTCACCCCCCTTCCCTCCCCTACACTCCCTCAACAACAGCAAAAAATCAAAAACTAAAAACCCAAAAAGAAATGTTAAAAATTCCCCGTCCTACCCACCGCCTGCAGGAGCCCGCCGCCTTAATCCCCATGAGCGCCTTAGCGTCCGCCGCCCCCCTCACGCGCCCCAAGTATGACAAGTTCGACTCGGCAGGAGTTCAAGTTCGGGAACTCGAGGCAAAGGCCCTCTGGCAGGCCCTTCACCCTCAAGACCCGGCCGTCTGGGTCCTGCTGCCTCTCTTTATCTCCTCTTCCAGTCTCTTCCTTTCATCCCCTTTCCTCCTATTCCTTTTCCCTTCCATCTTTCCCTTTCTCCTCCTTCCTTTCCCGTTCTTTCTCCCCCTTTCTCCTCTTTCTTCTCCCTTCTATTTCACCATTTTCATATTTTCTTTTT